>OX424575.1:54928127-54960627 GCA_949152435.1 Gastracanthus pulcherrimus | reverse complement strand
TTAATTAAGATTTAATGTACAATATGCATTTAAGAGATTTACTTAATATTTGTGTTATGTGGAAATCGTGCGATTATTTACGTTCTTTTGCAAATTTTGAACGGCAACTCCGAGTGGCGTGCAAGAGTACATAGGGCATAAGCAGTATTTTTTTTTATTCCTTTCTACCAACCCGTGTAAGCATCTACTGCCCTTTTACGGAACACTCTCACCGCCTATGTATGAGAGTGTTTGATCGTATTCCCAACCTTTCATACCCCACTGAATTCTCGCATTCACCCAGGGACATAACCTGGGACGTCGAAAAAAGTTGACAATTCAAGAAATCCCACGCCAGGAATCCGCCGATAGAAAACTAAAACTTAGGCACCGGACGAGTCGGTGTTCCAGAGCGGTCATCCATCCAAGTACTAGCCGCGCCCAGCGCTGCTTAACTTCGATGATCGACCGCTCGCGTACCACCCGCACCATCAGTATATTTTATGCATTTTTTAATGTACATTTATATAATAGTCTGACGGATATTTTATTTTTTTACGTACATAGTTTTTAAATGCATTTTTATTTTTATGTATATTTGTATAATATATTCTGACAAATATTCAGTTTTTCGTATAAATATTACTTAAATACATTTTTATTTATATGTACATTTATATAATATCCTGACGAATATTTTGTTTTTTTATGTATATATTTTTTAAATGCATTTCTAATATTTTATGCTTTCTTATTTTTATGTATATTGATATAATATTCTGAGAAAATTTTGTTTTTTTGACATACTTTTTAAATGCATTTTTATGTTTTATATATATTTATATAATATATGGTGACAAATATTTAGTCATTCATATACATATGTTTTAAATGCATTTTTAATTTTATGTACATTTATATAATATTCTGACGAATATTTTGTTGTATATATATATATATATATATTTTTGAATATTTAAATTTCATTATATAATCGTAGAATGTAAAAAATATAATAATAATAATAATAATAATAAGCATAAAACCTAACACACATATTTTTACAATAATTTTGTAAGACGAAATCGCTATTTAAAATACATTTTCCACACTGCATGTGCAAAGTGAGATTTTGCGCACGCTGTATGTAAAAATAGTGTACGCAACTAGTATACGTAGGTAATCTCGCACGCGATGCGTAATGTACTATTTTAAGTAAGTCTTGTATATTATAACAATACAGTTATAAGGTAGACTGTGTGGATAAAATATGGAGACCGGAGACTCCTTTTGTTTAGAAGCGAAGAAGTACCACGGGATGCCGTAAGGAAACACATACACGGTTAGAAAAGCGCTGTATGCGGGATGCGATTAGTCGCATGCTGTGCTTTGTCGCCTACAGCGTTGCACTACTGAAGTCCTACATAGTGTAGTACTCTACTATTCTGCAAGTCCTACTCAACGAGCTTGATATACACTGGACTTTCTGCTACATCTCTTCCAAACTTTTCAGTACTCTACGGTGTCCACATTTCTTCCATCATCCTATTTATGATAATATTATGGGGGTAAGTAAGTGTCTATACCTGCAAAAAAGAGAAAAATGATTACTGTTTATGTGTGATATAGACCAAAGTAATTAAAAAAAAATGAGTTTAATGTTTTAAAATATATTTAAAAATAAATGATTTAACTCCTGTTAGACCTCAACATCTTGCACATGACTTAAATTAGCAGGGCTTAACCCTTTCAGTCACGCAATTCAATTCATTTGGTTATGGAAGTGCAAATATATGTTTCCAATGTATTTTTGAACGAAGAATCCAAATCAAGTGTCAAAAATTGAATAAATATAAAAACAACCCCTCAAATGGGGTGATATGCATAAAAGAAAAACAAAATTGTTATGAAATATATCACAAAACGTAAATGTATATAAGATAAAAGAAAATGAATAAATATCTACCTGAAAAAGATTTAGAAAATAAAAAAAAAATTATAAAAAAAAAAAGAAAAAAAACGAAAAAAAAAATAAAAAAGAAAAAAAGAAAAAAAGAGAAAAAGAAAAAAAAAAGAAAAAAAGAAAAAAAGAAAAACAAAAAAAAAAGAAAAAAACATAACTCTGCCACAGACGGTCCCAAGCCCGTGTTCTAATGAGGAGGGGGTTTTTTTACTTTCATAACCAAACGAATTCAATTTCATGACTAAAAGGGTGGTTTTCACCCCATTTGAAGGGTTGTTTTTATATTTATAAAATTATTGATATCAGATTCGTATTCTACGATCAAAAATACATAGAAAACGTATATTTGTACTGCGATAACAATAGAAATCAAATTTTGTGACTAAAAACAATAGGGAGCCGATATATCGGCTTCTGTGACTGAAAGGGTTAAGGGGAGGTCGGAGCTTATATACAGTTACGTAGTTATTGACAATTTCGTATTTTTCAGTATTCTCATTCAATTTTATTTATTTTTTTTTCAATTATCTCAGTTGTCCGGTGTTCCTTAGTAGATTGAGAACGCTGGACAACTAAAGTTTTTAACTTTTATGAGCAATTAAATTAGAATAATGTAAAATTCTATGCAGAAACCTGTAATCGGCTCCGACTAAATGTATACGTTTTCTCTGTAAGAGGTGGTCCATACAAGTTTATCCATCGATAATATTATTTCTATTAAGGGTCTTCTTGGTTTTGACCATTAAGGTGATGCTAAAGCCACCTGTCACCGACAAATACGAAGATCCACTATTCTCATTTCATTTTCAATTTTGAGAAAATATCTCTATGAAAAGTTGATGTTCTAACCAAAAAGAACAACTTCTCATAGAGATATTTTCTTAAAATTGAAAAATGAATCAAGAAAGTGGTTCCCCGTATTGACCGGTAACACGGGGTTTAACATCACCTTAACATGTAAAAACATTTAGGCAGAAAGCTAAAAATGTTATCTAACATAAAAAATATTTAAGTTTTTGTTAACTTTGTATAAATTATACTGGTCATAACCATAAATATTATTATTTTAATCAATGATCCCCATAAATATACTTGTATGAACTATTGCTTGCAGAGAATATCTACGGAAAACTCATGTAGGAGAGAAATTAATATATCGAAGCTGAACTAGTGCTAATTTGAACTATGTACAAGATAAAGAGCTGTCAGAGGCAAAAAAAAATGGAAGAGTATTTTAAAAAAAAAAACACATTTTTAAAAATTACCTTAATTCTGTACATATAAACACTACTAATTTATCATTTTTGCAGTTATTTACATCCTTTTACCCTGTTAATGATATTACAAATAAAACGTATTATTGTCTCAAAACGTTTTAAATAAACTAAATTTATATAATTAAGATGATTGAACAATTTTAACCGAATAGAGACCGTACTAAATAAATTTAGTCCTGTACTGTAATTGGCTACCTCACCCCTCTCCTATTAACAAAATGAATTATTCTACCTTCCCATTAAACGCGGAAAAGCATATCTAAGCCTGCTAATAAGAGAAAAGTGATTTATTTTAATATGTGACAGAGTTAGGTTATTCAAAAAATGCGTTCTAGATTTGAAAATATACTTCTAATAAAACATTACTCATGTTAGAGATCTACATCGTAGACATAACTCAAATAAGTAGTGCTGGACTTTAAGTGAATCACTTTCACTCTTACATGAGTTTGCAGTACATTTTCTCTGTGAGGGATGGTCCAGACAAGATTATCCATCAATATTATTGTTTCAATCACGGGCCTACATAGCTGTGACGATTAACATGTAAAAAAATTTCAGCACAAAGCTAAAAAAGTTATAAGTTACTGGTAAATCAAATGCTTTATAATAAATTTTAATACTATTTTTTAATATAGTGTAAAAAAATTAGTTAGTTGCTTGCTTTTTATAAATTTTAGTGAGCATAGCCATAAAAACTATTATTTTTAATAATAAACACCATAAACATACTTGTATAGACCATTCCTTGGAGAGAAAATCTACGGAAATTACATACATGAGTGAAAGTGATGTACCGAGGCAGAACTAGTGCTAATTTTAACTATATAAAGAGCTGGAAGAGGGAAAAATGTTGTAGTAGAAGTATATTTTAAAATAAAAAACTCATCATATAATAATATAACCTTCATCCTGTTACATAGAAATAAACACTACTAATTTTTCCTTTTTGCAGGCATACACATTCTTTTCCCCCTTAATAAATGATAAATAAAACATATCGTTTCAAAATGTTTTATGTAAACTAAATTTAAATTTTTGATTCAGATGATTCAAGAATTTAAACCAATAGAAACTGAACTAAATACATTTTTAGTTCCTTATGAGCTTAAAACAAACTGTAATTGGCTACCTCCCCTCTAAATGAATAACTTTCACTTTAACATGAGTTTGCCGTACGTCTTCTGTGTAAAATATGGTCCATACAAGTTTATTCATCAATAATATTGTTTCAATCAAGAGTCTACATGGCTATGATGATAAGCATGTAAAATAATTTAAGCACAGAGCTAAATAGGTTATAAATTACAGAAAATAACAGATGATTTTATTTAATTTTAATTCAATTTTTTAAATATAATGTAAAAAAAAGTAGGTAGTTGCTTGCGTTTTATAAATTTTAGTGGTCGTAGCCATAGAAACTATTATTTTAAACAATAATCACCATAAATATATATTTGTGTGGACCATGCCTTGGAGAGAAAACGTACAGAAAACACATATAGGAGAGAATGTGATGTACCAGGGCTGAACTAGTGCTAATTTCAATTATATGTACAAGATAATGAGCTGTAAGAGGAAAACAATGTTGTAGTCGAAGTATATTTTCAAATAAAAAACTCATCATATAATATAACCTTCATTCTGTTCAGGATGTCTACAAATCCTTCATTATAAAATTCCAGGATTTTTCCTGGTTTTCCAGGGGAAAAATGGTTAAATTTCCAAAATGAATTTAAAAAAATGGTGAACATAAATTGCATAAACTATAAATAAAAAATTGTACTTAAAATATAAAAAAAGCTTAAATAATAATCATGTAATAAAATATATATCATAAACCCAACCCCAAACTAAGCATTTTCCAAAATAAAATTTCACACAATAAAACTGTAATCGGTAAGCCCTAAACCTAACTAGCCCAAGCTGGGATATTTGCAATATTAAAAATGAACAAAATAATACCGTAAAGTATAAACTTAAAAACCCCAAGCTGAACATTTTACCATAATAAAGTTTTAAACGACGAAACCGTAATCTCTAAGGCCTGAACCCAACCCCAAATCCAACTAACCCGAGCTGAGCATTTTCTATAGTAAAAATTAAAATAATAAAATGATAAACCGAACAACCGAAATCCAACTACCCAATGTTGAGTATTTTGCCATGTTATAAAGGACCCGCATTAAACCAATGGGCAATGAATCCCACGAAAACTTTTGATCAGAAAGCCATAAATATCAAGTTTTTAGCTAATTTGACAGGGATCCATTTCCCATTGATTTTGTGTAAGGTCGTTTAAATGGTGACCATACACCCTTTATAAATCCTAAACACAACTACCCCGAGCTGAGTATTTTGGATTAAACATTTCTTTTTAAATATAACCATAAATCCAATACCCTAAACCATAAACCCTAGACCCAACTACAAGTATTTCAAAATAGTTGTCAGTTGGATTTATGACATAGGATTTATGGTTTGAGCATTTAAAGTTTTATTATGGCAAAATGCTCAGCTTATGATAATTGAATTTAGGCTTTAGGACAACAATTATAATTACAACACTGATTTTTTATTAAAAAAAAACAAATAAAATTTTATGACACATTTTGAAGCTCTATATTTGTAAGAACATATTGGGACCAGGTAGAAATCAACAAAGGTATATCCATTCAAAGAAAATAATTAGCATTGCTTCTAATGAAGAACTGAATATTCAAATGCGTTTTTCTCGCATTTTACGAAAACAAATGTATTTATGCACTTCTGCATAAATAAGGGGTCTCGAAATTTCCATGATCCGAGCAAAAATTCCAGGAGTTTTCCCTGATTTCCAAATATAAAATGGAATTCCAGGAGAATTCCCGGTTTTCCCAATTTTCGCGGACTGTAAAAACCCTTTATATGCTGCAAGTTTTACTGATTGCTCAGGTGCCCTGCCATTACACAGAATTTAACGAGACCCTGAACTGCAATCCAAAGGTAAAAAACTCACATTGGATATCCTCAGGTGTTTGTAATGCTCATTCTAGCTGAATATCT
Source organism: Gastracanthus pulcherrimus (assembly GCA_949152435.1). NCBI lineage: Eukaryota > Metazoa > Arthropoda > Insecta > Hymenoptera > Pteromalidae > Gastracanthus > Gastracanthus pulcherrimus. The sequence continues at coordinate 54,954,363 of OX424575.1, read as the reverse complement.
GTAGCACTGATGTATCAATATCTCGAACAAATCAGTCAGCGTTCCAGATCTTTTAGTGATTCCAATTGATAGTAATTCCAAGGTTCAGAGCTACGACATCTATTTTGTGCAGTGGGAATCTCTTGCATTTCCATTCTAATGGACAAACCTGAAAATATATTCAATAGAACATTAGTACCTTGCCATATATAAAAAACAGTTGGAGTTTTTCTTACCTAATTCAGAGAAATAAATTGTACATACAGGTCTGCTTAGGCTCAAATGTGTATATTCCTAGCGCTCATGAGTCCCACTGCATCTGCTCTAGGAAAAGTACATGTAAATTAGAAAAAAAGAAAAATAGAGTAGTTAATTAGAACTTTCATACCTTGCTAAAACCTGCAGACTTGCTGTGGACACTTTGATGCAGTATTTTAGCATAGACTCTGTCTCACTTCCCAGTGGCAAAAATACATCTTTTATTGGGCATACCTAGAAAAACACTGGGATCACTCAATGAAATAATCAGCTTACGTACTAATTAACTCATCCTAGCTAGATATTAACAGTAGGCTGTAGTTAAATCACAAAGATTCATAGCCAGCAGTAACAACACCACCGAGAGGCAAGCAAGGGCATGCCGGAAATCAGCAGGGCCTTGGAATGCTACGAGTATCTGTCACACAACAGGAGCTTCAATGAGAGTTAAATAGTCAAGGCCAGGTTCAACAGCAGAGTCATTGAGTGCTGGGCAAGCACAGCCAGTACTGTCAGTAGCTCCAAGAAGCATGCATATGTATGCAGGACTTCATTAGGGCCTCGGACACTACTCCTTACACACAATAGCAGCTTCAAGGATGCTTGAATAGTCAAAAGCCATCACTAATTGTAGCGTCATCAAATGTTGGGCAGATACAGCCAGCCCGACCACCAGCTCCAAGTAGCGTGCAAAGGCTAGGATACCAGCAAGGTCTTCCAACGTTGGACGTGTACGTTACTCAGCAGGAGCAGCTCAACGAGGTCTAGACAGGTACAGCCAGCATCCAAAGAAGCTGCAAGAAGCATGCAGTGGCACGCTGAATTCAAGCAGGACCTTAGAGGGCTGTGTGTGTTTTACACATACCAATAGCAGCTTTGAGGATGCTTGGATAGCCAAAGCCACTAACAGCAGCGTCGTCGAGTGTTGGACAGATACAACCAGCACCATCAGATGCTCCGAGAGGTGAAAGGGCACACAGAATATTAGTGGACTTAGAGGGCTATGTGTATCTCACACAGGCAGCAGGAGCTTCATGAAAAGCAGTCGCAGCAGGGCCTTAGAGGGCTGTGTGTGTCTATCACACAACAGCAGCACTTTGACAATGGCTAAATAGGCGATTTCACCACTAACACCAGCATTGTAAAGGCTTCAGCAGGCACAGTAAGCACTATTAACACTACCAGCAGGACACCAATAAAACCTTAGAACACTGTGGGTGTCTCTCACGTTACACAGTAGTAGTGGTTTTAATAAAGGCTAGATAGACGAAGCCAGCACTAATAATAGTGTCATCAAGACTTGGGTAGACACAGTTAGCACTGCAACACATCAGCAACTCCCAGAAGCTTATAAAGACTCGTAGGTCACTAGTGGGGCCTTGGAATGCTGTATGTGTCTGTAAGAAAGCAGCAGCTGCATCATGAAAAGCAGTTGCGAGAGGCGTGTAATTGCATGCAGGACTCCAGCAGGGCCTTAGAGGGCTGTGTGTGTGTATCATACAACAACAGCAGCTTTGACAAAGGCTATGGGGTGCTGTGCTTAGAATCCATCATACAGTGGCAGCAGCTTTTACGAGGTCTTGGACAGATGCAGTTGACATGAAAAGCTGCTACAAAAGGCATGCAGCGGCACACAGGATTCTTTAACTTTAGCTTAAGCTTTAACAAGGGCTAGATAGCCGATTTCACGACAACTAACAGCAACATTGTCAAGGGTCGGACAGGCACAATCAGCACTTCCAGTGGACATCAGTGGACCCTCAGATTGCTGTGTGTATCTCTCACGTAACACAGCAGTAGTAGTTTCAACAAAGGCCCGATAGCCAAAGGCATCACTAATAACAGTGTGATCAAGAGTTGGGCAAACACAGTTAGCATCGCCATTTGCTATTAGAAGCTTATAAGGGCAGGCATGATACCAGCGGAGTCTTAGAATGCTGTGCTCGGAATCCGTGATACAGCTGCTCCAGCAGCCAGCACCAATAGCAGCGTCGTCGAGTGATGGGTAGGCACGGCCAGCACTACCGGCAGCTCCGAGCGGCGTGCAAGGGAACACAGGACACCAGCAGAACTTTCGAACCTTGTGTGTGTTTGTCACATAGCTGCAGGAACTGCGACGAGGGCTGGATACACAAAATTGACACTAATAGGAGTGTTGTCAAGGATGGAACAAGCACAGTCATCATCATCATCGGCTCTGAGAGACATACTGCGAGGTATGTAGAACATCAGTGAAACTATGGAGCCTTATGTGCATCTGCCACACAGCTTTAGCGAAACTTCGACGAGGGCTTGATGGATAAATCCAACACTGATATCAGCATTGTCGAAGGTTGGAGATGCACAGTCAAGCACCAAAAACTGCATTCTTGAGGGTTGTGCAGGAACAGCTAGTGCCACCAACAGCTCCGAGAGGGGTACAAGGGCACGCAGGATACCAGCGGGACCTTGAAATGATGCATGTGTTGTATGGCAGCAGCTTCAACTGGGTCTGGACAGATGCAGCTGGCACGAAAAGCAGCTGCGAGAGGCATGCAGTGATACGCAGAACTGCAATAGGGCCTATGATGGTTTTGTATGTGCCTGCGACACGGCAGCAACAGCTTCACATCTATATTTGATGGCTTCACTGAGGGCTTGATAGCTGAAGTTACCACTAACAGCAGCCTTGTCAAGAATTGAGCTGGCACAGCCAGCAGCTCCGAATATCGTGTAAGGGAACAGAGGACACCAGCAGTACCGAAGCTATAGGAGCGTTATCTAGGATTGGCATTACTACCACCAGCGGTCCCAGAGGCCCAGAAGGGCACGCACGATACCACGCACATACACTGTTTTTGTTTACATGTCAATAGGATACAAAGCGCTGTAGCAGGAACAGGCCAACGAAGTCTCGCACTACTGCACAGAAAAAACATTTTCTTCTAGAAAGGAACAATCCTCCTCATCACCATACTCGAAGCGGATCTCCGTTACAATTACATCCGTACACTGCCTTGCCGTACTTCGTTTACCTCTCTCTCCAACACCTGAGCAGACGACCGGCCGGCCGAAAATTAGATTGTGCTGAGACCGTGATTTTACAGCAGAAAAAACATTTGTCGCCATCTACCGCTTTTCAGCGGAGCTAAACTCCAGTATCTTAATTTCCAAAATAGCGTCTATCCAGAGCTTGTAACACCTGAAAGTCCGCTTCACACCATTTTTATTTCGTACTGCATGAAATCGTCTGAAATTTTGTGAATATGTGCACTTGTTCAACCGACTCTGTCGGTAAAAGTTGTGTTTGACACCCCCTTAACTGACGTCTTGGCGCTAATTTTCCACTTCCTATTATGAAGCAGACCTCTTTTTTTTATATTAGGTTAGATTAGGTTAGATTTAAGTATATCTTTCTCTATCTATCTATATCTATCTATCTTCACAGGTCTTCACTCTATATATATAAAAACTCGAACTCGAATCCCGATCTCGAACGCCTACTATCTCGAACGTAAACGGAAGACAGAACATCTCGAAAGCGAATCTCGAATGAATCCGGAAGCTACGGGGGGAAAACCGCCGCCGAAACTCAATGTAAATGCTTGGGTACTAGCCATGCAGAAACCATACTTTCCTCATGGCGCTCCCGCGCCATTTGATACGTAATTTCAGTACGCGTGCACTACCGGCTTCTTATATGGCTGGATAGCGAAGCAAGAGACGCGAGTCCAGAAAATCCTGGTCTAATCTGGATTTTTCCGGTTTTAGCCGGGCGGAGAGGGAGGAAGTTGGGAGAAAGTGCGAAACTCTCTTCGGTCCGTGTTATTACGGCAAATTTACGTATTGTTCTTACTATACGACGAAGGCGCGCCTTTCTTTTAATTCGAATGTACCGAAAGACTCTAATCGGCGTGAACAATCATAAATGGCTTGAAAAAACTATATCTCCATTTTGAATAAATATATTACAAAAATACCATGTTTTGTATACATATTTAATCGGCAAAAATTTGTATAGGAATTATTTATATATTATAGGAATATTTTCTGCGAGTTATAACTACATTCATCGACTCTAAATGCAAGAGCAACTTTTTCAAGATTGAAAAATAAATTTAAATGAGAAAATGCATTAAATATCCAGTTCTACAGAAGAAACAATATTAATTATTTTCTTAGAATGGCTATAACTTTGTTGATTATGAAATATTTTATTCTATCAGGTCATAAAATGTTCTTAAAAATGTAAAGCTTCAAAAAGTGTCATAACATTTTTTTCGATTTTTTGTTAAAAAATCAGTGTAGACCCGCCGAAAACTAAATGCCAATAAGACAAACGCTATTGTGCTTGGATCCCCCTTTTACATCAATAAACTAATGTGACCAACAGTTATATTGATGTTAGTTGCGTCAGAGTCGTTTTTGAATCCTCTGTGCGTAATTTGGGGGTGATACTTGACTCTAAACTATCTTGGAAAGAGCATATAACGCAAGTTTCTAAACGTGCGAATGCTCTTATGTATCGTTTATACTTTTTCAAAAAAAGTACCAATGTCCAATTACATGAGCATCTGATACAGATGCTTCTCCTGCCCTTGCTAGGCTACTGCTGTCTTGCTTTTTGTGATCTAACATAGTTCGACCTAAAACTCCAAAGGTTGATCAATACGGGTGTTAGGTACATCTATGGTGTAAGGACGAACAAATATATTACACCCTACAAGCGGGAGCTCGGATGACTAATAACAGCATCTCGTCGAAAATATTTTGCCGCAAAACTTTTGAGGCACTTATTTAACACAGCCACCCCGCTATATTTATTAGCATATTTGAACTTCACTGTTGTAACCCGTCCTGTGAAGGGTGATATATTTATGGCAGTGCCGTCTATCTCTAGAATTCATTGCCACTCTACCTTCGCAACATTGTCTCCATGCCTCATTTTAAAAATCATCTCCATCAACACAAATTTATTGAAGAAAAGCCATAACTCACGCCAAATTCACAAAACCACTCTCATTTTTCAATTCACTACAAACTTTTGCTTGTTATTCTATTATTATATCATTTGTGACGTGTATTCCGCGTCCCAATATTATTAAAACACGGACAGTCGATCACGACCGAATCACCTGTCACCAGAGCCGAGCATTTTATTAAATTGTTTTTGTTATTAATGGGGGGGGGGGGGATTGTTATTGTTATTTGTCGAGGAAATGAGGAGAAAGAGAGTCGCGGCTGAGGCAAACATCGGACCGTCACACCCACGCACACATCCACACCAACCGCACCAGCTGATTGCGCCGCAGAGTACTGGTCGGAGCGAGTACCGACGACGAGCCCTATACACACACACGGCATCTACACCATTGCACGCTGTACGCGCGACCCTCTCTCTCTCTCTCTCTCTCGCTTGCTCTTTCTCCTTCGCCTCTCGAGGACGATAAGCCACTGCCCGCACATACACACACACGCGTGCGAACCGTCCTCTCTCCCGATGCACGCAGACGCGGGAGGAGAGAGGATTTACAGCAGCAGTGGCAGCTTCCTCGAGGCACACCACTTCGGCTGTAGCCGCGAGAGACAGAGATAGATAGATAGATATTCTTCTTATTTATCACTAATAACAAAAATTTACAGCTGTATGTACATTTTGTTAAAATCTGTTATAATATTATCAGTCATTACAGTCAAAAAAGTTTGGTTCGCTATCACAGGTCGTCAATTATTGTCTAACATATCATAATGTAGTCAGTAGTATCACATATTGTTTCGTCAACTTAATAATATACAATTAAATAGATAACAGTAATACACACAAATACCAATTTATATTGCACATATATCTATCGCGTCGGAAAATAAAACGCCTTACATTCTTATTTCGTTCATTCACGCTAATAATTACACTCGCACTTCACACTTAACACATAAATAAATTAGACCCACCGCGACCGTCTACCCCCATCTTTTGCGGAAATTGGTGACTAGGGCTGTCGCTCCTCCGATCGAAGCAGGCGGATGCTTACAATGTCCTCTTTCCGAAATAGTGGGAGGACCCTACGCACCACAGTGTGTGCAACATCAATCCTATTTGTATTGTGTTTGCACGTATTGATGCTGCTGTCGCGCATGGCTCCCCCATCGATTTATTTAGCCCGCGTGCTACGTCGGAGTGGTGCAGCTCCACTTATTTAATCGATGTTTTCGCTATTTCTATTACTAATTTTATTACTACTATTTTTATTGGTACTAACGCGTTTGTCATTCGGAGAAAGTAAAATACTTCCAGCGTGGATGTTGCCAATACTATTTACATCGTCATTATTATCACTGTTCAACTTAAATTATTATTATTATTATTAGTGTTGTCATTAATAGTGGTCAACGAGAAAGCATTTTCATCATTTCTAGGGAGCATGCCAAGTCTGCAGGTTTTTAACAAGTTTCATGTTTCTGTATTTCTGTGCTCAATGTTTTCTATTTTTCTTAAGATTTTAAAGGTTTTCCAAAAAGAGTTTATGGATATTTTTGAGGATTTTCCGGGAATTTTTTTTGAAAATTTTTCGATTTTAGGAAATTTCCAAAATTTTTTTTTGGATAATGTTTAAAAATTTTCCAAAATTTTTTTGAAAATTTTTCATTTTAAGAATTATACAAAATTTTTTTGAAAATTTTTTGATTTTAAGAATTATCCAAAATTTGTTTGAAAATTTTTCGATTTTAAGAATTATCCAACATTTTTTTGAAAATTTTTAGATTTTAAGAATTATCCAAAATTTTTTTGAAAATTTTTAGATTTTAAGAATTATCCAAAATTTTTTTGAAAATTTTTCGATTTTAAGAATTATCCAAAATTTTTTTGAAAATTTTTCGATCTTAAGAATTATCCAAAATTTTTTTGAAAAATTTTCGATTTTAAGAATTATCCAAAATTTATTTTGGATATATTAGGAAAATTTTCCGGAATTGTTTTTTGAAATTTTTTTATTTCAAGAATTTTTCAAAATTCTTTTTTGGATAAATTTTGAAAAATTTTTGGAATTCTTTTTGAAAATTTTTCCATTTTGAGAATTTTCCGAAATTATTTTTTGGATAATTTTTGGAAAGTATTCCGGAATTTATTTTGAGGATTTATCGATTTTGAGGATTTTCCTGATGGAAAATTTCTTTTTTTATGATAAATTTTGTAAATTTTTCGTTTTTGAGGATTTCCCAAAAAATATTATTTTTTTTGTTTTTTTTAATGGAGATTGCAAAAATTTTCTTGTATTTTTTTTGAGAGATTGTCGATTGAGAATTTCCGAGAATTGTCTGGTGTATCTTGGACAATTTTCCGAATTTCTTTTGAGGGTTTCTTGATTTGAGGGGATTTCAAAGTTTTTGGTGTGTCTTAAAGAAATTTTTCGTTTCAATTTGGACTTTTCTTAGAATTTTTTTCTGTATTTGAAAATTTTCTTCGGTTATTTGAGGAAGATTGTAGCGATATCCAGAAAATATAGGGAATGACTGCGGCGGCGCACTGGGTAGAATAGCGATAAATAAAGAAAGTGTTGAAGAATAGGAGAGAAATTCAGAAAATTTTTGTTTTTGGGGATTGAAAGATGAATTATTTGAGTGTAATTTTTCTGAATTACGTCCCGATTTTTCAAACCTCTTTACGAATTGTTAAAATAGGAGAATAGGAGTCACACCACCGTATATGAAAAATTTATTTTGCGACTCCCTTCACAAAATATTAATTTTGCTGTTCGACTACCCCCAAATCGACTAGTAAGAACGATTTACAATTTTTGGTCAAGAGTAAAATTTTTTTCAAACAACTGCTGGGAAACTTGTTGTAAAAATAAAGCAACAACTAAAGTTGTTGTTGCAACTTCTGTGTCAAAGGAAAATTGATTGTGACCTAGAAGAAAATTCAGATTATTACTCCAGAGATTAACAAGAAGAGAATACCAAAATTACTGAAGACGAAATAGCAACTTTATTAGTTCGCGTCCGGGTATTTCAGCAACTACTCAAGAATTAAACAAACAAATTTCGAGTAGACATTTCAGCTAAAGGAACCAATAAAGAAAACCTCAAGAAAAGAAGCTATTTTTCTTTGTTTTATCTCCTTTTGTCCCTTTAGCAAAAGTAAAGTACGGTAATCTCCAGAGTAACATAATATATATATATTAGTAATGTACGGTAATATACATATATATATATATATATATATATATATATATATATATATATATATATATATATATATATATATATATATATATATATATATATATATATATGTGTGTGTGTGTGTGTGTGTGTGTGTGTGTGTGTGTGTGTGTGTGTATTTATCACTATAATATCCTTATATTACATTGAAGATTAGAGGCACAGTAGATAGGCTGGAAAATTGTCCTCTTCTAAAAGATTTGAGACGGTTTTCTCTTATCAACGACCTCTCCATTCACGTGCACCGGGTAACGTTGCTTAAGTCCCTGTCTTTATTGAAGTTTCCAGAGACTTGGGTGTGCCCTCCTAATCTAGCGATTTGTTATAAGCTTAGAGCATAACTAGCTCTCTCTCTTGATGGACGAGAACAGCTTAGTAATCAATCTCAAGATGAATACAAGACAAGCAGAGATGAAGGATCAAACGAGGAAACGCCCACACCCGGGGTCACGAGAAAAAGGACTGGCAGACCCAGGAAGTCGACCAAAACTTTAGAAAGCCAAAGTTCAGGGACCGAAGACAGCCAAGATTTGAGGCCGCTTACTACGTCAAGGCAAGTAGCGGAGATACAAGAGTCTAGAGCACAGGTAGCAGTCAATCGGACAATTAGTTGCACAACTCAATGGCACAGTTGGTGTCATAACTGCGGCTGACGAGGCATAGATCTGTCCACCTGCCCCCGGTGTAGCGCGCCCCATCGGGAATGGATTAAGATGCGCTATGGAAATGGACCAATTCCAAGAGGAGTTAAACTTCGCAGTGATCCTCTGTCAGCTCCTTCAAGAGAGGTAGCGACCCAAAATTGACTACGAAGATGATGAGCGACCTTGGGTTTTACCAGGAACTAACGATAGCGACCCAAGGAAGAGTAAAAGAAGCTTGGGGTGTTAGGTGAGTGCTGCATGAGGGAGAAATTCACCCAGTACTGAGTAACACCTCACCAGGAGAAATCACGTCATTAGCGACCAAGAATTTATAGAGTACAATGAGACAATTAGAGAAGAGAGAGAAAAAATAGAGAATAGAAAGAAACGAGAGCGAATTAGCGACTATGAGAGAGCAGCGTGGCGATATCGGAGCAAGCGGTCAAAACTACTCTGAACAGAGAATCCAGCGACTCCTATGCCAGGTGACCTAAAGAGTTATAACCTTATCGATCCTCGAATGGTCCGACGTAACGGCGCTCAATCCGACAGCTGACGAGCAGAATGATTTTGAACACCTAGCTCTCATACGAGAGGCGGTCGACCCTCTGAAAAGATCACAGGTATCCACTCCCTCGTCGGAGGCCCCTCCTCCTCAATTACAGACGTAGATGTTGGGATGCCCACATCTAGTCTAGGGGGGGGGGGGAGAGCAGCGTACTACGTACGCATAAGGCCGACCAATTGGAGGTTCTGGAACCAGGCGAAGACAAAGATGTAGGTATGAGCGTAGAGAATCGCATCTTCACAAAAATAATACTAGGTGGCAGGCCATACAGAGCCCTACTTGATGGAGGAGCCACGGTCTCCCTAGTAGGGCGAGCGATAGCGGCTGAGTTTAAAGATCGATTGCGACCAGCGAATTCTGTTATTAGAAGTGTGTTAGGAGGAGCAAAGAAAGTATTGGCGTATCTCGACATCAACAATCGGTGACAGGCGAGGCAGCTAAAAGTATTTAGTCCATATTGCCAGATGGGGAGACTCACCCAGTATGGAGTAACACTTCAAACAGCGGAGGATTAAGTAGGACCTCACCATTAGCGACCAAAAGATCATTAGAAAGGAAAGTGAGTAAATTAAGTAAAAGCGAGAGCGACATAGGAAAAATTCGAGAAGAGAAAGAAAAAGTAGGGAATAGAGAGTTCGTGAGAGCGGCATACAGAAATATAGAGAACTCAGTGGAAACAGAAAAAATGTAGAGATTTTCAAGTCAAGAGAGCAGAATAAAGACAATTAGATAAGAGATAGAGAGAGAGAGAGAGAGAGAGAGAGAGAGAGAGAGTAGAGAATAGAGAATTTCAAGAGAGCGACATAGAGAAAATTAGAGAGGAGAGTGAAAACAAAGAAAATTTAGAAAAACAAGAGAGTGGATTAGTGACAATGAGAGAGAAAACTGGTGATATTGTAGAAAGCGGTCAACTTACTCTCAACAGAGCATCCAGCGACTCCTGCGACAGTTGACCGATAGAGTAGCGACCTCGCCGTTTCTCGAATGGTCTGACTTAACGGAGCTCAATCTTGAGGCAGACGAGCAGAAGGATTTCGAGCAACTAACCTTAGTAAAAGAGGCCGTTGATCTTCTGGAAGGATCGCAGGCACCCACTCCCCCGTGGGCAGTAATCACCCGAGGGAAAAATCTACTTTCGTCCCGTGTTACATATAGTATTTTATTCCACTTTCCACCGTGGCCATTTATTGACCCTGAAAAGTACGGCCGACTCGTTTTTTTATATTTTGCTAGGTTGATCTAGAAAAATGTATGCGCGTTCATGCACCCTATCCCTATTCATTCCGCTATGTGCCATTGTGCGAGTGGCGACGCTACTGGGCAAAATTCCGCGAGACAAGTGCATGCATCTAAGTAGAATATACATACTACTGTAATATGTATATTATGTAAATTATGTAAAGCAAATGGAAAATATTTAAATAAATATTTTGTTTATTTTGTAATTACAATTTCTACACAACATTTTTGCAAATCTTACCTGAATTGTTATAAAAACATTTTCTAAAATATTCCATGAAATGTTATCGAAATGTTTCGCCGATGATTCAGAAAGATTAGAAGATTTAACGAATCATTTAAAAAAAATCTGGTCAATATTGAAGAAAACCAGAAACTATATTTGGATCTCTTACACATACTTTTAATAATCTTGTTTAGAAAGGACGCTGGAAGATTGTCGGGAGGTGCTTTCCACACAGCATAGAATATTCCAGTGAAATATTTTAAGATGATTTCAATTTAAAGCTTTCATAAATATTTCCGTAATATTAATTATATTATTTCAAATTATTGATATGAAATATTTCACTGCTATATTGAGAAAATGTTATAACCATATTTTAGGAAATATTCGTAGACACCCATTATGTAATCTTTCTCAAAAACTTAAACAAATCTTTCCATAATCTTTCACAAAATATTGCAAGAAATATTTTTAAAATCTCTCAAAAAAATACAGTTTGTTATAATTTTAGAACATTACAGCAATATTTCAAGAAATATTACTGCTAAAGTTCGAAAAATGTCACAGAACATGTTTGGAAATATTCCAGAAATATCTAAGCAATATTTAATGATATATATATAAAAACAAAATAAATATACGTTTAATAATAATTTCTAAATTGAAATGGTTTTATGCGGGTACAGATTAAATGATATTCAAAATATTATTATATTTTTTGTGTCACATTTTTTAAGAGTTAATACTGAACAAATAGAAAATGTCAGATATTGGTAAATTAAATTAATTGTTAATTTATATTAATTATATTTTTCCATAATGAATATATTAATATATATTACACTTAATAGCGTTTTGCTGAAAGCGAGTATAATTTTTGAAAAATAGCCAGCATGAAAAAATTATAAAAATGTAAAACTAGTAAAATATAAGTCTACAAGTAAGTATTTCTGACGAATATATATGCATATATTTGTTTATATTCCTTGGGTCTTTCAAATACTTAGATACTTCAGAGAAAATCAACAATAAATATTCCGAGCGTAACTAAATTTTTGTATTTTAACATCCCACATCGCACTTAATATTGCAGGAATGTCATAGAGATATTTCAATGTGGCTGTGATATTGTTGATAAGTTTATATATTGCAGCTACATTTCCATGATATTTCAATATACTTTTTAAGATAACAATATTGCAGCAATCTATCTATAATATTACATTATGATATATCACATTGTAACATTGCAGTGATATTCTTGTAACACTGCGCGATGATAAACTACGACGCAAGATTGCTGCAATAATTCTACAATATTGCATTGTGATAAATCACATAATACACGTAGTACATTACTGCAAAACTATTATGTGACATGTCACATTGCAATATTATATCAATATTATTGCAAGTTTACAGGATGACATTTCTCGATGCATGTTACATTAATATTATCGAAATATCCTGTAATAATGCAATGTAACATATGATATGGAAATATTATAGTAATGCATTATAAGTAATCGATACATGTCATATTAATAGTTCCGCCGGCACCGAACCTTCTCCGACCTGTGGGGCTGTTCCACTAATTCTCTGCTCTACGGCGGGGTTTTTCCCCGAACAGTTCTGTATATCTTACTGAGTTTTCTCGCCTCTTATTGTTTATGTACCAGCCTTATTCGCGTGACCATTACTCCTATAGAGTATCCCTATTCTGTACACGTTTTAATACTCTAAGTTACTCTTACTTCTAAATACGCTTGCATTATTTTTAATATCAGTTTAAAAATGATTTTTAACTTCGTGCGCTGTTATTGATAATTGCGAGAAACGACACGTGACTTACAGCATACGTCACATCTCGTAAGTGCTAACAGTTCAAACATTACGATAACATGTGACATCACGAAGCTGCTGCGTATGAACGATTATTTTAAGGCGTTTATTACATGTATATTACTAATACTAATAATTGTATTAGCATTACGGCGAAATAGAAATTAAATAAAAAAAAGTAAAGGAAATTCCATATGCTTTCGATAAAATAATAATAATATTGCTGGAATGTCACTGCAATCTTTTTCATTCTTAATCAATAAATAAAAAGTCATAGTAATATTGTTGTGATTTTACTGAAATGTTGCCTGATTGTCACCAAAATATTGTACTGATATTCCCGTAATATTCCTGTGATAAAAACGACGCGAAAATTAAAGGTTGCTACACTATCACTGCAACATTACTGCTATATATCACAGGAATATTTAATATTGCATGTAGTACTCATGTGATATTGCTGCAATATTGAGTGCTATATAGGATAGGCAGTTCAAAATATTTCGTATTAAATATGTTTTTTTTTAACAATGTTTTTAGAGGTGTAGGGCTAAATTATTTTGAATTGATTCAAAGTAGAAAAGTAAAGACTTTTCCGTTATCGCTCATTTATCGTATTATAAGAGAAAATTTTTATGAATCGTACAACCGAAACTAGAAAGTTAAGACAAAATATACTTTATGCCCATCTGAACGAAACTGGCCATTTTTTCCCCTGAAAAGCGAGACCAAAATTACACTTTTTGCCCGCAAACCCGGGAGAAAAGTAATTTTTTCCCGCGGATGCGGGAAAAAAGTGACTTCACTAGAAACTAGTTCAAATTCCTTTATTTCATTAAGTTCTACCTATAACCCTGAATTTCGATTGTCTTTTAACAGTCCATTAGTTCCGCTTTCCAAGTCAAAAAGTGGCCACAGTTGGGATGGGCATAAAGTACTATACGAGGTCTGTCCCAAAAGTATCCGACCTACCTCTATTTCTCGACGCTTGATTTATTCTTCGTCATCCAGGGGGTGGCATCCTTCAAAGTAGTCCCCATTTGATTGAACAAGACGCTCATATCGATGTTTCCGCTTATTAAAGCACTCTTGAAAGTCAGACTTCGGAATCGCCTTTAGTGCATTCGTCGCATTAGTTTCAACAGTCTGTTTATTGTCGAATCGATGTCCTTTAAGCGGCATTTTCAATCGAGGAAACAGCCAAAAGTCGCAGGCTACTGACGAGAAGGTTAGGAGTTTTTTTTTTTTTTTTTTTTTATTTAAAAGGTTAGGAGTTGCTGGTGACGTTCGTACCCTCCAGAGGTCGCCTGAGTCTCTCCGCGCGAAGATATGAACGTAGGTCGGATACTTTTAGGACAGACCTCGTATGTAACTCGAGAAAAAACTCGATTTTTCCCGCGGGTGAGTTTACTGCCCGAGCGAGCGAAGCGAAGCGAGATATTCGATTTAAATTGAAATATTCGATTTTTCCTCAAGGATTTTTATTGGATATAACAGTCAGAGCGAAATAAATGCTACATCTACCTTACCATGTTAATAAAGCCCTACTTTACGCAAAAAATGTTGAATTGCCATAATAAAAGGAAAACATTTAGTTAAGCTTTGAGTGCTTAGATTCATTTTCTAATTAAAACACTAATTAGTCCACGTTTTTCTAGAAATAGAAAAAAATTCAGTTGTACATCTTTCCTTCAATGTGCTTAATTTCTAAAATGTTTTTTCAATGCGGTTTCATAGGTAAATATTGTAAAACTTCCTCCAGGAGGAAACATACGTCATATCTAAAATCGAAAGCTATAGCAATTTATCTCCTTACTACACCACATAGCACTCAATATTGTAGCAATATCACATGAGTACTACATGCGATATTAAATATTTATGTCATATATTGCAGTAATATTGCAGTGATACTGTAGCAACAATGACCGCGTCGATTTTATCACAGGAATATTACTGGAATATCAGTACAATATTTTGGTGACAATCAGGTAACATTTCAGTAACATCACAACATTATTATTATAATTTTTTAGTTATTGTGGTGAGCATGGGAAAAATTGAAGTGATATTGCAGGAACATTACTATCATTTTACAATAATAATTGGAATACTGGATAATATTTTAGTGATATTCCATCAATATTATTATTTTATCGAAACTGTATGTAATTTCCCTTGCATTCATTTTTAATTTCTATTCCTCCGTAACACTGATACAATGATTAGTATTAGTAATATACGTGTACACTTTGCGAGCTGTCTTTCGATTGAAAGTAGTTTTTTACATGCCATGTCTCTAGATTCTTCAAGTCGCGATAGTTCATCCTGAAAAGGATTACTCACATTAATACATTCGTCTATGTCTTGCGTAGTTGTCTCGTTAAAATGCTTCTCACATAGATAATTTGTATTGGGTAAATCTTTCAAACTGCTGATTTAACTGATCATTCCTTACAAGATTACATACGGTCCGCAGATTTTCTTCAGAGGTAAGTTTTATAAGGCCGACAACGATCTATCCCAGGACTGTTTTTTGTAGTGTAGACTGAACTTTGCTCACTCGCCCTTGACCTACAACTAATAGATCAAAGAAAAGTGCCCCGCCTATAAGCAAATCTACAGGTCGCGAGCGGTCCCATTCCGGATACACGAGTTCTGAAGCTATGTCGTACGGAATTTCAATTCCCACTGATTTGACTCTCAATGTAAGCATATCGTCACTTATCGTATCTATCTTAAGACAAGTAATAGTCTCGGCATAATTGTTTAGACTCGATTTAAATTTAAATGTTGTTTGATAGGCAACGACCAAAGTGCCTTGTTCAATTTCGAAAGAGTAATTGCTGTTTTTTTTACTTTAGGGAGCCTGAGTCTAGTAATGCGCGACATATGTGCTGTTTTCCGTTATCATCCTAGAAAATTACCGTCGCGCTATAGCTAAAAGTACATAGTCCGAGGCGCGTGGATTAACGCGCGCAGTAAGTAATTTCATCCGCTGGCGGATGAGTTACATTTCGTTTTGTTGTGATAGCTGAGCAACAAAATAGACTTGTCCTAAAGCTGGAGGACGCGATATCATCCTATCCAGATGTAGCATGTAATTATGCTTGTATCCGCATTTTTTGCATGGTCCGATATTCATTATTTATTTTGATGTCCACCCGACAGACAGTTAAATCATAACTTCAGTTCTAGTACCTTGTACGTGCCCTTACATAGGGCACATCCCTTTGCCATAATTGTATATGATTTTAGATAATCGTTTTACTATAAGATTTTTGGTGTCTGGTTGTCTTTGGGAGAACCTTTATTATCAGAAATACATAATATACTTGTATGCATTTTATGCAAAAATCTACAATGATTCTTTAAGAATTGGGTCATATCGTCTATTCTGATCTTGGTTTTAACGCGCGTTAAGGTTTTTTCCACTCGAGTTTTATTGACGCATTTAATTTGTACGTTATAATATAAATTATTAAAGTGTTCCAGTGTTCAGATTTTTCTCCTAATGCTCGCAAAGAGAGCAAATTATTATTGACGCCATCTAGCAATTTACGCAAATCCGCATGTGAGTCCCGAACTAAACTGGGCATTTCAAAAAGTCCGTTTACATGATGATGTATTAAAGAGCCCTTGTTTCTCACTATTTGTAGTCACTTTTTATAAATAATTAAAACTCCATTGACTTATTTTGATACACTCCAATTCACATGGTTCACTTTGTTTTGTTACAAATACGGCTTCCGAAGGACCAATGTTTGTGCCTCGGCTATGAACAGTTAGAGACACTGTGTTGAAAGTAAGTTGAGTATTGTTTATTTATTGTAATATAAAATTTTATTAATAAGGATATAAATAATTACAATTGAGTATTTAAGTTAAACGTATAAAATGTAAGTGTAAGTAAATAGGTATAACAAGTGAGTAAATAAGCGAGTGACGTGCCGGAGTTCGCCCGAATGTTCTTTTTCTCAATCGACGTTATTGTTGTAGTGCCGAACTGAAACTGGCAAAATCAGTCTTGACAATCGAGGATGCATCGGATGTAAACCCCTCATTTATCCATCATATAGGCTGTACCTTTCCGTCGCCAAATGTGCGACCGGTAGTTCTAGGTAGCCGGGACAAAGAGATCCGAGCGCAAATGTAGTTGGTGTATGACCTGACCTGCAATCGGCAGATCTGTAGCGTTATTCGAGGGGCGTCAAATCTACATTGATATCTTTGAAAGGACAATGTACGGCTTAATCCCCTAATTTTCCTTTATTTTTCCCCGACGGTACAAAGAATGCACAACTGTTATATTTTATGGAAGCTAACTGTTAATATATATCTCATTATCTCGAATAGTGTTCAAACAATACCTAAAATGTTTCATGAAATATTTTTTCATGTACTTTGCACAAACATAAAAATATTCTGAAAAGTTTTCATTGATATATTTCTGAAAGGTTTCAAATCTTGCATGAAACCTTGCTGAAACCATGCTGTAATATTGTTTGCTGCGTGGGATATGCATTATTTGCTTTACTGTTAAAAATTGTTTTATATGCTTTTATTCTTAAAATTGTAAGTTCATTATATGTTAAAAATAAGCTCTAATGCTGAAAATGTTTCCAATATCGACATAATATAATATAATTCACAACAGCATATAATTTTGTTGATGATACATTTTTTTGACATTTGAATAGACGTAATATTACAAGGACTTTTGGTGGTTTCAGAAATGCGAGAATGGGTTTTGGCAATTGTGAAAAATGTCACATTTAGTTTTGGCTGCTCGAAAACGACCAGAACGGATTTTGGTCGTTTCCAGAACGACCAAAACTGTTGTTACAAAAGTGCATCGTCCAGAACTAGGATTGGTCGTTCATTTCGGCCAAACGCAGTTTTCGACTATTGAGCCTAACATATACACCAAATATTCGGAAAATTATTTTTTAATATACTAAAATAATATTACAGTAATTTTTCTAGCAAAAGGTAATTACCGTGGCCAATCTGCCAACATGCCATATAAGAAATACATTAGAGCGACGTTGGCTCAGTGGTTAGCGTTCTAGGCACAGAAACAACATCGTTCGAGGGGTCGAGGGTTCGATTCCCGGTGAAATCACTCGGATTTTTTCTGAGTTGTTTTTCAACGGGAAAAGAACCCTGGACACCGGCTGTTTCGAGGAAGGTTTTTCTCCGGAATTTTCCTTCAGTGTAATTTCGAGTTTTCCCTGCCTCATAGGCTTACACCTGGACAAATGCGAAACAGTGGTAGGGACTATGTAGAAAGGTCGATAAGGTAGGTAGGCCGCTTCGATGCACTAGGGATGGAACGCCGGTCTTACCGGCGGGGAGCTGGCTCCGGAAATACGGACCTTCTCCGGAGAGGTCTACACTGGAAGGCGGACCCGATGTCCTCTCGAGGACAGAGAGTGTTGGCTTAACGAACAAGGTGCACGGCTGAAATATGTCCTCACCGGAAATGCCTTCCAGGAAGGTATAAAAGCAAAAAGGATAAGACTGGATAGCAGGAATAGAATATAGGATTGGGAAGCAGAAAATGGAAAAATAGGATTGGGCTCAACTTCCACACAGAGGTGGTGGAAGGCCCCCGGCAGCTGGGCCGAGAGGCTGCGCCGGTAATGAAAAAGAAAAAAAAAATATAAGAAATACATACCCAGAAAAGTTTTTTTCATTTTACCGTAAATAACAACTTAAAACCAAAATCAACCTTGAAAAGAGAAGAAAATAGGGTAGAAAATTGTGCATTTCGAGTGTGTATGGTAAAAGTGTCAATAAATATGCAGTAATTCCCGCACCCGCGAGAGATATTGAATATTATCTCCCGTTGATGCGGGAAAAATGAATATTATCTCCCGCTAAAGCAGGAAATAATGGATTTTTTACGATAATTTCAAGACCTTCTAAATTTAGAGTACCATCCAGATGGTACAACATGTTACTATGTTTTTGAAGCATATGTATAGTAACAGCAGAATAACAGTGCACAGGGGTCGCGGTCTAATAGTAAGCAGGATATAACAGTGCCCGAGGCAACCGTGCAACAAGTTTGACTGTAATTCTTTTATTATTCAAATATTATATACAAGGACATAATATTACTTACCAGGATGCTTGCATTCAGCTTCATCGCTGCCATCTTCACAATCAGTCTTGTAATCGCATCTTTGAGTTTGTAGAATACATCTTGAAACATCACAAGCAACCTCTCCAGACTGACATTCTATATAAATAAAACGTACATATAAATAAAGAAAAATTATTTTATTTTTATTATATATCATTGTTCAAAATGAATCGTAATGTAAGAAGGATCTGAAATGACTGTAGAAGCAAAGAAAAATAAAAAAGAAAATTTGAACCTTCATTGTGATGAATGAGCTAATTACTGTACCCTGTGCCAAGTAATATGATTTTCAAAACATTTTTAAATTCGAGGTGGGTGAGGGGGGGGGGGGGGGGGGGGCAATTTCTAGCTCGGGTGATTTTAGCACTCGTCTTTGTCTCGGGGGCCTTCGTACAAAATTTCCCCCCCTTGTTGCACAATATACTATTTCTTAACACGTGTAAGAAATAGGCTTTTTTCCATGCATGTAAGGCGGATGGAAGATTTCTCATTTGGAGCGTGGTTACCAAACCTGTGCAGGTTATAAAAAAATTTGTTGAATACAGGCATGACTTTTGCGTTTTTCGTACCTGAAAAGACTTAACTGACCGATTTCCGACTAGCGGGCGAAAAAAGTCCAGACCGGGTGAAAAGAGCCCGAAGCGGGAAAAAAAAGTCGAGAGCAGGCGACAGTAGTCTGGATTGGGTAAAAAAAGCCCGAGCGGTTGAAAAAATGACTTTTTGTCGCGCTTGCACAAAAATGCGTTTTTTCATGCCAATATAGCGG
The DNA here is from genome assembly GCA_949152435.1 of Gastracanthus pulcherrimus. Classification (NCBI taxonomy): domain Eukaryota; kingdom Metazoa; phylum Arthropoda; class Insecta; order Hymenoptera; family Pteromalidae; genus Gastracanthus; species Gastracanthus pulcherrimus. Next base: position 54,934,488 of record OX424575.1, on the reverse strand, counting down.
GATTAAAGTTGCCGTTTTCGGACCGGTGGGCGAAAAGCAAGGTCATCGGGAAAAAATTTACTTTACACCAGCTTACAAAGCAGCGGGCTGAAATAGTATTTTGTGTACCAAGGGCGAGAAATGGGCCTTTTTTGACCGAGTGTGAGTTTATTACTAGGCGTAGGCGAGCTACAGCGAACCGAAGGCGAGTGTGTACAGCGAGCCGAAGACGAGTACTACAAACTCACACTCGGTTAACAAGGGCCCACTTCTCGCCCTTGGTACACAATGTACTATTATCGCTCTGCTATTACTCACCAATGCAGTAAAGTAGGCTATTAACGCCCGCGAGTGATTTGCTGATCGAGCCAAGCGAGTGCATCAAACTCGCAGGCGTCAATAGCCCTCATTGCTCCCGAATGCAATATACAACTTTTTCTCATGCCCGTCGGAAAGTTATTTGTGTTTAATCCCCGATTTCAGGGTCGAAAACGCCACATAACCTAACTTCTAGAAACTGCGACATGGATGCTCGTCTCTGTTTTTACTCCGTACTAATACCGCCTGCGTAATTTACAGCCCGAGCGAAGCGAGAGCAGCAACACGCAGGCAGCGTCAGCCGGGAGAAAAAGTTGAGAGACACGCATGCACGTGGCAGTTTCTAGATGTGAGAGAATGTGGCGTTTTATTCCATATATAATTATACATTGTCATTAATAATCATGAAGAAGTAGGTGAAGTTACGTTTCAACTGAGCGACCGACAAATTTTATATAATTAAACATAAATATATACAATCGTATAGAACCATTTATGATTATGTATAGTCATATATGATCATATATATTCATACATAGATATATAGAGAGAAAAATTATGTATAATTCTATATGGTTATATATAAGTATACACGATTATACACGATCATATATAATTATATATAATTATGTAGAAAGTTATACACGATTATATATAATTATACATGCCTCATTTTTACCCATGATACGCACTCGCATTTGGCTCGTACTCGGTCGCCTGTGACTCTTACTGCAAACTCCATACTCGTTTAAATTACCCCATTTTACGCCCTTGGTACATAATATACTATTTCGCTCGGCAACTTTTCGCCCGCATAAAACTGATATTTTTGTATTTTTTGCATGTGTAACGCGAAATCAAGACATATGTGACAAAATGTATGTTACATACCACTGGTGAAAAGGCTTCTTATGCTCTGGAGTTTTTGCAGTACTCGTCTTCGGCTCGCAATACACACTCGTGACCAAAAAAGTCTTCTTTTTACCCTTGGTATGCAAAGTACTATTGTAATACGAGCAAGATTTTGGTGCTTCTGAATAAATGTAAAGAGAGCTGAAAGTAGCCGTTCTTCAACCGGCGGACATAAAAGTAGTTAGCGGACAAAAAGTTATTAGCGTGCCAATAAGTGGTTAGCAAGCAAAAAAATGATTAGCGGGCAAAATAGTATATTGTGCACCAAGGGCGAGAAATAGCCATCTCCGACTCGTCTCCGGTTCATCAAATGCACTCGCTTCGGTTCGTGCTTGCTCGCCTTCGCCTCGTACAGCAATATTATATGCACACCGTATTTTTGTGATACATATATCGATTTTCCCGGTATTTTGTGTCTATTGAGCGGAACCAAATGTGGCCATTTTTCGACACAGCGCAACTACCGCCTTATTCTTTAAGGATGGAGTCGAGAATCTTTTTTCCGTTCATTAACACTGAACCTTTCGGAAATTTAGCAGCATATATTATATACAAACACTAAGAAAAAGAGCCCAGAAAGACCTCAAAAGTCTCCTTAAAAGCTGAGATACACCTAAAAATTTGCTAAGCAAGGTAAAAGAAATTAAGATTTTCAACATAGTCCAGGCGATGAAGGATTCGATGGTGAGAATTTTCCTTAGATATTTCAATTAGAATATACGTAATAAGTATATTTGTGGCGTGGAATAGCTTTAGAAAATAGATAACAAAAATTACACGTGTTAGAACGTACGACATTTAAATAAGCCCATTTTTCGGTGTTTTTTCATTCATTTTAATGTATAAATGTTCATATTATTTCCAAAACATATTCATTTCTAAAACTGTATCATAAATTTGTTTGTATCGCTCTAAAGAACAACTACAAAAAATACTTTGAAGCCTAATCGGTATAAAAATATTAATTTGAAGAAAATCAGTGTTTCGTAAATTATACATATATACATGTATATATAAGTCGTGTATATATAATAGTTATGTGGGTAGAATAATATATACGATTAATATTTTTTCGAAATTTTTGACAATTCTCGAGTGGACTACATCATTAATAAATGAAAATATGTCTACCTACACATGCATTGATTTACAGTGGAGCTGTAGGTGATATAAATTCTCAGAAAGGGCTATGAGTGAAGCTCCCTCTTTACGCGGTAGTCCACCGTCGAAGTTTCTCCCACCCACAAGCATCCGCGTCTAGTACAGACGTATGAAACCAAACAGGAACGAGTGTACGGTACGACGCGTATGCGCGCGGATCCTCAAGCGATAATTGGCAAACGGCGCGTGCCACCGCGTTGGGGACGCGCTGTTGATGTGCGCGATCGTCCGTGTGACTAAGAAATCGCATGCGGGGTCATATATCGTGCGGGCATTCATCAAGACTCCACTGTAAGACACACTGACACATACACATACACGCTCACATACACATCTACATATACGCATACACATACATACTCACACATAGATAAAAATATATATGCACATATAGAGCCCGCTCGAGCGGTCGGTAAAAGTATATTTCTTAACACGTGCAAGAAATGGGCCATCTACAATGCATTCAAAGCGGATGAATAATTGCTTATTTCGAGAGCGGTTGCCAAACCTGTGTAGAAATTGGTTCATTTCATCCCTAGGGATGAAATAAGGTCATTCCCACCCTAGGGAGGAAATGGTACCCGACAACAGTCGTAGGCGCAGATGCTCGTCCTATAAGTCAATAAACCAAGTAACACAGCAAGCTCTGTCTCTCTCCTTCCCTCGGATACCATCCCATGCGTAACAGTTCTGGCATCCCTGATGAGGCCGGGAAAATTCTAAAAGGATTTATTTGTGAGAAGCGATTTGAGTCCGAGCAAAAAGTAAATAGTTTTCGCCAGCCGCACCAAGTCGAGCGCATCACTCGTTGCATCAGCCAGAAGAGTGAGGAAATGCCTGCACGTCGTCGACGTTGCCGCCAGAGCAAGATCATGTGGAATACAGAAGGCTAGAAGGCTGCAATTTCGAGTCTCTGGAATCTCACGCACAGTCAATTGTGAGAAATTGTAGCACGGCAGAAGCCTATACGTTCAACGTAATCATGGGCCATCACAGCCGCTGATGCGCACTCGATCGGCAGAAGGAAAGTCGACCTTAATCTTCGAAGCCAACCTCGGCAATCGACGCTGTTCTCAGCCGACATAGGTCAGCTGGCCCACCCAATCCAACCTTGGCCAATGCCTGTAGCCAGCTAAACAACGCCAGCGGAGAACGTTCAGTAGCCACCACGCGCAAGCAGTAGTAGGTACGGACCAGCCATTGACTTGCGCCAGCAGCCTTGCAGACTGAAGCTCCAGGACGCAGTTATCATCCTACCTATAATAATGCTGGCACAAATCGTGTCGATTGTTATAACAACCCTGTAAGTCTTTACGAATTTTATAATTGTAGCTTTGGCAAAATTCCCCCTTTTACAAAGGTTTTTCAGAATAGATTTATTAAATTCAGAAATTGTCAAGGTTAAAACCGCGATACGCGTCAAGAAGTGAAACTCTTCTATCGGGAGTGTACCACGGCGGTCTTGAACGCGAGTGTGCTACGAGAAATGAGTGGCTGTCGAGTAATATCATACCAACGGGATTGTTCGATATAGCGAGTGACGCGTTGAGATTAGGAAAGCGTAGAAGAACGCGTAAGGCAGAATAGGGTGACAGCGATTCAGCACTCGACTCGTAGGAAAATAAAAATTTAAAAAAGGTGATTCGTGATTTGTGAAGCTACGTCCGAAAACGCGCAGGGCAGTTTATCGCAGCACACACGAGTTAAGGAGGGAGTCTGGTCCAGCCGAGGTTTTTTTAAAATGCGTTTTTTTCAGAGATAAAATTCATTTTCGATTACATAACCCGAGACTCGGGACCGTGAAGGTCGCCAGTGGTCGCACTACTTTAGCCAGAGGAATTTTGTGGTACGCGCTGCTAAGGTCTAGGGTCATAATATACCGCGCCTTTCGCAGCCTGCGCTGTATATCGACCATGATAGGTGGTGGGTACGCGTCTGGTTTCGATATCGCGTTAACCATCCTATAGTCCACGCAGAACCGGTAACCACCATTTGGCTTGCGCACCATTACCACCAGACTCGACGACGCACTGGTGAGTATGGATTCAATTATTCCCGCAGTTAGCATTTCTCGTGCCTGCTTGTTGGTACAACGACAACAGGGCATGATGATTTTTTTAAGCCCATATGTTCGGAGCTAAATATGACCATATTTCCACATATATATATATATATATATATATATATATATATATATATATATATATATATATATATATATATATATATATATGTATGGATAATTCTCTGGGAAATCGAGAACAAAAACAAAGAAAAATTTATTTTGTCAAAAATGTTCCTTGTAGGATATAAAATAGTCGTCAATTTTTTCAGATTTTTTAAGGTCATATATCTAAAGTTATTTCAAGTTGTGTGAACCTCAATATGACTTATATTTCATATTATTTTGAATTTTTTATATAAATATTGCACTTCTACTATTTTTCGACTGTGACAGTCACTTCTGTACTGAAAAAAGCTATCTTCATGATGTTTGGTGTAATGGTTCGAGTGATCAAACCCACTTTCTTCAAGATTTTAAGATTTAAAATGAATGTAGTTACTCGAAAGGGGCATTAAAAGGTTATAGAACCATTTTTCTGAGAAATTCAGACAATTTGCTAAAAAATCTCTTGTGGCTATTTTTTTAGAGATTTAATTCTGTTGAATAAATAAATAAATAAATAGAGATTGAAATATGCTAAAAAATGTAAAAAATGACTACATGCTCATATTTAGCCTTGATCAACTTTGAACTTAGGGATTTAAAAAATCTGAAAAATTCACATACATTCTAAATACCAAGAAAAACATTGTTGCCGAAGAAATAGAAATGTTTTTTTTGATCTGGATTTCCCACAGAATCACCCATATATATATATATATATATATATATATATATATATAATATCCCAATCTTTATAAAATAACGTTACGTACACAAATCTATCGATTTTGACCATGCTCTGTTTTGCCCCATCATACTCCTTATTACCCCAATCACTGTTAAATGATATTATATGACCAAATTTATCCATTTTTAACATGGTCCATTTTGCCCCGATGTATATTTTATTCCCCCCACTAAGTAAATGAAATACCACGCATAGCAATCTTAATTACATGAGAGACAGTTCCCATGTGCAATCGGGCACAGTCGGTGCACAGTGTCCCACACACGTACACGCGCGCGTATAACACTTATCGATCACGGCGAAAATTGTGTGCGCGACCAGATTGTATTGACGATATACTCACATTAAATTTATTAACCCATACAGCACACACATAACACACTTAAATAGCGACGGAGATGTGTTCGCGGCGAAAGCATATTTGTGCCAGTCAGTCAATCTAACATAGTATTGTACAAAGGATGAACTCATCGGCAAGAGTACACGTGTAGTCTTTTCTGCTGCTGCATAGGATATCGGCTTAACTCAGATTAGTCATCGTTCACAGCCATCGAAGTCTTTCCCACTAAATTTCTTTGCCACGTAATATTCGTGCAGCTGCATTTTCGATATAATCCATTGTCAACCATGTATTAGGATTTTGTCCATCATTTAGTTTTTGAGAATCGATGACCGATATCTCGAAAATTTATAGTTTGATAAGCGAATTAAACTTTTTTGAATGAAGCGGAATTAAACTTTTTTGTAGTTGCATCTAAGTCATTACAAATTATAAATTTTTATTTTTACCATCATTTATTTTTTGACAATCAATAAATATTATCCCGAAAATTTATTGACCAATCAATTCGCGTGATTACACTTTTTCGTAGCTAGATACACACCTTTACCAATCATACATTATAGTTTTATTAGCTCGCGGGATTACACTTTCTGTAGTTACAAGTAAAACAGTACAAATAGTAAATTTAAATTTTGCTATCATTTATTTCTCGACAATCGATGACTAATATCTCGAAAATTTATTGACGATACAGTATGCAAATCTTAGTAAGAGAAGAACATAGCTGTACACA
>OX424575.1:54765627-54923127 GCA_949152435.1 Gastracanthus pulcherrimus | reverse complement strand
TACCTCATTAGGAAAGGGAGATCACAGTCAAACACCTAACACTGATCTCACCTGATAATAAAGGCAGTGGGTGAATGCAGTGGAAGCTGCATATAAACATAATCTCTTCGAGGTTAATCGTGCACACTGCTCCTGCTGCAAATACGCCGTCCGGGGTCCTGAAGCTATCGCCATCGTGCCCCTTCGTCGGCACTATCGCCTCGATGTCCTTCCTGCTGCATCCCTCGTCGTACTTCCTCGCCCTAGCCACTCGTCCCTCTTCGTCCTCTCCAACTCCGTCCGCAAGCCGTCGGCCGCATAGCATGACGCCACCGCGAGCAGACGCTTCCCTTTCCTCCTTCGCAGTTCTCTTTCTCCCTCGCCAAAGCACGCATTGCGCCCCCAGGCGGGCTCTGTACTGAGCTACGTACACCGACGTACTGAGCTACGTACACCGACGCTTCGCTTTTCCGAATAGCTCCGTACGAACTCCATTAAGAATGAACGCCTCGTGGTGATTATCGATATTATATCCTTCGTCCATCGTATGAGCCTACCCATCTGTGTCATCGAAGGAGACCACATCCGATTACAAAGAGTAAGTTGCACAGAATACTTTCGTGCTTAGTGCGGGTACATAATCATATATATATATATATATATATACTCCGATCGTGATTTTGTAAAGCTTGCGCCGCGTGCGTGTCGAGCGTCGCGTCGCCGCCGTTTCCTCGTGTGTTTCGTCGTCGGAAATCTTTTGAATTCGCGTCCCTTAGGAGTAGCTTCTTCCCATCCCACACATTTACCGTTCCCACCGTACCGCGTGCTCACCGTAGCTAATTTATCGTATACGTAGACTTAGTGTATCGGTCGAATAATTGTAAAATCGTGCTGCGAATTCGAGCAGCTGGCGCTCCACTCTTGTAAAACGAATAGAATAAACCACAAGTGTTCACAGTATTATCCTAAATCCCGTGTATCATTTCTTTCAATCCTCGAATAAAATTAATGTTAAAGCCTGCATATGCGGCGCAATAATCTTGGGTAAATTAGCCCAACATTATTGTCATAATATATTGTGACGGTTTTATTGCTGTTGCAATTATTATCGCATTCACTTCTAAAACGTCACAACGCCTCTCCGGGCGAAAGCCACACATTCTTACATGTATGTCAATATATTTTGTACTATAGCAAGCATTGGCGACAGAGAGCAGTCGACGCGAATGTTGTGCGCTCGGTAAGCAGCAGAGAGAAATATAGAGAAAGAGGGAGAGAATTAGCCAGCCGAGTCGCGGTGCGTGAGATTGAGCTAGGTCATGGCCGGCCTTAGATACGCGCGGGCAGTTCCGCTTCGCTTCTCGCACAAACGGCACTTCCCGCGCTAAGACGCCCCACCTAGACGCACGAACGAGACACACGATAGCGAATACGCGAGTGAACGTGCGATACTGCCGAGGGAGCGACTAGGGCTAGCGACACCCCAGGGCCGATGTCAAGCGAACAGCTACGAGGTCAGGGCAACCGAAGTAAGTTCAGCTCTCCTTCTCACTCCCACGTGTACAAGCGAAACAACCTCCCGCTCTCTTGCCCCACCGGCTTGCACCACGCGACACCGCGAGTGCGCGTTAAATGTATTTAATTGTCCAGTAAATAAATCGGTGTTACAGTTCGACTGAAACTACCGGCGTTTTTTTATTTGAAATTCTCCTCTACTGTGGACTGCCGCCATCTCCGCGGGCGCACCTTCAGTACGCATGCTGCAGCTAGCCGAGTCCTCCCATTTCAAACTAACACACGGACGACCCTGTGCGAGCCGATTAGCAAACGCGAGTGGAATTTGGGTTTTTCACTTGCGGACCGATTGCACGTACAGCTGTAGACAGTCCGCGCGGCCGCGGAAACTCATAACAAAAAACTATCACAATATATATATATATATTGAAGAGAATCAACCCTATATATATATATATATATATATATATATATATATATATATATATATATATATATATATATATATATATATATAGGGTTGATTCTCTGAGAAATCCAGATGAAAAATAAATTTCTATTGCTTCGGCAACAATGTTTTTCTTGGTATTTAGAATGTATGTGAATTTTTTCAGATTTTTTGAAATCCTTAAGTTCAAAGTTGACCAAGGCTTTATATGAGCATGTAGTTATTATTTACATTTTTTAGCAGATTTTAATCTCTATTTATTTAACAGAATTAAATCTCTTAAAAAAATAGCCACATGAGATTTTTTAGCAAATTTTTTGAATTTCTCAGAAAAATGTTCTATAACCTTTTAATGCCCCTTTCGATTAATTACATTCATTTTAAATCTTAAAATCCTGATGAAAGTGGGTTTGATCACTCGCACCATTACACCAAACATCATGAAGATAGCTTATTTCAGTACAGAAGTTACTGCCATATCTTATATATATATTATAAGATATTGCACGTCAAGTCAGCCGACCAAAATTTTTTAACCACAGATCGTACGGTAAAGTAGTTGCAATTAATCATCAAAATATACAAAAAAATTATTCGTTCTCAATGATAAAAGTGTAAAAAGTTAAGTGGACGCATAAAAATTGAATGTTTAAAAATTATTTCGTAACTTCTAACTTTCACGTATATTTTATTTAAAATTATTGCACTTTAGAGAAAAAAATGTCCGAATGTTTTTTTTTTGTAAATTTTGTGAAGAATATGCTATTATTTTTTAAAGTACCTAATAACATTATTTAGTATTAGCTAGGAAAGTGTACATCTACATTAACAGTTAAGTGCGGTTGCCGCGTAACAAAATTGGCCAATTCAGGTTTCAAATGGTTCCTTGAACTGATGCCTATGAAATGAGCCTTGTTCGAATAATGGTCCAAATTACTATGAAAAGTTATGCTGCTTACAAAAAGATAAAATAATGAAGATAATAAAAATAATGTATTATCATGATAACACAAAAATTTACTTCCGGGGATTTACGTCATAATTCTTTTCCAATTTAATAATATTTGTAGAACTATCTTTAATCATCCAACAGATGCTGCAATGCAGGGTTTCACTAAATACACTAAAACACAGTTTTATAGCACTTCACTTGAACATGGTCATTCTGTTTCACACGATATGCAATTAAATTTTGTTTAAAAAAAAGTAAATAATGAAGACACTTTTTTTAAATAACAGTTCTCATGATTCAATTTGCACACAAATTACGTAGTGTTTGGTGATTAACATGCCGTTTTTATATGAAACCCAAGATTACAGATGCTTTTAATTATTAATCTGTACAGTTAATAACTTTTCTGCTGTACAGGAAACATTGCTGACCTTCAAATTCACATAAATATACATAAAATCCTCTAATTTACCATATTATTTCTGGTGGAGACTTCGGTCATTACGCAAAAGAGATTCTTCGTTGACTGACGTAAACCGACAGAATTCTTTGGAAAGCCGTGTTTCGGATGGCGTTAATATAGTCTTTATTGTCCGTTTGCGCATAAACGGATTTAACACAACGAAATACCGACGACTAATGCAGCGAAACTCAGCAGAATACTGATTGGTTGCATTCTGTTAGAGGGGAGACGAGGAATCTGCTAGGTAGCCCGTAGCAACTCCGATGTACTCATAGATTTCATCATAAATTTAGAGTTTGTGCACCCCTGAGTAATTTGTGTACTGTAAAAAGCTTATATGATGCGAATTATTCACGGACATACAAACTCTAAATTTATGTTTTGTTATCCGTAGTCGATAATTCAGGCGTCTGCATTACCACCGACCAATAAAACGCGGATACGTGTATTTTCGTGGACCATATTGTAGGTATTATCTATAAGATTGAACGCCAACTTGGCCCATATTTCGTATCAAGGCCATACATCTCCCACAGAAGTTATCGTGTCTGTAGGCATATGTATGGATTGTTCATGCGCGAACGAAACTGTTCACATTTCGCCATTGTTAGCAGTTTCTTGCATGGCAACAGTTACAGTCAATCTTGCGAAATCCTTTAGTTCCATCTCGAGTATCGAGACGCGATGTTCATGACGTGAAACGCTGCGAGTTGCGTTGCGATGCAGCGCTACATTTTTTGATAATGATACTAGTACCGTCCAGGTCTCGATTTTTCAATGGATTCTGGTGTGCACCACACTTTTCTCGCTAATTTCTGAAGGTCAGACTACTTCCACTAATGGTTTCTATTTATTTGTGGAGTTTCATGAGTATGTCTGCGTGCCTGTACTCGCATTATAGTATTCACGCTATTTCTTTACTTCATCGAGTTCCATAAAGTTGATAAGACGCTGCCTGTGCAAGAACAAGTTATTTGTCTGTCTGTCCACTTCAGACATTTGTGTGCTAATTGCACATTCTCTTAAAACAATCGCTTTGTATCTCTGCCTGACCAGGCCGCGTTCGCGGACCGTGTAACCGCTCTAAGAGAACAGCCAATCAGTATTTTGCTCAGTTTTGCTGCGTCAGTAATCGGTATTTCGCCGTATTTAATTCACGCATGCACAAACAAGCAATGAAAACGATACTAGCGCCATCCTGAACTCGGCTTTCTAGAATATTCTGTCAGATTACGTCAGTTGTCATCGGATCTCTTCTTCACAACGACCCTCTCCTGATCCCTTACACGGGAGATTTGTAAAGCTATGTTCTTCTCTTACTAAGATTTGCATACTGTATCGTCAATAAATTTTCGAGATATTAGTCATCGATTGTCGAGAAATAAATGATAGCAAAATTTAAATTTACAAATTGTACTGATTTACTTGTAACTACAGAAAGTGTAATCCCGCGAGCTAATAAAACTATATTGTATGATTGGTAAAGGTATGTATCTAGCTACGAAAAAGTGTAATCACCCGAATTGATTGGTCAATAAATTTTCGGAATAATATTTATCGATTATCAAAAAATAAATGATGGTAAAAATAAAAATTTATAATTTGTAATGACTGAGATGCAATTACAAAAATGTTTAATTCCGCTAGCTTATCAAACTATAAATTTTCGAGATATCGGTCATCGATTCTCAAAAACTAAATGATGGACAAAATCCTAATACATGGTTGACAATGATTTATATCGAAAATGCAGTTGCACGAATATTACGTGGCAAAGAAATTAAGTGGGAAAGACTTTTGATGGCTGTGAACGATGACTAATCTGAGTTAAGCCGATATCCTATGCAGCAGCAGAAAAGACTACACGTGTACTCTTGCCGATGAGTTCATCCTTTGCACAATACTATGTTACATTGACTGACTGGCGCAAATATGCTTTCGCCGCGAACACATCTCCGTCGTTATTTAAGTGTGTTATGTGTGTGCTGTATGGGTTAATAAATTTAATGTGAGTATATCGTCAATACAATCTGGTCGCGCACACAATTTTCGCCGTGATCGATAAGTGTTATACGCGCGCGTGTACGTGTGTGGGACACTGTGCACCGACTGTGCCCGATTGCACATGGGAACTGTCTCTCATGTGATTAAGATTGCTATGCGTGGTATTTCAGTTACTTAGTGGGGGGAATAAAAGACACATCGGGGCAAAATGGATCATGTTAAAAATGGATAAATTTGGTCATATAATATCATTTAACAGTGATTGGGGTAATAAGGAGTACGATGGGGCAAAACGGAGCATGGTCAAAATCGACAGATTTGTGTACGTAACGTTATTTTATAAAGATTGGGATAATATGAGTCACTATTAGGTAATATAAGGATACGGTGGGGCAAAATGCATCATGGTTGAAATCGAGAATATTGCATATATAATGTTATTTTACAATACTTGTAGTAGTATTGGACACGACGGGGTAAAATGCAGCACCATGATGCGTCACCAAACAATCTTGGTTTCACTTCCTTGGCTATGTATATTATAATGGTGTGTGATACTGAAACGAGCCGGTGCACATGCGGTTCCTCTCTTACAGGCAATATCGCTGTAAATTATAAGTAGAATTGGTAGTAGCATGCAGTTCGTCCGTAGCCTCATGTTTTGGATGGTGACTCTCTCTCTCTCTCTCTCTCTCTCTCTCTCTCTCTCTCTCTCTCTCTCTCTCTCTCTCTCTCTCTCAGTGTAAAGGAAAACATTATACAGTGTAAATTGTAGCTTAGGATCTCTACTTTAGTCTACTATTTTTCCTTTTACAAAAATGTGACAATCCGGACCCAATATGGCCGCTGAATAAGAAGAATTCAAGAATAAACACTTTCTATGTTGAATTTCGTGGGCGAAAAGCAGCGAAAATAAACATTATCCAGTCTAAATTGTAGCTTGGGATCTGTACTTTATTTTACCACATTCCTTTTCACCAAATATAGCAATTTGGAGTCCAATATAATTACCGACCAAATTAGGGTGATAAATGGGGTAAAATAAAAAATTCAAAAATGTGAAAAAAATATCTATCTGATTTATACATTCTTCTAAACCAAACAGCAACAACACTTTACTGCATTTTACTACATTGAATACGACATAAAAAATATCGAATGTACTTATAATAATTGAATAAAGTCAAATTTTTAGTTACTTAATATTCGAAAAAGTAAAAAAAGACACTCAGAGAAAATTGAAGTGTTCAAAACCCTATTCCCTGTTGTGTCCAATCCCTTAGCTTTTTTACAATATGTTACTTCGTTTATCCCCTTTCTAATGGTAAAAAGCAAATTCTAATATCAAATCAAATCGATTATGAATTATTTGATAGACCATTAAAATTATAAATGTTCTGCTATGTACTTCTAGTCTTGATAAACTCAACTTCTCATTATTAAGTCGCTATATTGCATTTACAATTCGAAATTACAAATATTCCAACATATGAAAAACCGGAAATAGAAAGCTTTTGATTTAGGATATCAAAATACATTGATGTTGGGGAACTTTTAATGTTTATTTCACGAATTTTCTAATCTCTTTTTCATTTTTTAAATTTATTGAAGCCACAATTTCATAGTAGTACATAAAAGCAGTTGATATAAAGAAGAATAATTTAGGCCATGACAAGATATTTTTAGATAGTTTCATTACATGTAACTTAAGAGGGTGGGGGGGGGGTTGGGGTAAGGTATTTAAATTTTTTTTTCGTATTTATTTTATTTTTGACACTGAATGCGTTGTATCTAAAGAATATTGTGTAAAAATTTCAAGTCGATCGGAGCAAAATTGCAGGTGTTATGAATATTTTCCTACTTGTTGGATTTTCATACCTGCTCGGTTCGAGCGCGCTATTGTTACCTGGCAGCTGCTATGCTCCCTATATTATACCGAACCGTTCCTCCTACTTTCTTTTATAGAAATTTGAAGACAATTATAAACATGCTCATACCTGTACCGTATATTTAGTCAGTGTAGAGAATATAATTTAGTTTAGCAGTAAACTTTCTATCGAACAGACGTACACGTGCGCTCCAATTTTTCGCATCATTTTCGTGAAGTTTTGTGGAAAATTATTGCTAAAATGCCAAAAAAAGTTAAAAGGTGTGATAGAAAATCAAGTGGTTCGAGGTTATATCGATCTAGAAAGATCGTACCGCCGCAAAAACGTAAAAGAGAAGACATTTCAACAAGTAGCGCGTCAGCTAAAAAAATAAGAATGACCGTTGAACATCAAATTAAGGAGGATCTTGAAAAACACTATAGGATAATAGATTTTCTGTTAGTCTTTTCAACAATTTCTACGCTAGTGAAGTGTGTAAAATGTGATGGAAAAGTAAATTTTCATTCGACTAAGCGAGAAGGCCTTGGATTTAATATCAACGTGTCTGAACCAACTTATATGGCAAATCTCACCAAAGCACTTGAGCGGAACCTCTGTGATAGTTGAGATTGCGGCTTATGTGGCAGCCTGTGTCTTCAATGAAGGTTCTTTTGCTCTACTATCCTTCATGCAAGACATGGGAATCAGTAGTGGATCAAGCACTCATGAATGGGCGCGATCAACTGATCACATTCGTATAAACCGAGCAGAGCAGGAAGCTGAAAATCAAACTAGAGATGGCAGGATTCGTCGTAGACAGGAGCAAAAAGATGCTTTAGACATCATAGATGACAGCAACATCCTCTATGGACCTGGCATCGATGATTCAGTGTGAGGTAAGCCGATAAATCTCGCTTATGAACGTTTTATCTCAAATTATTTAGTGTTTAAAACTTTAAAGCGTTTTTCCCAAAACTCAAGTTTCCAAAGTCGGTGCTCATCATAACTTCAAAACTATTGCACCGATCGTTTCAAAATTTTAAACACTATTTCTTTACATAATTTATGAGCTAACGCTGGAGCTTTTTTTCCCAATTCGTTTATATTTTTCATTTTACAATAACAAATTAGCCGTTTTTTTTGGCAAAAATCGCGTTTTTTCATGTAAAGTGTTCCCGCAAAGTGAAAAATAGAAATTTCGAAAATCCCTCCCAGCGTTAACTGGGAAAAGCAATTATCTGACGAACGAACTTTGGTTTTTTAATTTCAGATTATCCAGCACCGAGTTATGAGGGGCACCACAATTCAACTTTTTTTTCTGAGACGCTTCCGAATAATTGATGCCATTGCCGTATTTTTCAATATTTTTTCATGAAAATATTCCACAATATTATTTAAATGAACTACAATAATGTAACATTGGTTTTAATAAATAAATTTTAACTGAATCGTGAAAAAAAAATCACAAAAATGTGCCTTTTTTGCATAAATTAACCTTACCCCCCTTAACGGTTAAAATGTTTTTTCCCTGAATTACCCAGTTTCAGCCGCCATACTGATTTAGTCATGTAGATATTTATATGTTCATCATATTCGGAAGAATAAAAGCCGAAATCATAAACTAAAATTTGTGAAAGTAAAAGTTTTTTACTTTCATTTTATTACATGATATTCACTGTAAATTTTGTTTTAAATTTACTCCATTTAGCGTCATCATTGGGTCCGTAATTTCGATTTTTTGTAAAAATAAAAATACTAAAATAAAGTAGAGATCTTAAGCTACAATTTCGGATGAATAGAACTTTTTACACTGCTTTTTTCACATGAAATTCAGGCATTAAAATTTTTTTTCATGCATTTCTCTTTCTCAACCGCTATAGTGGGCCCCAAATTGCAATATTTGGTGAAAAATGAGGTAAAATAAAGTAGAGACCCCAAGCTACAATTTAGACTGGATAATGTTTAGTTACACTGCTTTCAACACCCGAAATTCAACAAAGATAGTGTTTATTCTTGAATTTTTCCGATTCAGCGGCCATATTGGGTCCGCACTATCATATTTTTGTAAAAGAAAAAATAGTCAAATACTCTAGAGTTTCTACGCTACAATTTGGGCTGTATAGAGTTTTTTTAGATAGATAGATAGATAGATATACTTTTTATTCGTCAGAAGACAAAATCTTACAATTTCATGTACATGTAGTTGTATTTATAATTAAACAAAAAAAAAATGTCAGTCGGTTTAATATAATTGTTATCTTACTTTCACTTATTGCATATTTCTTATTAAAATAATAATTCGCTTTATCAGTTCGTCAGTTTATAAAATCTAAATGCAATGAACTAGTCACAGTCAAATATCACATAAAACGCTTCGTCAAAAAAAAAATAATAATACATAGAATAAAAAATAAATACAATAAAGATAACATATAAATAAGAATACATACATATACTTTGCTAAATCTTTGCGTACACTATCACGTCCAAACTTAAAACACACTCATTCATAACACTTTAACAATCACGCTAATAAATACATTCACAATTAATTAACACTAAAAATTTTAATAAATAAATAAATAAAATAATAAATAAATACGTCGAATACATAAATAAACAAGATAAATAATTAAATTAAATAAATAAATAAATAAATTTAAATAAATAAATAAGTTTTAATAAATAAATAAATTAAATAAATAAGTTTTAATAAATAAATAAATTAAATAAATAAGTTTTAATAAATAAATAAATTAAATAAATAAATAATTTAAATAAATAAAAAGCCTAAATATATAATCGACTCATTTTTATCTCTAAACATACTCCTCACCATGTAATTGTTTAAGGTGCCTGCTAAACGCCGTTTTAAATTTACAAAAAGATGGCAGGCACCTCACACTGCTCGGGAGCGAATTCCAGAGGTGCGCACCTTGAACTCTGAATGAAAAAAGGCCCTTATCGGTGCGCGACCCCGGAACCGAGAGCTCTTTCATACCACCCCTACTTGAAGTCCTGGCCTGGTTTTTTTCAAAGAGGGCAGTAAGATACGGTGGCTGCCGCATGACAACCGCTTTGTAAAGCAGCAGCCCCATAAAATACTCCCTCCTCACCTTCAATTCTAACCAGTCCAGTTTTTTCCTGTAGGCGGTGATATGCTCATCCCGCCTAACACCACATATGTATCTCACACATGCATTCTGCAGACGTTGTAGTCGTGTCTGGAGCTCCCCTGACACATCAAGAAGAACCACTGAGCAATAATCTAAGTGAGGTAGTACCAGTGCACATGCCAGCTGCTTAGAGTGCTTTTATCAGATGAAATTTAATTATTTAACTTTTTTTTTCTTTGATTTCCCTCTTTTATCCATCATTTTGGGTCCGCCATGTTGTTTGTTCATAAGAGGCCAGAAACTTTAGCTTAGGATCTCTACTTTTGTTTGCTGTCTGGCATTTTATATAACTTTTTTGTAATAAATCGTTTATATTTAAATATAATATTATGTTATAAAAATAAAGTGTAAAATTTGATAAAATCACTCAGTATTGAAGTGAATAAGATGCGATTTCGTATATTTAAAGTAAATTCGCATAAATAATATCAACACTTTGTTTCATTTCGAAAGTAAATGTAATGATTATCGTTAAAATTTTCGTTTATTTTGAAGTATTTACAAATAATCTAATTATTGGCAATTTTATTTTATAAATTGAGTAATAGTGTAAATTGCTCACTATCTATTCTGTTTGACTTATAGTTTATTTTTGACTAGTAAAAGTAAATAGTTTCGTTGTAAAATTCATAACGTGTTTATCAAATTAATTTATGTTTAAATAAATTAGATTAGCTATTTCAGTAACCGTATATTCGACTTACGGAAAAATACATGCTGGTAATGCGTGCGCTGATATTATAGCAGTGTATACTTAAAATTTAACATACGTAGTGTCAATACTGAGCGTGCATACAGTGACTATACTGTATAGACTACCGATAGTTGTATAGGTGCGACTCTGTGTAGTCGCAGGGTAGTATATGTGATTTAACTGCGACTAAACCGCCGAATAATTGCGTGGCCATAATATTTGTATCGCTTTTTTATTTGATTAAAAATAATATTGTTGTGTTTTTTATATATAAACAATGGTTTATTAAATTAATTAATAATCATAATTATTGTTTACTTCTGTCTGAGAAATAATATTAGGGTAATTGATTACTTAAAAAGTCGTTTTTGTCATAGTTATATTTTTTTTTAATAATAAACAATTGTCATTGGCTTGATTAATACTTTTTTTTTTTTTTTTTTTATTATTATTTAACGTCGCCATGTTTGTGCTTCCATGTGGTGCTAATCGACGACGGGGGTCTGCGGTGTGTTTGTAAACAAAGCACATGTAATTTTTACAGAGGTGCTTGTATCAATCGGCAGAGACTAGGATTCGAACCCGGGTCACCGGCGTGGGAATCCGACACTCTACCGACTGAGCCGCCGCAGGCCCCTGATTAATACTTATTTATTTATTTTTTTTTTTAACGTCGCCATGTTTATGCTCCCATGTGGTGCTAATTGACGACGGGGGTCTGCGGTGTGTTTGTAAACAAAGCACATGTAATTTTTACAGTGGTGCTTGTATCAATCGGCAGAGACTAGGATTCGAACCCGGGTCACCGGCGTGGGAATCCGACACTCTACCGACTGAGCCGCCGCAGGCCTAGATTAATACTTATTATTGTTTATTTATTTTAATAAAATAATATTATTTAATTAATTATTTAATTAACTAATTATTAGAAAAATTTTAATTTGTGTTTTTTTTTCGTAGAAAATTTTATTTTCATTATTCTAGGAAAATTAAATCGTATTTTTGAATTCTTTCTATTTTATAGCGATTTACGCAAGTTAATTAATTCAAATTGTATCGGTTAAAAACAGTATTCATTAAGCGTTAATACTTGTTTATTTAATTAATATTTTATGAGTAATAGTTCTAAATAATAGTTACTGGATAAACGATTTACGCAATCTAGTATTGATAAAATACACTAAAAGAAGCATTTTTTTATTTTTGCGTGATAAACGCTGATTTTTGGGTACTGCAATCTACCTGATGAAAATAAATAAACTGTTTTTTAGTATTTACGGTTTGAAATAATAACTTGTGTTTAAAATTCGAAACTTAATAATACTCGAAATAAAATTTTTTTTTTGTATCCGGCGCAAAGTCACAATATAATTATAACACAAGTAAATGGCGAATCAATACGACATCTCGTTTGATGAAACGGTAGGAACCGATATCCCAGCATGGATTCTACGTTTAGACGGAGAAGAGTTGAATATTTTTTTAAATATGCTCGAATTAAAAAGCGGTGGCACGCAATTTGCGAAAATTGATAGAATATATACGCTTCCGGGGCGATTACACAGCGACCGATTTCGTAGATAGCTTATATAGCACAAATATTAAAGAGCAGTAAACTCGTCGAGAAGAGAAGCTTGACGAAGTATTAGCGGATGCAAAATTTAGCAATAGGACGCAGACCAAAATTCTAGGTAGGCAGCAATATTTGGCAAGCAACTGAACAGAAACAGTGAATATGTCCATGACGGCATGCCAAGAGAATGGGCAAATGAATACTGGTGATGTATTACACGATGCAAGGACAGGAGCAGTGGCGGCCACAGTGGTTGTTACGACAGCACTGGTGTACACACTACTTGCAGAAATAACTATACCACCGGCATATGAACCACCTACACGATCGCTCACACCACCGCCACCACCACTAGTAATGCCACTGGTGCTCTGGGGAATCGAGTTGCCTAGTGCCACAGCACCACCAAGTATGCAAGCAGTAACGAGTACTAAAAGTACAACTGCAACTGGCTCAGGGGGAACGAATAAAACTAATGACCCGACTACAGTATTTTCTACGGGTACAAGACAATCTGCGAATGCGCGGGAAAATTCAAATATGATTATGATGACGTTATCGAATTGCACGTCATACCCCCTGCCAAGAGCCGTAGCACTCGAAATAGTGAGCACACAAGCATTGGTACAGGAATACGGTACTCAAGCGAGAGAACTTCAAGAGACAATGCAAAACAGCAAATCGGTGAATACGCATTAGAGGCAAGGAGCAAAACCTAAAAACAACAGGGGTGTTACTTTTCAAGACACATTAGACCTACGATATGCCGATGACGACCAGCTGAATGATATCCCAAGGGCACGAGAAGAGGTGGTTGCAAGAGGGCGTAGATCGCGACTTAACGCGAATACACCAAGTTTTATCTCAATGCTACAACAACCAGCGACGGCTAATCAAAGGGATCAGTGCTTCTGTATTCTGAGACAACACGACCGTCACAGAACAGTACATTTTTCAATCATCGAATGAATGATATTGGAAAAATGGTTTGATCCTGGAATATTAACTTTTCCGGTGAGAAAAACGGTCGCAGTATAGAAGAATTCCTACTACGCATCAATGAAAGCCGCACACTGGCCGGCATCGTGGACGAGAACTTCTTGAATGCCATGACGGAGTTGCTGAAGGGAGCCGCATTCCAATGGTGCCGTCAATCCAGGAACAAGTGACACACCTGGCAAGACTTTTGCGAGGCAGAACCACGCTGCGATGGCGTTGATACCCGTTATCAACAGCGGTTAGTGACTGCAGCGACTGCGCGCACCCAAGGATTTGCTGAACCAGTCACAGATTATATATTTTCTCTGCTCTCATACATTAATAAATTTGAAATGCCTTGGGACGATGAAAGAGAATTGCAAAACATTTATCAAAATGTGTCGCCAGAGTTTCAAGCCATCGTGAGTACAGAGAAAACCACGGATCTAGATACTTGGATTCGGCTGGCGCGGCAGGCAGAATCTGTCGTGGAGATGCGACGTGACTGGTAAGAACTACCTCCAGCTGATAAGTGCTTGTTACCTAAATCGGCATAGAAAGGGCCACGCGCACCGACAAATTATTACAAAATAGGTCTGGCTGCAATTGTTGAAGGTTCACCTATAGACTTGTCCCAGAAGGTTGACAAGCTGGTGGAGGAAAAATTGAGTGCCAAGCGCAACGCTCCAAGTCTGGCAGCGATATCGCAGAGTTCACCTCAAGACATTTCAGCTATGATCGAAAAGTTGCCCGAGGAAGAACTAAAGCAGCTTTGACTGTCCCCGTGAAAGCTCCACCGTAAACTGCTGAGAAAACAGCGACGCAAGAATCGGCTCCCACAAGATTTAAAGAGTCGTATCATAAGAGGGGCGGCAGTCCAAAACGAAGAAGTCCCATGCACCAGCTGGCCAGCGACAAAAATAAAGCACAGATACCTGGGCCTCGTACCCATCTTGTCTGCTGGGGCTGTAGCTGGTTAGCATACACTACAAGAACGTGTTCGGAGTGTGCGAGAAACGAGCGGGGGGTGTGTAGAACAGATATCCATCACGCCTGTAGCCGACTTAAGGACCTCACCGGTCACTCTAATGAGACCAACGAAGCACAAGCGCAAGTTGAGCCTGTTCTTTCACTAATCGCGACCGAGAGAGAACGTATAGTAGCTCAGGATGCGAAAGACGCTTCTGAGGAATCAGCTCTTCACATCGAGAGAGACTACTCTAGCTGGTGGATGCAAGTGGGAGTTGGTGGATTCTGAGTTCGCGCACTGCACGATGGAGGTGCTGCACGTACATGTATGGAACCACTTGGTTTACAGATTGCTGCAGCATATAATAAGAAGATTGAAACAAGTAAAGGACCCGGCGTAGGAATGGTTAACGGTCATATTTCGTCCGTTATCGGATATGTCGATGTACCATTCAATATAGATAATGTATGACGCCATTTAGAGGTCGTTATCCTACCTGAGTTACAAGAAGGATGTTTCCTCGGTGTAGATTTCAAGCGAGCATTTAAGGCGTATATCCTACCTCGCGAAAATAAATTAAAGATAGAAGGGATTGAGGAACTTCTCCCTCTTGAGATAGCGGCAGTAGTGGTCGATAAGCGAATCCTCCTATCTCCTCTATTTGACTTGCCGACATTACAGATGTGCAACGCTTGTAATTGAAAGAAATACGGGATCGAGTATTGCCACGGGGCAAAGTACCTTTAGGTCCCACCAATCTAATCAAACATAAGATAGACGTGGGATCTGCACGACTTATAAAGCAACGATACTATCTAATATCAAAGAAACTTGAGGATGAGATGCGTGAGCAGGTGCGTAAAATGCTTGATGCAGGGGTCATTCCAAGATCCAATAGCGATTTGTCGAGCCCAGTGGTAATGGTGCGAAAATCTGATGGCTTTTACCGCTTTTGCATCGACTATAGGAAGTTGCACGGAGTGACTAGAGTACCTGCGTATCCACTTCCTTACATGGATTCTATTCTGCGAAAATTACAGAAAACACGTATTGACAAGCCCAGTATTGACCTTAGCAGCCCATATCATCAAGTGCCGTTAGTTGAAGAATCACGACAATTGACCGCATTTACAGTGCCAGGCCTTGGCCTTTTCGAATTCAGTTATCCCCTGTAAGGCGTATCGGACGGGCCCGCAACGATCCAGGAATTGTGCAACAAAATTATCGGCCCTGAGCTTGAGCCACACGCCTACTCATATATGGACGATATGATAATAGCAACAGAAACTTTCGAAGAGCACTTAATATGGCTTGAGTATGTTATCCGCAGAATTATTGATGCGGATCTTACCATCAATTTTGATAAAATTGAGTTCTACCGCAACGAAGTTAGATTTTTAGGGGTCCTCGTAAACCGAGATGAATTCCGGCCGGATCCAGAAAAGATCGACCCAGTATTGGAATTTCCTGCTCCGAAAAATCTTAAACAAGTTCGACGATTCCTATGAATAGTGTTGTGGTACCGGAAATTTTTGAATGATTTCGTCACGATTGTAGACCCGGTTACCCATCTTACGAAATCAAATGTCGAGATCAGATGGCGTTTGAACAAATTAAAGCACTCATCGCATCTGCTCCTATATTGCATAGTCCCTCCTTTGACCATCAGTTTGTCATATAAACCGATGCTAGCGCCACTGGTTTGGGAGCGGTGCTCATTCAAATCGTCGATGGAGTTGAACACGTATTGTGCTTTGCTGGCCGCACGTTGACATCCGCCGAAAGGAACTACTCACCAATCGTGCGAGAGTGTTACGCAGTACTGTGGGCTATAAGACAGTTTCGTTCTTATGTAAAAGGTTATCACTTTAAAGTCATTACAGACCATTGTAGTCTGAAATGGTTACAAAGTATTCAGAACCCCACAGAACGCTTGGCACTCTGGGCTTTTGAAATGCTTACCTATGACTTCGGGGTAAAGTATAGGAAAGGCAAGGTAAACTGGGTGACAGACGCGTTATCTCGCGTGTATGAGGATGAGTCTGAGGTAATAGTTTCGTCAGTCATTTACCTAGACCAGGATACTAGTGATGCCTGGTATCTGGCGATGAAAGCGAAAGTTCACGTCAATCATACAGAGAATTTATATGGGAAAATAGTTGGCAACAGACTATTATCAATCAGATTCTTCGATTGAAGATCTTTTAGAGGACCAGGATGCTTGGAAGCTAGTCCTACCAAAAGAGAAGCGGATGCAAGTCCTAAAGGAAGGGCATGACGAGCCTATAGCTGAACATTTGGGACATGCCAAAACATATGAGCGTATCGCATTGCTATATTATTGGCCGTCAATTTATAAGGACATAGCAATTAGCATCTGCTGGACTTATGGGCCGGTGTATCGTAAAGACACCGTGGGAGGTAGTAGCTAAAAATATTATAGGCTTCAACTCTCGTACACTGCGCGGTGATGAATACCTGTTAGTATTCATGGACCTTTTTGCACGCTGGGTGGAGTGTATCCCCCCCATTCGCAAGGCAAATGCAAAAACGATTAAAAGGGAACTCAGAGAGAAGATTTTCCTACGCTTCGGAGTACCGGAGATGTTCCACTCTGTTAATGGATCGGCATTAAAAAACAAGATATTGGACCAATTCCTAGAAGAACATGGAGTTGTCCGTACGACGATACCACCGTATCTTGCGCAAATAAATCCCGTAGAGTGAGTAAACTGCAACGTCAAGATCAAAATCGCGTCATATATAGAGAAAAACCATAGTACTTAGGATTTACATATTCCCAAGCTAGTGTTTGCCTATAACACGGCAGTGCAAGAATCTACGGAATTGTCACCAGATTTTCTAAATTTCGGATGCAACCCTATGCCTCCGAGTGCGTTGCGGCGACAAGAACAACTACAGCAGCGCAACAAGCAGAGACAGCGGCGTAAGAGAATTTAAATGAGATCATGAATAAACTGCGTAAAGTGCGAGATTTAGCATTAGAAAATTCAGCAAACGCGCAGGAACGCCAAGCTAAATATTACAACGGCAAGCGGTGAGGTGTGTAGTATGCTTTTGGCGAGACAGTATTGTGACGACGTAATCGCATTCTTTCATGGGCACCACAAGGAATTACTACTAAATCGGCCCCTAAATATGGACCATACGTCATTTCTGAGAAGCAAGGTTACAACATCTACCAATTAACTTACCAATCTGAAAACAAGATAGAACAAATCTTTGTAAAAGATTTGAAACCATATTTTGACATCGAGCTTCATGCAGACGAGTTACGAGCGAACGATGCGACTTTAGTAGTAAAGACACAATGTGGTACGCACGTCAAACGCGGGTAGTAGTCAGGCATAAGAGTAGGATTGTCGGTTATCGGGTAAGAAATCGACCCACTACAGTAGGCGATGTAAGCGTTGAGCGCAACGCAGCGTCCGCGGAAACCACTAACGAAACACCTAAAAGGGGTCGTGGGAGACCAAAAGGGTCCCCAAAACCTTCTGCGCTTTATTAAGACGTATACTCTCGAAGCACGCGGTCTAAAACGGTGCATACAAAATATTAGGATTAATCAAGTAAAAATGCGAGAGCGCAATAGCGCGAATAAAGTGAATACTACAAGGCGGAAAGGACATGCGATACGTCATGGAAATTCTTCCGCAGCCCAATAAAGAGAGAGTAAAAGATACCTTTTTTATTGTGTTTCTAGCAAATCACCTACCATGCATGTTTTTTTAATATGATTATTACGATACATTTTTTTTACTTTTACACTATTATTTTTTATTGGATTTTGATTTTATCATATTATTTTCTTTACTTATTGAGAGAGACCTGTAGATATCAAGCTGGCACACCTCCGGCTAGCAGCGTCTAGGGAAGGGATGTGTGACGGGTAATTACACCTCGTCACATGCTCTCTCTACCACATATATAAACGATGTATTATTAATAACTACAGCTGTTACAGGCAACTTCATCAGCGACAGGAGAACGAGAGGAAGCCGATAAAAGGTGGAAGAGATAGAGAGAGAGTATAGATAGGCCGCGGGGGAGCGCGAACCGTGACCACTACCGGGCAGAGACGCTTTAGCTACCCTGCAGAGTAGACGCCTGTTGCGCGAACGCGAAACATGTCCCGGCGCTGATACTTAGTTAGTGGCGAGAGCGGCTGAGACGGCAAGAGCTGCAGATACTGCGGGGGACTAGTGCGAGCTTCGTAGAGACGAGCCGGCGGACAAGCAGCTTTCTCGTGACCGAGCACGACCCGATGCCGAGGATTGCATGTAAGTGCGAGTTCGATTCTCGGCTCTCCTATCTCTCTCTCTTCCATTGACTGAGGATCTTCTCACTCGATTCGTGCCTGCGAGAGCCACAAACGCGGTGTGCATGTACACCCCTTTCCTATTTCCTTGAATATATATATATATATATATATATATTTTTTTTATATTAAACACGTTGAGTCATCCTTGGCTTCACCACTTTCCCCACGTTATCCTCATGTTCTAACTTATATTAATATACCGCAGGTCTTACTGGTTATAACGCCGTTATTTTATATATATATATATATATATATATATATATATATATATATATATATATATATATATATATATATATATTATAACGGCGTTATAACCAGTAAGACCTGCGGTATATTAATATAATTATTACGAGAGAAGATTATATATATATATTATAAGAGAATTTGGCTTATTTTGTCGGAAACAGATTTGCATGTTATATCCCATAAGAGTCTAACTTTGGTAAAATAAGCAAATATCTTTTCTTTTTTTAATCTAATTGAATTATAGTACCATTCTACATCTAGTTTTATCTTAAAATATACATCTAGCACTATCACTGAATTTTTTTTCAACATAATTGCTTGTGGCGCTCTGCTTAAAATTTCATCGATGTTTTGGCAGACATTTGGACCAATCAAAATGATCAAGTTTGACGATGTAAAAACTACTATCTTGTTCGCTGGAACTAAAGTACTTTATCTTTTACAGTTATTGAGATAAAAATCTATACATTATGAGAAAAATGATAAATGCAAATAATCATGCGTTTCAGCTTGACATAAATCCTGAACCAATAGAGATAAGGGTATGACATTTCTTTTACATATTTTAAATTTTTTTACTTGCTTGCACATGTCTGGCAGTTGAAATACTTGGGTTCTCCCTTGTCGTTGTTGAGAACTTGAAGCTGGTCCATTGACTGGTCTAAGGTGACTGCTGCCATCGAAGGTTCTCCTGATGCTTGTTGATGATTGAATACCTTGTCCTCGTACTCGCTCCAGTCGCTGGGTGACCATGTGCTAGTATTCCAGGATATCATGCAGTAACGCATCCGCAGTCTCATGTGTTCTGGCTTACATAGCGTTAAAAAGATCTCTTGATCATAGGCCCACCAGAATCTGCTCCTTCGTGTCTGCGGCACTAAGATTCAAATGTGTACAAAGTTTTACCTTATTATGAAAATATTGTTGTAGCGGTTTGCCCTTCTGCTGCACTTGCTCGGCCATTCTTTTCATCTAAACGTAGTACTGCTCTGTCGAATATAGGTCGTGCGAAAGAAGTGTTGAAATGCAGGCCAGGTGTTTAATGTACCTCTCTTCGCGTTGAACCAATCTCGAGCTCCATCCTTCAGGTGCATCCTAGCTGTCTCGAGGGCGAATGCATCAGGCGAACGATGCATTACTCGCATGCTTTCTATGTTGGTGATCCATTCACGTGCCACTAAAGAGGACTCATTACCTGTAAACCTCTGAATACTCTTACTCAAGTCTGGCATGACTTGAAAATCTTTTGGGGCTCCTAACGCAACACCAGCAGCACTGTCCTTCAGTATCGTGAGCAGCAATTGTTCGAATTGCGTGTTACCTGGTTGTCGTTGGCCTTCACCCCCGGGAGCGGATCTCGGTGGTTGTTCTGATCTACTGCCGTTTGCCCGAGATAAACTCTCATCAAGGTTCATGTCGGTGCATGATGGTGGGTTGCGCAGTTCGGAGCGCGCGTCGTGTGGTCCGTCCGGTCGCCGCAGGTCTTCTCCACTGCCATTGCGACGGCCTCGGTCCATACCTCGAGCTGTCAACATATCGTCGGCTGCCAGGGTAGAGCCATTGGGTAATTGGGGAAGCACGTATTGCTCCGTCGAACGCCAATTTGTCGGGTGACTCATCACCCCTTGCTGGAACCCATCGAAGGTTGATTCACCAAGACCAACATCTGCAGCCTGATCCAAATTTGCTGCGACGTGCATGCGGCTGCACGCACACGTGGTGCACTTAACCCGCATAATTGAAATATTTGATCGCACGGTCCGTGTTCCTCATTTTTCACCGTAGCACTTTCACAATTCCATTTCATGTATAACCCGCGTTTCAAAATTCCGTATTGCGCGTGTATGTGTAGCGTCGCCACGTCTCTTTCTGTATCTCTCTTGAGCTCGTTCGCGCCAAAGCGTCTCTTTCTGTCTCTCTCTTTCGCTCGTTCACGCGCGCCCACATGAAAGTCACGCACGCAACATTTTTCGTGCTCTTTGCTCCGAAATTTTCACGCACTGGCGACAATATTCCCTTTACCGCGGATGTAATCTGATTATGTTAGAGATTTATTTATGAAGGTGTCTGAATGTACGAGAGTGGGTAGGTTGTGGTGATTTTAAAGGAGAAATCAGAGCACTTATGTGATCGAATAAAGATACTCGAAATAAAGAAATAAACATTAGGAACGTTTTACCACGATAATATACGAAATATCTAATGCAAAAGATTAATCTTATCGATGGATTAGCGCAAATTATGGTACAGTACCTCGGAGCGGCGGGAGGATAACCGTTTGCGCCGAAGACGCCAGACGAAAGGAAAGCGAGTGCTTCCTATACGAAGCTTATATGATATCTACGTATCTATTACCCTACTCTGTAGCATTTGGTACTACCAGAGTCAAATTAGGTCTAACATAATGAAGTTTCAAACGTCAAAAAGTGACGAAAATAATTTAAAAAGAAAATTTTATTTAGTATTTTATTTTGATACATACATGCAAAATATAAAATAAAACGGACATAAAAAAATTTTCAAACCCTAAATATGCTCAGGATTCTGTAAATAGGGGTGGGAAGAACCCCTTCAAATAGGAGTTGAAAGGTCGTGAATATTGAACAAAAAATTCTAACTCGACCTACTAAATTTGTTCTGATTTATAACTTTACATAGATCTTTGTTATGATAGAAAACACGTATGAAGAAAAATTTAACCTCTAATTCGACCCGGAAATCTCTCAAACAGTGATTGGAAGGGGGTGAATATTGGAAAACATATTTTAACTTGGCCTAATAAAACCCATCTGATTTTAAACCGCTAATTCGACCCGCAACAGCTTTAAATAGAGGTTGGAAGGGGGTGAAGATTGGAAAATATATTCTAACTTACCCTACTAAAAATCTTCGAATTTATAACTTCTCAGAGATCTTTGTTATAATAGAGTAAACTTATGAAAAAAAATTTAACCTCTAACTCGACCAGAAACCCCTTCGAACGTGGGTTGGAAGGGGGTGAGTATAGGAAAAGATATTCTAACTCGGCCTAATAAAACGCTTCTGATTTATAACTTCACATATATCTTTGCTATGACAGAATACAACTTGCATGAAAACATTAGGCATTTCTGGTCATACATAAAAAGTAAAAAAAGTCAAATAGTTTACCTACTAATATGTTCTTAGGAAATACTTGTAAATACTTCTAGAGACGTAGTTGATTTGTTTGCTTCCCACTTCGAATCTGCCTATAACTATTTGCATACAGATTCGATTGACCCTATAAATTGCGAATTTATTTTTGATAATCTTGAGATTACTAAAAAAGATCTCATTGAGGCGCTTTGTTCATCCGATGATAAAGTAAACAGTGGTCCGGATTGGATTCTACCGTACTGTCTGAAAAAAAGTATATCATCCCTAGCGGATCCCCTATTGCTCCTCTATAATAAATCCCGTGCAACTGCTCATTTTCCTACAGTATGGAAACATTCATATATCTATCCGATCTTTAAACATCGCTAAAAGCGAAATGCTGTGCTTTTCGAATAAGGTACGCGCCAGATCTACAAGAATGAACTTAATCGTACATTTCATTAAATTTCAAAAATTGATACATTGTCTGTTTTTTGGTTGTTTTTTCTATTTAAATTCCTTTGATGAAACTCCAAACAGGGTTAAAGACATATTAAAATTGATATGCATTAATTGTTT
Source organism: Gastracanthus pulcherrimus (assembly GCA_949152435.1). NCBI lineage: Eukaryota > Metazoa > Arthropoda > Insecta > Hymenoptera > Pteromalidae > Gastracanthus > Gastracanthus pulcherrimus. Next base: position 54,900,220 of record OX424575.1, on the reverse strand, counting down.
AAATCCATCTAGAGAAGTTCAAACGAGTAATAGGTAGAAATGTCGATGTATATACGGAGAAGATAATATAATTTAAACTCATACGGTACAGCCTCGTACAAGCTTTATCAGTCCATTCGGATTGCTTTAACGGTGTGATGTACTGGGAGAAACGGTCAATTCTCTCAATTTCAATTTTTTTTGTATTTTGTCTATTGTCAGTATTCAAGTTTTCATTCGGTAAAATTAAACTCTTACGGTTCAAGTTTTAAAGAGAGTCGAGGGAATATAAAAGCGAACTCGTAGAATTTTTTTCAGAGCATTTGGATAGATTTTACGGTGTGTGGGTGCTGGGAGAAACGGCTATTTCCGTCGTCTTCCAAATTTCTCGCATTTTATCTAATAGCAGTGTTTGAATTTTTATTCGGTCAAATTATACTCTTACGGTAGAAGGCTTAAAGTCGGCCAAGGGAATATAAAAGCGAACTTGTAGAATATATATATATGTATGTATATATATATATATATGTATATATATAAATATATATATATATGTGTGTGTGTATATACATATATATATGTGTGTGTGTATATATATATATATATATATATATATATATATATATATATATATATATATATATATATATATATATATATATATATATATATATATATATATATATATATATATATATATATATATATATATATATATATATATATATATATATATATATATATATATATATATATATATATATATATATATATATATATATATATATATATATATATATATATATATATATATATATATATATATATATATATATATATATATATATATATATATATATGTATATATATATATATATATATATATATATATATATATATATATATATATATACATACATATATATATATTCTACAAGTTCGCTTTTATATTCCCTTGGCCGACTTTAAGCCTTCTACCGTAAGAGTATAATTTGACCGAATAAAAATTCAAACACTGCTATTAGATAAAATGCGAGAAATTTGGAAGACGACGGAAATAGCCGTTTCTCCCAGCACCCACACACCGTAAAATCTATCCAAATGCTCTGAAAAAAATTCTACGAGTTCGCTTTTATATTCCCTCGACTCTCTTTAAAACTTGAACCGTAAGAGTTTAATTTTAATTTGAATATGTAACTTTTTCGAAATGTCTGTATATATATATATATATATATATATATATATATATATATATATATATATATATATATATATATATATATATATATATATATACAGACATTTCGAAAAAGTTACATATTCTGATTTAACGACCTCAAGAATATCTAAATTCATCAAAATCTATGTTTTCGATAAAAATCATCGTTACTAAGCTTTCTCTTTGTGAAAGCTTTGATATGATATATATATAATATATATAATATATATGGAGGATTCCACGGACAGTTAGCAAGTAAAAAAATTATATATATATGGGTAAATATCTGTGCGATCGACTGCAAAAAAAAATTTTATTTTTCGGTAAAAATGTTCCTTTTATTATGTAGAATGTATGTTAATTCTTTTAGATTTTTTGAAACCCTTAGGTACAAAGTTGACCAAGGCTAGATATGGGCGTATAGTTATGTTTTACATTTATTAGCAAATTTTAACCTCCACCTATTCAACAAATTCAACAAAAAAAAAAAATATATATATATATATATATGGAGGATTCCACGGACAGTTAGCAAGTAAAAAAATTATATATATATGGGTAAATATCTGTGCGATCGACTGCAAAAAAAAATTTTATTTTTCGGTAAAAATGTTCCTTTTAGTATGTAGAATGTATGTTAATTCTTTTAGATTTTTTGAAACCCTTAGGTACAAAGTTGACCAAGGCTAGATATGAGCGTATAGTTATGTTTTACATTTATTAGCAAATTTTAACCTCCACCTATTCAACAAAATCGAATATCTTAAGAAAATAGCAACAAAGGAGTTTTTAGAAAATTTCCTGAATTTTTCATAAAAAGTAGTTCCAAAACCTTTTAATGCCCCTTTCAATTAAAATTCGGATATATGCATTTCTTTTACATATCAAACATTTAAAATAATAAAAAAGATTTTCCAATTTTAACAAATTTTGAAAATTCAAAATCGCTATTTTTTAACAAAAACAATTTAAATGTAATTGAGAGATACACCGATTGAAAGTAAATTACATGGACTTTACAAATATATGTATCTTTTTGACATATCAAACGCATAAAACAATAAGAAAATATTGTATGAATTTTAAAATTTTGTTTAAATTCAATATTTACAAATATAGCAGTGTTACGTATGAATGGGAGACGAGGTGGGCAGCGAAAAAAGTAGACGACGAGACTCGAACCCAGGTCCCCAGTGTGCGGGTCTCGTGCTCAGACCACGGAGCTCACGTCTACGATGCAGGCCAAGTGCATCGTAGTCCCGCTCCACTTATCGCTGACTCGTCTCATATGCTTGCGCTGCAAGCGTTGCAGACGTGTGTGTATGCGACAGCAGTAAGTTTCAACCATTAGCTCCTAAATCGAATCCGTTATATGTTGGGTCATATCAGAGATACATACAAAATTTTAGCCCTAAATACGGTGGCCTTCAAAAGTTATGATGACCACAATATTTGACCACATGCACCCATGGGCTAACCTACTTTTCCGAACGTGCTGGTTAATGACCATCAAAATACACACACACACACACACACATACACACAAACACACACACACACACACACACACACACACACACATATATATATATATATATATATATCTATATATATATATATATATGTGTGTGTGTGTGTGTGTGTGTGTGTTTGTGTGTATGTGTGTGTGTGTGTGTGTGTGTATTTTGATGGTCATTAACCAGCACGTTCGTTATATATATATATATATATATATATATATATATATATATATATATATATATATATATATATATATATACATACAGACATTTCGAAAAAGTTACATATTCTGATTTAACGACCTCAACAATATCGAAAGTCATCAAAATCTTTGTTTTCGATAAAAATCATCGTTACTAAGCTTTCTCTTTGTGAAAGCAAAAATTACCGTATCTCACAGCATATCAGACCGCAGAACTGATCCAAATATTCTAAAAAAATTTTGCAAGTTCGTTTATATATTCCCTCGACTCCTTTTGAGCCTTATAACGTGAGGGTTTAATTTGACCAACTGAAAATTCAAACACTGGCATTAGGTAAAGTACCGGAAAAAAACGTATTCGAAAGAAATGTCCATTTTCTCAGCATATCATACCGTTGAATCGATCCAAATGGTCTGACAAAATTTCTCCAAGTTCGCTTTTATATTCCCTTGGCCGACTTTAAGCCTTCTACCGTAAGAGTATAATTTGACCGAATAAAAATTCAAACACTGCTATTAGATAAAATGCGAGAAATTTGGAAGACGACGGAAATAGCCGTTTCTCCCAGCACCCACACACCGTAAAATCTATCCAAATGCTCTGAAAAAAATTCTACGAGTTCGCTTTTATATTCCCTCGACTCTCTTTAAAACTTGAACCGTAAGAGTTTAATTTTACCGAATGAAAACTTGAATACTGACAATAGACAAAATACAAAAAAAATTGAAATTGAGAGAATTGACCGTTTCTCCCAGTACATCACACCGTTAAAGCAATCCGAATGGACTGATAAAGCTTGTACGAGGCTGTACCGTATGAGTTTAAATTATATTATCTTCTCCGTATATACATCGACATTTCTACCTATTACTCGTTTGAACTTCTCTAGATGGATTTAAACAATTAATGCATATCAATTTTAATATGTCTTTAACCCTGTTTGGAGTTTCATCAAAGGAATTTAAATAGAAAAAACCACCAAAAAACAGTCAATGTATCAATTTTTGAAATTTAATGAAATGTACGATTAAGTTCATTCTTGTAGATCTGGCGCGTACCTTATTCGAAAAGCACAGCATTTCGCTTTTAGCGATGTTTAAAGATCGGATAGATATATGAATGTTTCCATACTGTAGGAAAATGAGCAGTTGCACGGGATTTATTATAGAGGAGCAATAGGGGATCCGCTAGGGATGATATACTTTTTTTCAGACAGTACGGTAGAATCCAATCCGGACCACTGTTTACTTTATCATCGGATGAACAAAGCGCCTCAATGAGATCTTTTTTAGTAATCTCAAGATTATCAAAAATAAATTCGCAATTTATAGGGTCAATCGAATCTGTATGCAAATAGTTATAGGCAGATTCGAAGTGGGAAGCAAACAAATCAACTACGTCTCTAGAAGTATTTACAAGTATTTCCTAAGAACATATTAGTAGGTAAACTATTTGACTTTTTTTACTTTTTATGTATGACCAGAAATGCCTAATGTTTTCATGCAAGTTGTATTCTGTCATAGCAAAGATATATGTGAAGTTATAAATCAGAAGCGTTTTATTAGGCCGAGTTAGAATATCTTTTCCTATATTCACCCCCTTCCAACCCACGTTCGAAGGGGTTTCTGGTCGAGTTAGAGGTTAAATTTTTTTTCATAAGTTTACTCTATTATAACAAAGATCTCTGAGAAGTTATAAATTCGAAGATTTTTAGTAGGGTAAGTTAGAATATATTTTCCAATCTTCACCCCCTTCCAACCTCTATTTAAAGCTGTTGCGGGTCGAATTAGCGGTTTAAAATCAGATGGGTTTTATTAGGCCAAGTTAAAATATGTTTTCCAATATTCACCCCCTTCCAATCACTGTTTGAGAGATTTCCGGGTCGAATTAGAGGTTAAATTTTTCTTCATACGTGTTTTCTATCATAACAAAGATCTATGTAAAGTTATAAATCAGAACAAATTTAGTAGGTCGAGTTAGAATTTTTTGTTCAATATTCACGACCTTTCAACTCCTATTTGAAGGGGTTCTTCCCACCCCTATTTACAGAATCCTGAGCATATTTAGGGTTTGAAATTTTTTTTATGTCCGTTTTATTTTATATTTTGCATGTATGTATCAAAATAAAATACTAAATAAAATTTTCTTTTTAAATTATTTTCGTCACTTTTTGACGTTTGAAACTTCATTATGTTAGACCTAATTTGACTCTGGTAGTACCAAATGCTACAGAGTAGGGTAATAGATACGTAGATATCATATAAGCTTCGTATAGGAAGCACTCGCTTTCCTTTCGTCTGGCGTCTTCGGCGCAAACGGTTATCCTCCCGCCGCTCCGAGGTACTGTACCATAATTTGCGCTAATCCATCGATAAGATTAATCTTTTGCATTAGATATTTCGTATATTATCGTGGTAAAACGTTCCTAATGTTTATTTCTTTATTTCGAGTATCTTTATTCGATCACATAAGTGCTCTGATTTCTCCTTTAAAATCACCACAACCTACCCACTCTCGTACATTCAGACACCTTCATAAATAAATCTCTAACATAATCAGATTACATCCGCGGTAAAGGGAATATTGTCGCCAGTGCGTGAAAATTTCGGAGCAAAGAGCACGAAAAATGTTGCGTGCGTGACTTTCATGTGGGCGCGCGTGAACGAGCGAAAGAGAGAGACAGAAAGAGACGCTTTGGCGCGAACGAGCTCAAGAGAGATACAGAAAGAGACGTGGCGACGCTACACATACACGCGCAATACGGAATTTTGAAACGCGTGTTATACATGAAATGGAATTGTGAAAGTGCTACGGTGAAAAATGAGGAACACGGACCGTGCGATCAAATATTTCAATTATGCGGGTTAAGTGCACCACGTGTGCGTGCAGCCGCATGCACGTCGCAGCAAATTTGGATCAGGCTGCAGATGTTGGTCTTGGTGAATCAACCTTCGATAGGTTCCAGCAAGGGGTGATGAGTCACCCGACAAATTGGCGTTCGACGGAGCAATACGTGCTTCCCCAATTACCCAATGGCTCTACCCTGGCAGCCGACGATATGTTGACAGCTCGAGGTATGGACCGAGGCCGTCGCAATGGCAGTGGAGAAGACCTGCGGCGACCGGACGGACCACACGACGCGCGCTCCGAACTGCGCAACCCACCATCATGCACCGACATGAACCTTGATGAGAGTTTATCTCGGGCAAACGGCAGTAGATCAGAACAACCACCGAGATCCGCTCCCGGGGGTGAAGGCCAACGACAACCAGGTAACACGCAATTCGAACAATTGCTGCTCACGATACTGGAGGACAGTGCTGCTGGTGTTGCGTTAGGAGCCCCAAAATATTTTCAAGTCATGCCAGACTTGAGTAAGAGTATTCAGAGGTTTACAGGTAATGAGTCCTCTTTAGTGGCACGTGAATGGATCACCAACATAGAAAGCATGCGAGTAATGCATCGTTCGCCTGATGCATTCGCCCTCGAGACAGCTAGGATGCACCTGAAGCATGGAGCTCGAGATTGGTTCAACGCGAAGAGAGGTACATTAAACACCTGGCCTGCATTTCAACACTCCTTTCGCACGACCTATATTCGACAGAGCAGTACTACGTTTAGATGAAAAAGAATGGCCGAGCAAGTGCAGCAGAAGGGCAAACCGCTACAACAATATTTTCATAATAAGGTAAAACTTTGTACACATTTGAATCTTAGTGCCGCAGACACGAAGGAACAGATTCTGGTGGGCCTATGATCAAGAGATCTTTTTAACGCTATGTAAGCCAGAACACATGAGACTGCGGATGCGTTACTGCATGATATCCTGGAATACTAGCACATGGTCACCCAGCGACTGGAGCGAGTACGAGGACAAGGTATTCAATCATCAACAAGCATCAGGAGAACCTTCGATGGCAGCAGTCACCTTAGACCAGTCAATGGACCAGCTTCAAGTTCTCAACAACGCAGTACGATCACACCCAGCAACATCGACAAGGGAGAACCCAAGTATTTCAACTGCCAGAGATATGGACACTTGTCTCGAGACTGCAAGCAACGAAGGAGGGAGCTCTACTGCGTTCGCTGCAAGAAGACTGGGCATCTACAACGGGCTTGCACTCAACCACTTGGAGGTATCAAGATGATCCAAGGCCAATCTTCGCTGACTGTAAGTAAATACCTTAAACCTGCTTTAATTAATGGTGTGGAAAGGCACTGCTTCGTAGATATGGAGAGTTTAGCATGCATCATGTCAGCTAGCACTACTGTGTGCTACCACCATCACATAGTGTACGAGCCCCTCGACTTGAAGAGCTTCGGACCAGACTCTTACCGGGTCACTTCACCTGGCTATGTCGAAGCCACTGTCCAAGTCGATGAGGCCACTGTCAAGAATATCAAATTTCGTCTAGTACAGGATGAGGTGCTCACTACACAAGTGCTTCTTGGTCGACCTTTCACCGATACGCGAAAAGTTAATTTTAGTATTAAATGCTTTACGTAAGGCGGGCCTTACTATTAATTTTAAAAAAGGTTAGTTTCATAAACGTAATATAATTTATTTAGGTGTTGAAATTTCGAGCGAAGGAATTCGACCGGGAGACTACAAAACAAATGCTATTAAATCATTTCCTGTACCTAAAAATGTACACGAAGTGCATAGATTCTTAAAATTAATCCGATTCTTTCGACGTTTTGTACCACGGTATGCGGAAATAGCCGATCCATTATATAAATTATTAAAAGCGAATCAATCCTTCGTATGGGATTTTGATAATAACGCTGCATTCGAACAATTGCGAGACACGCTAGTAGAACGACCGGTAATACAAACTTTTACTGCAAAGCGTCATACAGAACTACATACAGATGCCAGTACGCGTGGTTTGGACGCTATACTGTTACAGCGCTCTGATGGCGGATATATGCATCTCATATATGTTATAAGTCGACGCACAAACGAGGCAGAACAATTCTATCATTCCAGTAAACTTGAATTACTTGCCGTTATTTGGGCAGTATCGCGATTATGCCAGCATTTGATAAATATTCACTTCACGATAGTAAAGGATTACCAATAAATTGTTTATTTAAATACTTACGCACTAAAAGTGTGCAGATAGTCAGATGGCATAATAAAGGTATCGAATTAGCTCACGTAGACGCTTTGAGTTGTGCGCGGATTAATGAAAATGAAAATGTATCGCCTAGTTTGGAAGAAATCCGGGATATAATGTGTGTGAAAGATTGAATAGAATGAATATCAAAACAAGTAATTCTGTAAGCGCGGAGTATGGAGTGTTTTTACTCATTGATGAAGATGATGAAATTCTCGCTTTTCAATTCCGAGATGAGGATATCGATCAAATACGTAGAATTTTAAGAAAAACCGCTTCTGAGCGAACTAAATTAGAAAAGGATCAAATTAAAGATTTCGAATTTGTAGGTTGAGTTTTGTATAAACGTCTAAATAACAGAAAATGTTGTGTAGTATCTAAATGTATGCGTAAAGGTTTACTAGTACGATATCACGACTGCGACGGACATCAGGGTTTAGAACGAACCGTCGAATTATTTTCACGTCGTTACTATTTCTGCGGGATGCGTCGCTAGGCTAAACAACATATTTATTCATGTTTTCAGTGTTTAGCAGCGAAAACACGACCAGGTAGACAGGCGGGCGTTCTACACCCAATTCCACCAGGTAAACGACCATTCCACACAGTTACCGTTGACCACGTTGGTCCATTTATCAATTCCAGCAGGGGGAATAAATACGTGTTTGTTCTCATACATAACCTTGCGAAATACGTAATACTCACGGCAATGCGCGATTTAAAGACTTCAAATGTGATAAAGAGATGTGAAACTTCTATTGTGATTTTGGCGCTCCAGAGCGTATTATCTCGGACAGAAGAACATGTTTACGTCCAAATTATTTTAAGAATTTTGTTCTAAACGCGGAATAGAACACGTTCTGACGTCTCCGAGACACCCTCAGGCCAATGGCCAAGCAGAACGCGTAAACGTCACCTTGGTTCCAGTTATACAATCCGCGATAGTCAAACGAACGTACAAAGATTGGGATGTTCGATTACGTCAAATTCAACGTGATCTAAACCAAGCACAAAATGCAACAATAGGCAAGAGCCCCTTTGAAGCTCTATATGGCTATATTCCAAGTCACGACGAAGGGTTGCTATGGGAATTTTCAAAAATCGATGATAAATAAAACTTGAACCATGGTGAGCGACACGCAGAAATTTGTGATAAAATTGTTAGAGAACAAGAACGTATAAAAAAGCACTATGACGCTAACCGAGTGAAAAATTTTAAATTTATCATAGGCGGGTTAGTTTTTATGAAAGTAAATCCTGTATATACCGGCGACTCGAGAAAATTGTAAGACGAAAATAGGGGTCCTTTAATGATTACAGATTGTTTACCGAGCGATGCATATAAAACTGTTCAACTCAAGGAAGATAAAAGCAAGAAGCGTTATGTTACTACAGCACACGCGAAGCAGTTTAAGTTATCGACGCCACCAGCCGACAAGTTCGACGAACAGCTGATTGACGATGACACTGAATCACCACCATCCGAAGTCACCACTCTTGTACCTGAAACGAAGAAGAAAGTCGAGCAGAAGGATCAAGTGGGAGCTATCCCTGTAGAGCGTCCCCAGAGGCAACGCAAGGCTCCAGATCGATTAGTCTACACCAAGTAATGAATATAATGGGTTTTCAATCTCGCCAATGATCAGAAGGTGGTTCATTGAAGATCTCTCTTAGAGAGTAATCCCCAGATCCTGTTTTGTCTAGTCGAACAAGAAAACCAGCAGAAAAATAGACTATCTACCCTAGGATGGCCGTGTGAGACCTAATTTGACTCTGATAGTACCAAATGCTACACCGTAGGGTAATAGATGCGTAGACATCATATAAGCTTTGTACAAGAAGCACTCGCTCTCCTTTCGTCTAGCGTCTTTGGCGTAAGCGGTTATCCTCCCGCCGCACTGAGGTACTGTACCATAATTTGCGCTAATCCATACCTCGATAAGATTAATCTTTTGTAATAGATATTTCGTGTATTATCGTGGAGGTTATTTAAATTACCGTTTCTACTGTTTATTTCTTCATTTCGAGTATCTTTATTCGGTTACATAAGTGCTCCGATTTCTCCTTTGAAATCCCCACATTTTACCCACTCTCGTACATTCGGACACCATCATAAATAACTCTCTAATAATTATGAATATCCAATAATACTATTTTACATATTAATTATTTATGCCTGTATATGATATAATATATGACTATATCTGATCATATAAGACTATATATGACTGTATATTGTCACATGTGGGCGTATATAAATTATTGGAAAGGAAATATGTAGGATTTGTAAGTTTTACTTCTTATAGCAATTTATTAAGTTATACAATTATTGATTAAAAATGGCCTTTGTTGCTTTGAAATATCTCGGCATCTATGAGTATAAATTTTTTTTCAAACAAGAAAATTAAAGTAGACAAAAAGAGCTACAATTTCTTTTTTGGAATATCCAAAATGGATGCGTGGATCCAAAGGTATCAACGATCAAAGATAGTGTTATAAAACGTAAAAAAATATCGCATTTATAAAAATGGTCAATCCTGAAATTGATTAGATTTTTTACGTTTTGTGATCGTTGATAACTTTTGATCCACGCATCTATTTTGAATGTTTTAAAAAAGAACATAAAGCTCTTTTCGTCACCTTAAATTATAAATATTTTGAAAAGTCAGCAATCTTAGGAGTCGAGTTATCAAACAACGTAAATTTCTGTAATCTAAAACTTACGCGTTCACGAATCATCGGAATAGGGCTATATAAATGCGCTCGTTGTATTATTATAATAATCTTTAGCATTCTGCGGTAAAAATAATTCGTATACCTTATGTAAAAATGAACAGAATGGCGCTGGTTAGTGTCATTTTTACTTCAATTTCGACATACTCACGGATTTTTATCATTTTGTGTCTCCTGCGTCTCACTGTATGGCGGCGCCCTGGCGACACACTCTGGGTCCGTCCGTGCGCATGAGCACCAACCTTTTGTAATCAACGCTCACAACCATCTTTATTAAATAAACCTTATCTACAATTACTGTGCTCCTTATTAAACCGCCATCCGCCTGCAGTCTAAGTGTAGGGTTGTGAGCATTCGATACGAGAAAAGTGGTTGATCACGCGCAACTGAAAGACTCGGATGTCAGAAAAATTGCAAGCTGTGCGGATTTTCTGTTTTCTTATTTCGTTCGAAAGTAGAAGTATTTTTTGTGCGTTAAGAACGAAGTGCTTTTTATTCGATATCAAGTTGTGTAATAGGATTTTTTTTCACATAGTGGCGTATTTTATACTTGTATTGTACAAAATACAATTTTGTGTGGAAAAAGAAAAAGTGAAAAGTTTTGCGTTTCTATACAAATATACAATTTAAAAATACATTTTGTTGTGAAAATCTACGTGTACAAAATGGAACATCCAGACCCAATGGACTATTTAGTAACGAAGTTAAAAGAATTATTACTTAAAAATGGCTTACAAGAATATTTGGAATAAGCTCGATGAAATACTAGCGAGGGAAGTAGTGGCCAAACGGCAACGGGTGGCCGCGAAAGAAGCAGAGGCTGAGCGACAACGAGTGCTCGCGAAAGAAGTAGAGGCCGAGAAAAATAAAAGAGACAGGATTGAACACATCGAAATTACTCCCGACAGAAAACGCTGAAATTGTGCCAGATGATATTCTACGAAGGAAGTTGGAGCTCCTTTGTAGTGAACGTGACGTGCCCCTACGAGAGTTAGAACTTATGCAAAGAGGGAGAGAACCGCCGCGTTATGTCGTATGCAGCGCGTAATGAGCAGCATACGACATAACCGATGATGAACGTGCGCGTTTTCGGAGAATTGTTAAGCAACTTTATAGGTAAAGAAGGAACTTTATTAAAATGAAAACAATAGCTTGGACTCTTGAAAGCAAGCTACCGGTTAAACGAGGCTATGACAAGAGTGCTAATAAGTAACAAATTAGAAAATCGAGCTTTAAGGGGGCAGGTCTGGGTTAAACCCAGAAAAAAGATTCTCTTTATGAGTCCAGAAAACTTTTTATGTTTAAAAGCAATCATTCTGAAAATTTTTATGCTATCAATACTTAATTATATCTTAAATTTTACGATTGTAAAACCTCAAGATCTTGATCCTTCACGTCGCAGTAAATCACTATATTCAATACCTTATTTATTAAAGGAACTTATTCTTTCCGTTCCTCACACAATTGTAGGTGACATGATGAATGAAAAAATTTTTTTCGATTGTAGGTTGTAACTATGCAGGTTATTCGATGTTATTTAATTTTTATGTGGGTAACTCTCCTTGAAATCTTTCAAGGAACAAAATGAGACCTTCAAAAATCAAATCGGATAACAAATAAAAAATCTACACTGTTTTGTCAACTTTGTCTTTTTTAAACTCTAAATTTGACAATATCTAATTTTATAATAATGGAATTTCAATAAAAAACATTTTTTAGTTACAAAAATCCCTTATTTTATAATATGTTGACTTTCATATCATTATGTGAGATTAAATTATGATAAAAAATGTTTGCTTTTATGACATATATCTACGCATACAACCTCCTTAAACGTGATTCTCGATCCGGGCTCACCGATTAGCCTTATTAGAGACAGCTGTGTGCCATCATAAGCGCGGTTACCCGCAACCGGAATACCGCATATTTCGGAATAAACAATTGTCGGCTAGAAATTTTAGGATTTCGATTAAGCGATAAAACCAAGGGAATTACGGCCGCGTAGCTGCCGTCGATGTCTTCCTTATTCTGATGCATCCCTCCCTTGTTAATATATATAAAGAATATAATTAACAATTATAATTAACTCACGTTAATCAAGCACCCTAATCGTGAGAGGCAAGGGGACTCACTAATCAAACACCCCGATCGTGAGAGGCAAGGGGACTCACGTTAATCAAGCACCCCAATCGTGAGAGGCAAGGGGACTCACGTTAATCAAGCACCCCAAAGGAAACAGATCTTACTACGTCCACGTCGTTGTTTCTGGGTAACGCTAAAAGTGAGAATAAGGACTGAATGTAAAATTTCTCGCTCTATCGGTTTCCGGTATTATTACTGGGATTTCCGATTAAAAAAACCAGTTGACCTTCAAGGTCAAGTCCAAAGTCAAATTGAAGGTCACAATTACATCCGTTGTTCAACACATCCATACTTGAAATTTCTCGCTCCTTCCGAATCCGGTATCAAAAATAAGGGGTTCCATTTGAAAATATGAGGTTGACCTCGAAAAAACCTTGAAAATGAGGTTCAAGGTCAAATCCAAGGTCACCGTCGGGTACTCCGTAAATATTTACCTAGGGTATGACCTTTGTTTGTTTTGTTTTACCACTGAACTCGCGAGATTTTTAAGAAGTCATTATTTGACCTCTATTTGACCTCTAGGGATTACCTCAACCCCATACCTCAATACATATCCGGATGTAAAATTTTCCGCTCTTTCCGATTCCGCTATAAAAAATAGGGGTTCCTGTTTAAAAAAATGAGGTTGACCTCAAATTAACCTTGAAAATGAGATTCAAGGTCAAATCCAAGGTCACCGTTGGGTTCCTTGTTCAAAGTTACTTAAGGAATGACCTTGATCTCTTCCAGAAAAGCAGTACTTTAGAAAATATTCAGCCGTCCCGGGACTTAATTGACACCCTGTATATATGAAGAATGTAAAGGACACTAAATGTATGAAAGTGGGATTCTGGATAAAACAAGACGTCATGTTAATGACATATCCAACAATGGTCGCGAGCATCGTATATTATATATATTGTCTCATTGCGTGGATGGGATGGAATATAACCATAAATGTACATATATAGTTCTATGTCAACGGTTGCGGCTTATCGGACGGTCCGGTTAAATGACATACCATAAGAATATATGTATATACACACGCATATATATATATATATATATATATATATATATATATATATATATATATATATATATATCCATAAATATCTACCAAGAAATAGTTTAGAAACGATTTTTATAAAATTTTATGAAAAATTTTAATTTACACAAAAAAATACATTAAATCTCTATTTCTAAAATTCTATTTAAATCAATATTTAATAAATTATTTGTATATTATTGAAGAAAGTATTCAGGTATTAAATTCTTAAGGTAGATGTAGAGTAATTACGCTCTTTTCGCAGAAAAGCGCTTTACAGTATTAAACTTATATATTATTTACAAAAAGTTTTAAATTTCTTTAACTTGGCCAGAATACCAACTAAAGCTAATCTAATTAATATTATGAATCTTAACAATTCGTACTATCTATTGATACTACTTACCTAAAACAGCTCGTAGTCTAAACGTATTAGGATTCACAGTAAATTTTCCAAGCGAATAATAGGTATTAAGCTGATTTACAAGTATATCTCGAACATCTGTTTCGCTGCTTATTGTGTGTATATCCAGATGAACATGTGATTCAAATGGATCCGGAGCATCCCTGTAAAAAATTTTAATTATTTCTTACTACCGCTACCTTTTGTGCAGAATTGCAAACATAATAATTAGTCTATTCAAAATTAAAAATTAAATTTTTATTTTTAATTCTATTTTTTTTAATTGACTATTAAACTTTTAATTGTTAATTAAATTTCTTACAATTTAAAATAAAAATTTAATTCTCAATTGCGACTTCTTACAATTAAAATATAATTCTCAATTGGGACTTCTTACAATTAAAATGTAATTCTGACTTAAAAGTATTACAATCTTACATAATATTAAAATATTCTATTACAGTCTCAGGTCACATCGATAGGTTAACATTCCTTTGCTAATAGTACACCATATATGAGTGTGGGTGTATGCATCTGTATACGCATTTGTGTATATGGTTGCATATGAGAGATTGAGTTTACGCGAGTGAGAAACAAACTTTATGTGTGAGAGTCTGTGTGTATAAAGGAAGGAGATATGTATATATATATATATATATATATATATATATATATATATATATATATATATATATATATATATATATATATATATATATATATATATATATATATATATATATATAGTTCAGCATTGTCTATCGCGGCTTCGCCTGCGAAAATGTACTTATCGCAAAACTAGCATGCCTATATTTTTCATATTACTAAAAAAGTAAAAAGGTAAAAAAGTGATATTTAGTTTAAACGGTGATATCTCGAAATTCTTTGATGGCAAATCGTTCGCAAAATTTTATATGATTAGGAATTCAGTGAATCTACGTATTTACATCTGATTACATTTAATTTGAATATTCAAATAATTTTAATAAATTACGTACAGAGTAGACATTGCTGTGATAAGGATTATTACCTATCGTTCTGTAATTTTATTAAAAAATTATCTTTTGTGAAACCATTAATGATAAAAAAGGACACCCTTTTTGAGTTATTATTTAGAAAGAGATATAGCTATTTTAAATTAATTTATTAGAACAAAGAAATTCATACTGGAACAATCAATTTAGTTTGAGGAAGCTAAGTTTCACCAATGAATTAGCAGTGGTGTTTTAATTTCAAATGAAAGACTATCAAAGCTATGTCGTGTCTGTCGGCAACAGTTTGTCCTGGAAAAGTCTCTCTTGTATTTAATTACATTTAGGATTTATTGTCACTGTTACGAATGCATCTATCCGTCCTTTTCTTCAGATTTAACAAAACCGATCCTTGGTGCGGTCATGCATATATGTTGGTCCACCGTGAGTGAAGATGAATGGTAGTATCATCAGGCGGCCCAGATCCTAAGTATTTCTATCTTACATCAATGCATCCTGTGCATATACATACTCCTCAACTCACAGCTTAGTTTGATTATACCTTATGAAAGATAATCGTTCCGTTTAAAAAATTGCATTGATTTTTCTGCACCATAAATCTATAGTAATAAAATCACAGTGCTGATACCTTTCTTGTCAAATTTTTTGCCCTTGTTGTGGATTATAAGTTGGGATTCTAAAGTGGTATCCATCTTTACCGCAACAAAATAAGAGTGGATATTGCAGAGCATCATAAGAACGGTGAGTTTCCCTGATTCTTTTTATTGCATTACCTCGCGTATAAAGTACAATATCCTTTTTAGAGTGTTTTTGCGATCTGCATCAGCTACCAGCTTATAATTTTGTTGATTTTTGGACGGTACTGTCAAGGGATCTGCTCGATATAGCAAATCCTAAAATTCTAGCATTACAACCCGATCTAACTTTGGTATATGAGACATTCTTGATGTGGCTTGATTTCTATAGTATGATATATAATAAATTTGCAGAAACTTGAACTGTGAATCATTTTCAGGTATCAAAGAACCAATTAAATGGTACACTTGACCTTGAACCTTGAAGCTGGGCATGAAATTCCCTTAATAATAGAATAGAATATAATATATACTTTATTTGATTGCTAAAAAAAATATCAGGTACACTCAAAAAAATATTAGATACACTCATATATAAAAGTATAAGCATATATAGATATATGTATATATATAGGGTACAGTCTTTCGTCATAAGCCAGTGCAGTTTTACAAAACGCTTTATGTGCATTTTTCCGAATACAGAATATTACGACAAGTCTATCTTATGAATTATATCACTGTTATTACACATCGTAAAACTAAAAACTAGAAAATACTGCACCTAAATTAGTATCCAAATGAGATATAGTACGAGAGTATTATATCTATAATTCTAACATTACGATTTCTTTCCCTCTACTATTTGTCATTGTTGGCTACCATGGTTTTGAGCCATGTATCTGCGCAGCGCTGAGGAGGGAGTTTCAGAGGCGCACGCCCTGAACACTGATCGAGTACAGGCCCGTGTCGTTGCGCGATACAGAAACTGAGAGCTTCCTTGCATATATTCCACTGGAGGACCGGGCTTTGTTTAAGAGAGTTCTTGTCCTCAATATACACCTCACATATGAATCCTACAATCTTTGCAATCTAGTATGTAGCTCACCTGATACGTCAAGATGCATTAAATAGCAGTAGTCTAAGTGAGAGATGATAAGAGCGTTTGCAAGTTGCACACATAATGCCTCAGTGATGCAGGATCAAAAAGACCAGACGTCATATAGGGCTGTATTAAACTTCCTACTCACTGCATCAACCTGCGATTTCCACATAAAATTTGAATCCATGACTACCCCGAGTTTAGATACTATATCAACAAAGGGAACAAATATGTTGTCTTGCACCTCAATGCCTGAAAGCTGCAATTCACGATATTATTATCGTGTTACAAATATATCGTTATTATAAATATTATGCCAAAGTGAAGTAATTTGGAATGTACTATTATAGGACCGCACTTTCGAAAGAAACTAATTTTAAAACATGGTTTCGCCATTTATTAAAAATTTAAGTGGTTCTGGAGGTTCTTGAATTAATTACAAACGTAATTCTCCAGAAAAGCAGCATAAACCATAGGACTCTCCTTTCAATTTTAGCGCATGATATTTATAGGTTGTGTACTTTCAGCACGTCTGTAGATCTTGTCAGAGTACGCAGGTTATCGTCAATTTGGCAAACTCTATGTACGGACCATCGGTGTTTTAAATCTCCCAATCGGTTGTCATTCCTTCTGAGTTGGATTGGTTCTTCTCTGGCGCAGCATTTTTTTACAAAACGCTAACACAGGTTGAAATATATCTCCTTTATCTCCACATAAGCATGTAAGCCTATAAATGTAAGCAAAGGGATAGCACAAATGATACTATCTAATTATATATGGTATGAGCATATGTGACATTGAATTCTTTGAAACGTAATACATCTGAGACTTACACTATGTATATTGTATAAATTTCATGAGTATATGTGTTTGGGAATTCAACCGGAGAGGTCCCAGGAAGGGTGAGCGCTTCAAGTGTCGAGCGGAAGCTTGGTCGTGCGTGCGAACCAATCGGGATCTGACTCGTTTCTAGTCACCTCGAGGTGGGCGAGCAAGCGATAACTAAGATGGCTGCCTCTGTCGGGATAGTACAGCTCCCGAGGACAGAGGCGCTGCTTGCGGCGGTGAAACGGGGAGCCACATGTGTATCCAAGCAAATAAATTGTACTCTTGCGTTATGACAACAAATTTTCCAAAACTTATATGATGTATATGAACATGTGTATTCAAGCAAAACGATAGAACTCTCAAATTTTTACGTTAAATTTTCCGAAATATAATACGTCTGGGACTTATACTATGTGTATAATATATGTCATGAGCATATGTGTATGCAAGCAAAATAGGTTGCACTCTTATATATTGCACTTGAATTCTTCGAATCGTTACACATTTAGGACTTAGACTACGTGTATTTCTTGTATGACATAAGCATATGTCTATAAAAGCAAAAACCACGTACTCTTACATTTTGACATTGAATTCTCCAAAATATATTCATTTGGGACTTATATTATGTGTATCATATATGGCATGAGCATCTGTGTATGTAAACAAAAACGTTTGCACTTTTATTTTTGGACAATGAATTCACATACAACACATGCCGCACGTACATTGTTATGAAAACCAATATATTCTGACTCTGCAACTTCCAACACGAAGGGAAATGTTTCTTTTCACACTCATATTTTTTTTAATCTGCTCTTATCTAACTTTGTCAATTCCATTTATGGACACTCTATTTCACTACATACTTTTACCACTAATGCCTATTTAGTAGTTATTTAACTATCCATACTGGTATCTTGGCAAGCACATCTACATTAGAATTATCTGACCAAAAATGCTACAACGGCATGCTAATTTTGCGGTCAGTATTTCTTTCTCAAAGGGAAAGCTTTGTAGCGATTATAAAAAAAAAAATTTCAGAGATTCTATTAATCTCGATGTTTTCAAAGCTACAGCGTCATTTACCTACTTTTAAGTAGGTTTACAATAGGTTTTTAAAAATTTCCTGTCTGTATGTATGTATGCGTGTATGTGTGTATGTGTGTGTATGTATGTATGGAACCAAAATTTGTATCCACCATAACTCTCTAAGGAAAGCGTGTCACATGCTGAAATGTTGCAGACATATTACATATATTTAAACTTAGAACTGATTAGATTTTGGAGCTAAATCAATAATATTAAATTAATTTTTAAACATTTGTAAAAATCGAAAATAAAATTTGTTATAATTTTATACGCTAAGCTTTTCAAAAATATGTACGTTTTTATAAAGTAGACGTCATTTTCTTTTGATTAATATATTTAACAATAACTTGTAAGTTATTATTGTAAAATAATAACAAAATTTTAGTTGAAAGAATTGTATAAATCGAAATTTTTCTTTTGTCTTTTAATACTTAAAATTTTTTTTACACCCAATACCTAAACGCTTGTACCGAATGAACTAATTATACCATTAATTTATTAGTTGCGAATTTGATTATAAGATTTCTTAAGGGGGCATTCCAATGTGAACGCACAAAAAAAGCATATTTTCAATCATTTTTTTCTCGGGAACTATTGCATATAATAGAACGCATATTTTTTTTCCCTTAATCGTAAGATTAAGAAGAGTGGAAAAAAATTTAGTTTGATAGTAAAATATATTTATTTATTTATTTACAAAATAAAATGCATGTGTGCAAAACAAAAAGTTTACTGCTGGCGCAGGTGATTATGGCTCTCCTGGTGATCTGAAACAGAAAATCGAAAAAGTTTATTAAACTATGTTATGGCCCCTATGGTCCGAACCTCTACTTTTTCATTTCATCGAAAATTAACAAAATGGCGGCCTTTCTTGTGAGAGAGAAAAAAAAACACTTTTTTTGCACCATAAATCAGGTAAAATTATTTTTTAGAGGAAATTCGGACGATAGCCATGATAGTGCTGAATTTTGTGTTAAAGGCGATACGCCTGGTCATTTTTGAGAAATCACCTGCGCGAGGTTCAAAAATGTCGTTTTGAGAAAAACGCGTTTAAAGATTTTCAAGATGAAAAGTCATAGAAAACACAACTTTTCGGCTAATCAGCAATACCCGAACCATACTTGGTACCTTGCTCTTGGTCGTAGAGCTCATCTTCAGTAGCTCTAGCCTCTCTCCTGGCGATTTGAGCAGATTTTGAGGTGAACGAGCAGCGCCGGTCTGCTTGCTGTACGCGCGCGTTGTCGCAGTCCTCGGCGAAGCTCAAGCTTCCACGGCCAAATGAACATCCCATGGTTTCTAGGATCTTTAGTATCGGTTTCTAACCTTCATTAAACACACAAGCTGCAGTGTGGGTGGCAATTTCTAAAATTTTTTTGCCGCAAAAAACATGTTTAGGTGTCAAACGCCAAACACAAGCGTTGAAGCTTTTGTTGTTATTTTGCGTGTTGGAAACATCTCTCTAAAAGTTCCTTTTGGCTCAGTTCTTGATAAATTGGCTTCAAAACATCTTGAGTTTCTTTATCAAGAGCTGGTGGGTGGGAAAATGGAATTCCCGCAGCTTTATGCTGTTGCCACTTACACGGGAGCTTTCACCTTAGGGACAGAAATGGTGTTGAGACTTTCCATGCGTGGAAATTTTGTGATAATAAGTGGCCCATATTTCTCTCTGCATATCCTCCACTGAATCAGGATGTCATTGAATTGATAGACCATAGTACAAGGATAGATCTTGCATAACTTTGTTAGTTAGAGTAGCAGTTTTTGGTTCAACTTTGGACTTTCCCTCTTTTTTCTGAGCTACTTTTTGGCCTTGACTCTCAACCTCTTTATGTGCTTTTTTGAGTTGCGTGAGCTATTTTTTAACTTATTTTTCTCTCCTATATATCCTTTTTTTATGTGAATTACGCATTCTTTTTTCTGCACGACAAAGTCATCACCGAAAGGAGCAGTTTCGAGTAGATTTTTTAAAGTTTTCGCATCTCAATCGCCGATGTAATAGGCATATTTTACGTCGTGATTTTTTACCGATCGCTGAAACATTTCAATAATACCATCAACCTCCATCTTACCAGCACTACCATGGTGATTTGCTTGACATTCTGGCTCGTGAGTTTCGTACCAAGCATCATATTCATCTGCATCTTCTTTGCCATTCCACGCATTGCATGATTTACAGAAACTCGATTTTACGATACGTATCTAAAATTTTATCTTAATATTTTCCAATCAGTGATATAATGTCTAGAAGAGAAGAAAATCCTCTATTGCACCATGAGCTCGTTTTCTGGGAAGCCAGCTTGTACATTCAACTCTTTTTCTTCTCGAAGAGCTTTACAAATCACAATGCCGTACACATCGTTTACGCTTTCAGAGATGGATTTTATGATATTATAATATAAATTGATGTTGAAACTCTTGCCAATATCCATGTATCCACAAAAATAGTTTATGCTTTGCAAACCAATGCCAATTAATCGCATAACATACACGAAACGGCGGTGAAATTGGTAGGCATTATTTATCATATGGCATGAGTCTATGAATCTATCTCCACACTGACAGACTAATTTAATTTTGAAACCAAGTCCTCGTTGACCATATATCGAAAAAGTAACACCTGAATTACATTTTTGACATTTCACTATAGTTTGCAGTGATGAAAATACAAGAGCGAACTGGATAAAACAGTAGGTTGCAGAATCACTTTCACTCACAGAGAAACTGTCATCCTGACTCCCTCTCAATTTATTGGCTGGTGTACTAGCAAAATTAGTACCAACTTCATCCGAATGTTGATTCCAATGGTATTTCCTCTATTTACCAGAATAACTTGGCCTTCTTGAAGAAGATTTGCTTTGCTTTCTATCCATTTTCACTTATTAGAGTTCTGGAAACAACGCTCTTTCCTCGACGAAATCTCAAATAATACTGTTCGTTTGAAGAAACCGTTACTAATGATCGTGAAAAGAGACGCCTGTATTCTATATCTGTATGTATAGACGCAGGTGTAAACACGGAACAGTTGCTCGAATGCTTAATTCGTATACCTGCTCCGAAACCCGACCGTGTGCAGTTAGAGCCTCTCTTTTGGAGCATTATAACTGGTCAACAAGGACGGAATCACCCAAATCGACTGTAGGATATCGATTCTATGGGTAATAACTATCGAAAAATGCAAAATAATAATCGATTTTTCCAACCCGTCACATCGGAATGTCCCCTTAAATCGACTAATCAGGACCGCTATTTGAAAAAGCATTCTGCTAAAGCAATTAGCAGCGGTTTTTTTCTCACGCGAATCCGCAACGGGTAAGGTAAAAGTACCAGTAACTGGACATGTACGAGTACCTGGCCATTCATATACGTTTTAATTATTATTAAGCTCTAAAAATAAAGTTTGTATATAATTAAAATTTATTTAAATATTTCAATTATAGATACATCTTATACAATTTTTTGTTTACATTTATCTCTGTAATTGAAATTTTAAAAACTATTATAATTGCCGCGTTTAATGTCGTTGATCGATGTCGTCCATTTTCTTAAAATAGGGTTAAGAGACACGACACAATTGTTAAGATTATAACTGGCGTTATTTAATGTTTCGTGACCCGAACAAAATTTTTTTATGTTTATAGGTACATTAAAAATACGTCTGAATTGCAAATATATTGCAAAATAAATATTTATACGTTTAAATTAATGTATCTAGCTACTGGTACACGATATGACTATGTGAGCAGTACCTGACCGACCGTCCAGGTACTGTGATTTTCTCTGCTCCGAAAAGTTGCACGTGTAGATGGACATTTTTTGTTTAACGACTTTCTTCATTTTTTGGAGCTTTATGAACCAAAACTTGTAAGTATTTTAATTAAATATATTTAATATACATTTCTATGATATAGTTATGCAAATTAATAGCGAAAAAAGTAAATTTTTCAAATCCTATCCTCTTAACCTAAAAATGTATGTTCATGAAATTAAAATCTACATGTTTCGTTTCTTTTTCTTTTTTCAGAAATGCTACAATGGGTAAAAGTAAGCGGAAGGATAAGGCTAAAGCTGTGTACAAGAAGAAGTACACGCAAGAATCTGTGGAGAAGGCATTGGCTGCAATTAAAGGAGGGATGGCCGTATGAAAAGCTGCTGCCACGTATGGTGTTCCGAAGAGCACATTGCAAGCCAAAACGACCAACAAAATCCCTGTAGAAGCTACGAGAGGACCTGCTACGTATTTGACAGTAGAAGAAGAGGAAGTGCTAGTAAATTGGATTATATTCTGTGGCGAAAGAGGCTTCCCCATGACAAAGTGCCAGCTGCTGGAATCTGTGCACAAATTAGTGATAGAGTTAGGGAGAGAGAATCCTTTCAAGGATAATAAACCAGGTAGACACTGGTATGAATCTTTTTGTAAAAGTCATCCCCAGATTAGTGAGAGAGTGTGCCAAAACTTAAGGTTAAGTCGAGTGTCAGCTACTGAAGGCAAACTACGGAATTGGTTTCAAAAGGTTCGAAATCACCTGGAGCCACTGCAATTGATCAATATTGATGCCTCGCAAGTATACAATCTTGATGAAAGTGCCTTCTATTTAATTCCTAAAGGAGAGAAAGTGTTGGCTCGAAAAGGATCCAAAGCCATTTATAAAATGGTTCATGGTGATGACAAGGAGTCGTTAACCGTATTATTCACAGTCAGTGCAAATGGTGTAATGTTGCCACCGATGATTTTGTTTTGGTACGAGAGAATACCTGATAAAATTACCAGGAGTCTGCCTCCGGAATGGATTGCCGGCACTACAGAGCGAGGCTGGATGACTGCTGATTGTTTCTACAAATATATAACGACAATATTTTATCCTTGGCTAGTGAAGAACAAGGTAAAATTTCCAGTGCTTCTATACATGGATGGACATGCATCTCATTTAACACTGAAACTTTCAAAGTTTTGCAAGGCCAAAAATATTGAGTTGATTGCATTATATCCGAATGCCACTCATATATTGCAACCACTCGATGTTGCAGTATTTAGTCCATTAAAGAAGATTTATAAGAAAACTGTGGACGAGTGGAGAATTGAAAATGCAGCTCAGCGAGTGACACGAGAGACTTTTGCTCCAGTTTTAAAGAAATCTATAGCCGCTCTGACTAATTTACCAACTATTATAAAAAAATGGCTTTGAAACATGTGGCCTGCTGCCTTTCGTTCCAGATAGAGTAGATTTTAATGTCCTTAAAAAGAAGAAGAATAAGCTAGAAACAACAAATAAAGAAGATAACATGGAAAAAGTACTCAGCGCATATAGTCAAGATGAGTCTCGGAAGCATCTACAATTTTTTGAAGACAGATTGCGTCCTGAAGACTTGCAAGATTTCAAGATAGCGCTGGAAAGTAATACTGGAATCAGTAACAGCAATAACAAAGGCCTTTACGACTATTGGATGGACTTAAGAAGACTTTCTGGTTGATCTTTGGGTTTATGCTTTAATTAAATATTCATGTAAAAATAAAATTAATTATATTGATATCATTTATAAGGTTCAATAAAATAATTAATTTTATTATAATTGAATATTTAATTAACATAATTTTCTTATTTCACTGGATTTTTTAAATATTTATATAATCATGTTTATTGTGAATCAAATATTTCTATTTAATCTAGGAGAAAATAGAAGCCCAGAATTTGAAGAAGTTGATGAATTCATAGAAGTAGGTGATAATTCATTGCAGGTAGATAATCCATTCAGTGAAGATATAGATATAAGTAACCTAGATATAATGTATGAACCTGTAAATAATGAATACAGCATAGAGCAAGTGCCAGATGTGGAGAAGTCACTGCAGGATTCGAATCAGATTGAAATGGATTTAGGTTTGTATATTTGTATTTATACTTCAATAATAAATATTTATTGACACGTTATATAAAATTATTGAATTTATATGTATTTTTTATTATGCAGGCATTAGAATCAATCAGTCTGATGAACCAGTTCATGCAGTTTCTTTGTAGTCAGCAGAAGGTTATATTCAGCAAAAAAATTTATTGTGCGAAACTGAAGCACTGAGCGAAGGAGTCTCAGAAGTTGTTACGGAGCAAGCTACTATCGAGCTACAAGATGTATCATTTAAAGGTTAGTTAACCATTTTTATTAAAATATATATAATAAACAACTAATATTTGTTTATTATTTTATAGATACTAACATTGATAAATTTTGTGAACTGAATCAATCTGCCTCATCCCCTTCGAATGTTGAAAAGCAGTTGAATCAGCCATCGGATAATGTTAAACTTGTGGATGTTCTACAGTCGGAGAAAGTTCTTTCTATAGATAATTCTGCTCATAAACAACACAATACAATGTTGCATGGTTAGTGAACTGTTTTGAATATAAATATATACAACTTACTGGCTATGGATATCTATCTATTGCTATTTACATATATACATTTTACCATTGTAGGTAACAATATTCATGATTTCGAACATCAAAAAGATTATGCTGCTTGTCTACCAAAGTCGTCTGATTCTTTGTATGATTCTTTGTTTGAAAATGTGTGCGACAGCTGTCCTGATGTATTAGATTTAAGTGTAAGAATTAGTAATAAACCAATACTTAAAGAAGTACAAAATATAAGTACCGATACCAAAGAAAGTCCTGCATCTAATCAGGTTTATGTGATTAATGAAACTGAAGGTATTTGTATTGATATTACTTGCTTATAATAGTATCTATTTCTCATAATTAAATTTCTTATAAATTGATTTTTAGCTATACCTAGTGGAAGCAAAGAGAATGGCAGTAAGCTATTAAATGTTCCAGTTCCTTTCAAAGAAGCATTAGCTTGGCCTCAAGAAATCCCTATTAAGAAGAAAAAAAATTCTATAAAAATCCCTACTGTACTTACCTTAGAAGATTGGCAAGCTCATCACCTGAAAATTCAAAAAGATAAAGAACAAAAGCCGATGGAAAAAGAAGAAAGAAAAAGACAGAGAGAAAATGCTAAAATTCAAAAAGAAAACGAAAAGAAAGTAAAGAAAGCTGCAGCCGAAGAAGTGAAAAAAATTAATGTTGAGATTAAAAATTATAATTCTATTATTTTTACTTTAAAAATTTATAAAATTAACTGTCTTGACAATCATTTATTTCAAATCTTATAATTTAATGTTTAAGCGAGTTAAAATCATTTTTTATTCAGTTTGAATTTGATGGCCAGGTACTAGGACATGCAAATTGGGACACTAGGACAGTCCTGTTTTCCGTGTCCAGGTACTGGTACATAGCAACTTTTCAAGGATTTAGTTATTTCTTTAATAAATCAATATTAAAAATATTTATTTTACTATATATTTGTTAAGTGAAGTCTAATCATTCAATAGAATCCAAAAATAATCATTAAAATATTATTGTCACGCTTTAAATAATCGATTACTTTACTTCACGCTACTAAGCGTCCTGCTACTGGTACTTTTACCTTACTGCTATTATGTCAAGTGTATGTGGATGCAAACAAAATAGGCATCCACTCTTATATTTTGACATTGAGTTCTCCAAAACGAAATACATTTCAGATGTATTCTATTGTACATCATATTTCTGTTCTTATAAAAAATAAAATATCTATCTATAATCTCTCTTTCTCTAAAATATTTGAAATAATTGGAAATGCGTACGCACACGCATATGTGTGTATGTTTGTGTGCTTGCATCTGTGTGAGTATGTGTGTGTGTGTATGTATGTATGTGGAAGAGAGAGTTATGTGAATACACTCGACGCACAATTCTTCTGATCGAATGCATTTGAATCTCTTTAAATACTTCAGTGAGGTTACAAAAACATGCATTCAATCCAATGAAGTGTCAGTATTTCAAAACATTGAGATGCATTTGATCAGAAGAATTGTCCGTCTGATATACATGCAAATATTTGATACTTAAAGTAGTAAGTAAGTCAATATATCTTTTTGGGTTTAGCCGCATAATTAACAGCTAGTATTAGTATTCGTCGCCAAAAAATCCGCCAGGCGGCAATAGGTTTCCTGAGCGATAAAATAGCGTCTACTGACACAGACGCGGTGCTATGTATCTTGTACATGAGTGTACATGTGGGCCTCTTTATTTGTATTATTCTCGGTAGATAAACAGTAAACCACTTTACTGACCCTGTATGACATCACGGATACTCTCACAAACATCACACATAGCACCGCGCATATGTGAGTGGAAGTAATATAATCTTAAGAGATTTTTTTGTGACGTTGTGACGGATTTATGGCTGATACAATATTATTGCATTCCCTTGTAAAACGTCACAATGTCTCTCCGGGCGAAAACGACATATATCATGTATATTCCATATATCTTCCATATATTCCAGCAAGCACCAGGAAAATAGAGCAGTCAAAGCAGAACGTGCTAGAACATATAGGTAAGGTAGAGATCGAGCCAGATAGAGAGAAAGAGAGACAGAGAGTGAGACGGAGGCAATTAGCGCGAGAGAGCCGTCACGCGTCACGGTTAGGTCATTTGCAGGTAATCAATTAATGATTTATTCATCCATAAAATTCGTTTTGCTTAGTAACGTATTCGGGAAATTAAATTTTTTTTTACTGAATAGACATTAATATAAATATAACCACAATACACTATACACAATTACTCTCCTGCATTGAATCATATGTGGGAAAACGGGTGCGTCCTCTATGTATTGTGTTCTTACATAATTGCTCGCGATACTTTGTACATATTGAATATGTCAAGCACACAGTATTATTCGAGTGCTGTAGTGCGTGCATCAGATACATTCGTAGCGTACCTATTAAGGAAACGGTCGCGACCTGGTAACGCTCGCATCGTACAGATAGCAACAGCCAATCGAAAAGCACAGCTGATGCCCACGCGCATGTATATAGGCGAAAGCATCGAAGCTCAAACGTCGCTGCGCAAGATCGAGTCACGCTACTGTGTATGAAGGAGAGACAGGCTAAATTGTAAAGAATAAATTCAGACTGCCTTTTGTCAAGTTTCTGCTAGTTGCAGCTATTAATTTAACTATTTTGTCTTTTTCTTGTACTTCTTTTGGAAAATCAATCTCTCGTTAATTAATCAATTAAGCTGATACCTTATTTCTTTTAATAAATGAAATCAGCAATTTGGAAAATTGTTGAACTATTAAATCGTTGAATACTAATACCAGCAAATCAGAATATCATCACTCTCTTGCGGCCACATCTATATGTAGAAAAACAACGTTTTTTTATATTTTTCTGCTATAGGTGACCTATGCGATACATCGTACATACCGAAAATTATTTTTCTAGTCTACTAGAAAGTTCATATAGGTGCGGCATACATAAAATATTATAAGCGAACATATATTTCCAAACTGTTTGCGTAAGGATTATTAAGCGTCCGTTACAAGAATTGTTTTAATAATATATCAAGTCAAAATGGAATAATATTTAATTATTTCTAAAATAATTTTTCTGTTGCTTTTGCTCTCACAAAATTTCTATTTTAGCAAAGCACAAATAAATCATTTTTCTGCCTTGTTGGACAAATAACGTCTGTTGATTTCTTATCAAAACAATCGTAGTATTTAACTTTCGTGCAGTGCAAACCAAGGTAAGAACACAATAATTTCATCTGTTCCCAGCGAACGCTTGGGAAAAATAAAATGAGCGTGTTATACACTTAGTATATCTATAGCGCCTTGCGCACGGTAATATTCCCCTTCTATCCGAACTGCAGCCAATCACGGCGCAGCCGGGTAGTATATAAGAGATCGAGTTTCGAGACTCCCTCTCAGTCGGAGTCTGACTCCTGACTCCTGACTTCTCGGCCAACCAGGCCAGAGACAAGTCCGCGATCCCGGCACCGGACAAGAGAATAATAAACAACTTCCAAAAGTTACCGACGCCCTTATCATTTCCTAAACCTGTATACGTATTTCAAAGGGCGCAGCTGCCTAACCGCTGCCAGCGCCGAGCCGCCGCGCTCACTACAGAGCGGTCGGAACAGCTCTCGCGTCGACTATAAGTAAGGGGGCGCGCGCCTCCTGAATCAGTCGGCCTCGGCGCACCGCACTGGCCGGACATCCTCGGTTGAGAGCAATCTCCCGAAGTAGCTAGTGTGCGGTGCACGGTAAGTGCCTACTCGCCCCGTGGTGGTTAACCCGGGTATTGTCGTGCCGAACGGGCTTTCTGGCGGGCTTAGCTCCCAAGGAAGCCTTATTAGGAGGGCAGTATCCCTCAGTTAATCACGGCTCTTGACGAACGCGCGTCAAGAGATCGGGGGCAGTTGAACGCAGTCCCTGATAGGAGAGCTGCTTAAAGACGTCGTTCTCTAACGAGAGCCGATAGCGTCTTTTAGCAGCGTTTTCTCCTCGTATCCCACAACCTGGAGCCGGGAGTTATTAATTTAACTCCTGGAAGTTCAGTTGTGGCTACGCAGGGATAGGCTCCTAGAGAGCGCATGCCTCTCTATCAGTCGGCCACGACGCACCACACTGGCCGGACCTCCTCGGTTGAGAGTAATCTCCCTGAGGTAGTCAGCCTGTGGTGCTCGGTAAACGCCACACTTTCCCCGTAGTGATTAACCCGGGTACTGTCGCGCCGAACAGACTTTCTGGCGGGCTTAGCTCCCACGGAAGTCTTATTAAGAAGTCAGTATCTCTCCGTTAATCACGGGTCTTGACGAACGCGCGTCAAGAGCACGGGGAAGTCAAAACGTACGGATTGATTGAGCGGAGCAACTCCCCTCTCCTCCACCCTTTTCCTTACCACGCAACTCTCACTTATAACAAGCGCATCGTCAGCATCAAGCAGCTTCGGAATGGATCCGGTAGAACTGTTCGAACACGTTATGCATATGCATGAGGACGCAGTGTCGTATGCGCTGATTAAACAATCGAATTAAACAGCGAAGGAACAGCGCACGAAAAATCGGGAAGATTGTACAGATGCGTAGTAGGTCGAAGTACGGCCGATGATTTCGAGCACAATCCTCATATCAGCGATCGTAATGAATTAAAACGATGCAGGGAAAAATTGCGTTCAATATTTTTAGATAGCTTTTCGGCCGAATTTATAAACCACGTAACGATCAAAACGAATGAAATTGCGAGCAAATTCAACGGCAATGAGGTTAGTATCCAGCAATCCTTATTAGTCAAGATGCACGTGGATAAAAACGAAATGAATATGTTCTTTACACAATGCCAAGGCAATATTGTTGTCCGCTCGGCTTTACTTCGGCCGAGTGCAAAGCCAGCGTTGGTAAATTCACCGTCCTCGATAATGGACTCACTAGCTGAATATATAGAAGAGAAAATTTTACCCTTCGGACGACATTCGCAAATGTAGCATATAGCCTACAGGCGACCAAATTCTGGCCCGTTAATTGGACGTGAAGATGCTTGGAGGAGGGATCCTCCGATGGAAAAATTTGCACAGGAAAGTATCGATCCGTCTAAAAGTAGTCTTTCCACTGCGGAAAATGGCCAGGAAAATTGGGGAAAAAAACGATAAAGAGACAAATACATGTCTACATAGTAAGTCACCGACACAGGGCGACTTATAAAATTCGCAAATTGCATCAAATGCACAGAGCGCGCCATATATTGTCATTAATGTACCGGAAGAGCAAGAAAATATTGACGTACAACGTGATGCACCTACAATCGAAAGAGATTGCAACGCCAATAATTTGAAATCGTCCGTAAACTCGAGGAACTTTATCAGTCGAGAATCTGCACAACTGTTTACAATCCGAAGGGACGTCAGATTCTCACGTTTCGAATCAAGACGCCCATTCTGAATTTTCGAACGAATCGGACAGCTGGACAACTATAGCAAGCTGTATGACAGAAAATTCAGATAACTGGTCTGAGACGATTAATACGCCGAAATGCCTACGGATGCGGCTTATAAGTTGAACAAAGGACAACAAATTGAGCAGAATAGTAGTGCATATAGTTCAAAACCGCACAAGAGCAACCTGAAAATTTGTCTAGTAGCTACTTGGTATGGATACGTAAGCAAAGAGACTGAAGCGGAAAATTTGGAGAATGATTGACACTTATCGAGTTATTCTCGCGAGTTCGTGAATATACCTCCACATTTTTGGCGACGCTCAGTGCGAGCAACCAAGTATTAAGCACCGAGCAGCAAATCGATCTGCTTCACAAAAATTTAAGGCATGATCTGCAATTGCTTGTGTGTCGACTAGACATACATAATATCGACGAGTTCAGAGGTCAGCTCGTGTAATAAACGAATATGTAAATACCAAGAAGATATGAAAAGAGTGCCTGAGAAAATTGAAGCACTCGAAAAAGCAGTCTAGTCTTTGAGGGGGGATCCTGCTTTAGGAGGCCTAAAAAAGCGTTTTTATCGAGATTTTTTTAGGACAGAAAAAAATAAGTAAGTCTAACGAACTTTTTAGAATATTTTAATGTATATTTGAACATTATAAAAAAAAAAATTTTGAGAGAAAAATATTCAAACGCAGCTGATTTTTATGCACATTTGTGAAGCACCTTGCAATTGCAGTTTCCAATCGGCGGGAAAGATGAAACTCGTAATTTTCGTCTGAAACAAAAAACCAAAGAAAATTTTAATTTTCATATATTTTCTTCTAGATAAACTAAAAAAAAAAAAAAAAATTGTAAAATTTAAATTCATTCTCAAGTTTGAATAAATGTGTTTTTTGCAAAATAAAAAAACCTTTCAACTTTATAACAAAGTTCTTTAGAAATTTTTTTTGAATTTTTTCAGTATTTTTTCATAGAAGAGAATACAAAACTGAAACTAACAAGCCTTGGTTCGTTTTGATTGCTCGTCTAGTTTTCTTGCAATAACGCCTGCCAGTTTAGAAAAATCGTAAAAACGAAGACTCGAGAAAACGCGCTTCAAAGTTTACGATCAGAAAAAACGTTAATTTTCGTTTACTTACAGTAATAATACGCTAATCCGCTATTCCTGCTCCATAAAGTAAACCTTCAGCTTCCTCATAAAACTCATTTTGATGCAGTTGCTCGAGTCCACGGACCATGCGAGCTTCCTTGCCGGAAAAATTCACACCAGCTTTCAGCGCCTGCCGGACAATTCTCGTGGCGAGGAGATTTATCACTCGAACAATAATGATCCAACGTTGCCATTACAGCTTTTTTCATATCTTCGTCACAATTAATCTTTCTTCTGATTGCCAAACCATAATAGATCGTTAACTTTTTAATGATGCTCTCCGTCAACTGCTTTTTACCTCCGAGCTTCTCTTGCTTCCTTTTTTTCGGAGTCGAGTACCCATACGCGTTTGTACATGTCCCACGCACTCATTTTTAGTAACAGGGCAATCGTCACCGTATCGATTCATTTTGAGAATACCAGCAAAAGTTTCCGAATCGCCGTCGACGATATAATTCGTATAGTTTACTCCGAATTTTTCAACAGATCTTAAAAACATTTCCACGATTGAATCCACCTCCATCATCCTTGCTGAACCGTCGTGATTTGAGGAGCATGATTCTTTATGATCTTTATACCATTCCTCAAATTCGTCAATGTCTAATGTGTTCCTTTTTAGGGCACATGAATGAGAGTACGCACTTTTAACGATAAGGTCGACTACTTTGCTAGAGTAATATGCAATCAGAGTTGTTACACCGAACAATGAAGTGAAACCAGGTTTTTCTAGGATCCATCGTCGGAAACTTTCAAATGATTTGCAGTTCTCTCATTTTCTACATTTTTTCCTTGCTCTTCTTTGACAGCTTTTTCACAGACACTTTCAAACATTGATTTCGACGCTGAGTATAAATGATGCACTATTTTATCATATGTTGATTTCGCTAAACCTTGACATAGATCCATAAGTCCACAAAACAGATTGATGCATTCTCGTCCAACACCAAGAAGCCTCATAACAAACACAATTTGTCTATTTATTTCGTAACCGGTGTTTATTATCGGTCCTGAATTGATTTTTCGTCGACCGCACATACATGATAATGTAATTTTTAAACCCAAGCCACGATGCCCGCTCTCTGCAAATGTTATGTTTTTTTTACAAGATCTGCAGATTACTATGTCAGAAATTTCAAGAGACACTGTCAGAAATTCAATTATTCGGCAACAGTGAGCTGGACGTACAATTATATTTTCGGTGCTTGCGGTAAACAATTTCTGCTGTATTTCCACGTTTAGTGCTGAATCTTTGAAAATACTGCGAATCAGCCTTTATGACTTTAGACACATATTCTTAGATATATTAGGAATAGATTTAAGCAATAAAAGAAAATCGATTTTTTGAGCCTTTTAAAGCAGGATCTTCCCTTAATTCAATCATGAAAAGATAACACTCTACCAAGATGTAAGTCCCGAGACGACAGCGGCCATACCACGAAGGCCAAATGAGTGGCAAATGGACGCCCAATTTTTATCGTACGGATATAGTGCATGGTGTGGGCAGTCCCAATGCACCCCAAAGCTGTGTGAATAACTGGTTTACAGTCCAAACAGTCCAGAGGCAGAAAGTGATAACGTGTGGCGTGGCAGTACAAAGAGGCATAAGAAAAACTGAAATCGCTGGAGAAGCGGTGTAGCCGTTCTTAAATCGAACGGCGGAGGTGATACTGACTCTCAAGAAGTTCGCTGTAACCACATAAGCCGTGTAGCCTCAAGTATATCGCCCCAGGTAAATCCGGATCGCAATTGGTGGTCGGGTCAAACCAACCGCGCCTCGAATAATTGCGTGGTGCATAAGGAGCTGAACAGTAGCCCTCGTAAACTAGAAGCAAGATTGTTCTTGCGGTCCGCCAATTCAGCTCGCGGAAATATAAGCAGGGCATTAGCGTAGGTAGTTCGCCGTGTGGCAACTCCAAAAGCGCTGTTATTCTCCGATCCCGGCATATGTGCAAAGCTTTATCACAGCAGCCGTCAAAAGCCAAATAGATGATAATGTTATGCATACTCGTATATAGCGATGCCCAGTCGAAATCGCATGCTAATACTATTGAGTTTCCTTTTGAAAAGGATAATTATTCCGACCACAACCATAGCGCAGATAAATTAGTTATAATGCTCCATCGCGAGTGATCATTTCTTCATCGGCAGGAAAAAGGGAGAGCCCACATTGCACCTCTACGCGCCAAGTCTTACTAACATTGAGGACGCGCACTTTGGGCACACAGGTAATGCGTCAGACTCCGCCGTCACTCTTCAACGCCGAGGAAGTCGAAATATGGCCCGACGAAGAGTCAAAACGAATTGATCCAAGGTGGTTGGTCGAGCGTACGAAGCCCAGAAGCGGACGAACGAGCTCAAAAGGGTATACGCAAATAGCCTACTAGATGCTATTAACTTCTCTGAAGGATTCGCCGAGCATCAGGCCACCGGGCTCGAGACAATGCAGGCGGCAGGAAATAGCACTAGCACCGTCCGAAAAATGAAGAGCCTCCTCACAGCGATCGACGATAATTCTAATTTCTACCTGCCTTCGATTTTTCTTTTATTGTCATTAACTTCACATGCCCCGAATGCGAAAAAAATTCTTTTCTGTTGCAATCGCCATGCATATGATAACTTTTATTAGTTTATTTTGTTGTTACCGTACGTTATTATCTACTGACCAATCAGGTCATCTATTGTCGACCGCATTGAGAGAGGAGGTAGAGAGAGTAGGAGGTAGTAAATAAATTAATTTTTTTATAGTTCTTTATTTACTTTTGCAACCTTTAACATTTTATCATTATTTTTTTTGGCTTATAACTCGCCCCTATAGAGAGCTGGACCGCCTTGTCTGCTACCCAGCGTCTGAGGAGGGGAGTTGTGACGGTTTAACGGCTCATACGATATTATCGCATTCCTTTCTAAATCGTCACAATGCCTCTCCGGAAGAAAGCCACATATATCATGTATATTCCATATATCTGTATATTCCAGCAAGCACCAGAGGAAGAGAGCAGTCAAAGCAAAGTGTGCTAGAGCACGTAGGTAAAGTAGATAAAGAGGCAGAGAGCAACGACGGAAGCAATGAGCGCGCGAGAGCCGCGATGCGTCACGGGAGGTTAGATCAAGGCCGGAATTCACATCCGCAATAATTAGTATCGTTCCGCTCATCCTGCGCGACACATCGTGAGCACGTTTTGGCAACGATATGAACGCATCGCGAGAGAATCCTCTGACGACACGCGTGCGTATATACACAAGCGAGCAGCAGCGGCTGAATTCAAGGACACGCCACGGGTCATGTACTCGACGTGGGAAATTTCTGGTCGAATACGTTTGAATTTTTTTGAAATACTGCAATTTCATTGGGTTTCATTGGATCGAACGCACGTTTTCGCTAAACTCCTTGGAGGATTTCAAACGCATTCGACCAGAAATTTCCCACATCGAGTGTACCTAATCGACTAAACACCGGCCGATGGACCTACACTACGCCAGCCAGCAGACTTGCGGATATTTGAATTAAGAAAATAACAGACGACGTATTTTGAATGGTAGGTTACTCCTACGTTCGTACTATTTCTTGTACCTGCTTACTCTTTTAATAAAAAATCAAATTTGATTCTGCATTTTTTCGCGCCATGAAATATTGATATCTAGTTAATTAATGCATTTTTCTAATTGTACCAACCGTTAAAAAATTGTACGAATGCTAATTCTAATTGTATCATTGCCTTTTTTAATTGTACCATCTTAATTAAATAATAAATAGATAACATGTGTTAAACCGAGTGATTACGTCAAAAGCGTATGCGCAATTGCGCGAATTTTGACCACTGATGGACAAAAAGTTCATTACTCTTCGTATTTTAAGTGTAACGAAAAGTACCTGACTGAAAATATTTAAGTACTTGGCCATATTAATGCCATACCATTAATGAAAAGTGATTTTCAAACTATTTGAAAAGTAATTCTATTTGAACATGGAGTATCGAAGAAAAACCTCATTTGAAATTAGTTATTATAAACAATTTTTATATGTATAATATGTATATGCGGCGAATCACGTCAACTCTCTTATCGCGGCGTGCGAGCGCTTAATACTGTTGTTTTCAACTCGCGTTTGCGGTATGAAAAAAATATATAAAAAATATCCAATAAACTATTTTGATGTATTTTTCCTCAGCTTTCCAATGGTGTGGTCAGATTTTCCAAAATTTTCCATTTTCCTTAAAAGAAACACAGAACGTGTTATATCTCGAAAAGTCTATTTTTAATATTTTTTTTAATACTTTTAATCGAAAGCTGAGGTTTTTTTACATAAAAAAAGTTTTTTTGCCCAGAGTGCCCGATTATATTTCAGTGAGTAATAGAACGCCGAAAAGTTGAAGTACCGCGCGCAGCGGCAAGGCGCGTGACTTCGCGTTCGACGGTGGCCGCTGGATTCGGTCCTCCTTTTCATATTTTGCTACCTTATAATTTTTTTTAAACCTGTTAGTTAAATTTAGTTATTTTTTGTTTTTATTAATCGTTTTTTTGTTACTTTGGCTTTCGAAGAGGCTTTCAAAGTCTTTAGCTTCGTGGCTTTCTTTGTCTTTGTTGCGGGTTTGGATACATTATTTTCTTTTTTCTTAGTGTCTTTCTTTGGAAAGATTTGATATTTAGAACTTAAAGACGTTTTCTGTAGTTTGAATGTGTTTTGATTCAATGGAATAAAAGCATGATACTGTAAAGTTCCTGGTATAGATTTAGCATTATCTAATCTTGGTTTGAGTTCTAAAACAGTTTTTTCATAATCATCTTTATTGCTATAAAATACTTTGGTTTCTGTGCAATAATAGTTCTTTGGTTTCTCTGCAATTTTTAGCCCATTCGTAAAGACTTTTTGCTGTTAAAATTCTATTTTTGGATGAAAGTTGTAGACTTGCACCTCTTTTTAAGTTCGCACCGATACCATCACATGCACCTTTGCCGTGCGCGGTAGCATAAAAGTGCCATTCCGCTGAGAATTCGAAATCTTTTTCATGAAACAGAAGATTTTGCATATTATTCTTATTTTTAAAATGTTGACTTGCTCCATCCGTTAAATAATAAATTTTTTTAACTACGAAATTAGATTTCAGATAA
Organism: Gastracanthus pulcherrimus; assembly: GCA_949152435.1. NCBI lineage: Eukaryota > Metazoa > Arthropoda > Insecta > Hymenoptera > Pteromalidae > Gastracanthus > Gastracanthus pulcherrimus. The sequence goes on along the minus strand of OX424575.1, from coordinate 54,863,205 downwards.
AGTATGACAATTTTTTGATATTCATAAACCGCAACAGTATCATGGTTTAGATTATCAGAAATTACAGCAATTCTTACATGTTTAAGATCACTATTTTCTTTGTAATAAATTACAACTGTAAAAATAGTTGCCTGGTTATTATTCCAATGGAAAGATTGCGTAGAATTCTGTACTACAAATGCATAGTTTTTCGCAAAATCAAAACAGACAATAAACTCCCCTTCTTGAAGATTTTCTTTTAACTTATTCACATACTGTGACTGTTTCTTAGCAAAAAAATCGTGAGTCTTCAATTTCATTAATTTGTCGCCCAGCGTATTGAGAAAGTCATAAACGTTCTCACTTTTTGAAGCTATCGTACACCGATCTGTTTGAAACCACGATTCAAATCGAATTTCAAAAACATTATTTTTATCAAAACATTCAAGCAAATGTTCTCGTAATGCAGACATATTAGGACAATTTAGACAGTCACCCAAGAAACACTCATCACGTGCATTTTTACAAACGATTGCCTGAAACAGTCATGATAATTTGTAAGATATAGTTTACTATTTTTCATTAAGCACTCTAGCTCAGCAGCATCTAGCATGAGCTTAACGTTTTCATGATTTACACATACACATACATTGTGTGTACCACTGCTTCCAGCTAAAACACAGTGTACTGGTCTCAATTGTATGAATTTTGTTAACCCAATTTTAACGTGTTCGTATTCTTTTTGAAATAAATAATAGATTTCGTTCAAATTGCCAAGAAGTAATCTTTTCTGAACATGTTCTCGTTTGCCGTTGTCCTGCTTTACGGATATGCAATCTTTCAAGCATGGCATAATTCGACTTATGTCATTCTTTTCATAAAAACTTTTAACTAAATTTGTAGTTTCCACCGAAAGTACTTTGCCGCGTCTTTTTCAGGAACTGAGAAAACTCCTTTTTCAGCTACTAACTCTTTTGCTTCTCGAGCTTCCCATTCAGTACAACCAAACTCTCTGATTAAATCATTACGAGACCAAAAATCGGCAGCAAGAGTGAGTAGCTAAATTCTATCTTGCTTCGATATAGTATTAGAAAATTTTCTTTTAATTTGTTCGAGAACTGTTACACCAGCTTTATGATATTCATCACAACAATTTATGTTAGCTTTTCTTGTATCCGAAATAGGTAAATCTGCTTTACGTTTGTAAATTTGCCTACGACATGTACCACATATTTTCGCTTCTTCGGGTACAAACGGAAATATACTTCTAAAAGTTGAAGGAAAGCCAAACAGATCTTTAGACGTAGGGTGATTCTCTCGAGAGAAAGGATTTATGCATTTCATTTTCCAGGTTGAACCCATTGTACACGGAAAAAAATGTCGAACTCAAATGTTTAAAGTAAAACTGGTATTTATTTATTTCAACCAATCAATAACTTTATACCACTATTTTGGTAATTGGAAATTTCCAAAATAATAATACATCATTTCAATAACTATTGGAACGAAAATATTTCGAACATGAGGATTACATATGACCGATTCGGTTACACGTAGAGGCCAAGATTCATTAAGCTACTACAGCGCTAGGGCGGTGCTGCCGTGTCTCGGTGTTGGGCGCGAATCGTGCCCAACGTCGGAACTCGGAACCGCTATATCATATTTCAACGAAAGCCGCCCTTCTATATATCGTTTTTTTTTGTTTTGTCTATTCTTCATCGTCTTTGTCGCGCTTTTGCTCCATTTCCATCTACCCTTGACAAAGGTATGTACTAAACTGGAATTAATTAAAAATAATACAGTTATATTTAAACATATGCGGATAATATATATATAAATATTTATTACTGTTATATGCTGCAAGCATAGTTTGGGTGTTATGCAGGCTTATAAATCTTAATTTTCAAGGTAATTCAATGCTTTTGAATTTTTATAATAGCACAAGTATTATTACTTTAGATTGAGTGTATAGTAGTAATGTTATTAAACTTGTATTGATATTATTATTATTATAAATTAGACAGGTAGCATACAAATGTAATAATTTTGTTTAAAATGAAGACTTAAGGGGAGATCGGAGCGAACTACACCATTGTGACCTCCACCTTGCGCCGTATTATTCATTATACGTCTAAAATTCACATAAGGTAAAAGCACCAGTACTGGGACACTTTTGGGATGCCCGTTTAGAAAGACTTAAATTCTGAAATCTGATAGCAAAATTAAAATAATATATTAGTATTATCGTGTAGCCCGGGAGATTTCCTATCGATTGAAAAAAAAATGTTTTTTTTAAACCTTTTCTATGCGAATAAATAGTGGTTTTAATAAAATAGTTCCTGGCTGCAGTAGTGGGACACGATGTTTCGAGTTGACCCAGTACTGGGACAAGCAATTGGCACCAATACTGGGACAGTTATTAAGTAGCTTTATTCGTTACCGTTCTGCAAACAAATAGAAATAAGCTCATTTTCTCAATTTATTCGATAATACTAATTGATTTACATGCTTTTGTAGTTTGGTAAGAATCGGCAAATTAAAAATCACAAAAATTGATAAACAGAGACCTGTAACCCCACTTTTTGAGGTTATAGGATTACACCTCCCAAGCAAAAGTTATAGATTTCCAAAATCCACTATTTCCGAAATTCATTCCAGTTGACATTACTGATTGTTATTTAATATCTTGTTTAGTAAGCTCTAAAGTAGTTTTCAGTCACTGAATCTAATTATAATTTGTATATTTTGAGTGTCCCACTACTGCTCCCTCGCAAAACTATGGAACCAGAACTAGGACACCTAATTGTACAGAAAATAATTATTGTTTTCACTAAATACAACTTTAATCGTATTCGTGAGCGTGTCATCTATTGATAAAAACATTAACTTGATCTGGTAGACTAAAATATTTCTTTTGAATGCAAAACTCAATCCTCGGGATTAAGTCAAATCTGCACGATTCAGTAGCGCCCATCGTTACTCTAGGATCCTGCTCAGAACACATTTTTAGTAAAAGCTTTGAATATAATTTCTGCCGCAGAGTTGGAATAATTCATGTTTATTTGAATAGTTGATACTCTACACAATAGATACAAAATTTTACTATAACGATTTATGACTGTATTTTTTATGAAAACAGTCATTTTTCGTCCGTGTCCCACTATAGGTCCCAATTTTTGATTTGTCCAAGTACTGGTGCTTTTACCTTAGTAACATCAAAATCGAGATTGATAATAGTTTGTTATTATGTAAAGAACACCGGACAATAGCAATTTTGTTTATTTGTAGCCTCAAAAGTTTTTTATTATGAAATATTGTTACAATTGACGAATGGAAAACGGTAAAAGTGATGGTCATCTTACCATTTCTTAGCCTTACTGATAGTTTCACCTCGCGCCGTATTTTTCATTATTTTACGAAATTGTACGCAATTATGTACGCCTGAAGCTTTATAAACATTTATTATTATGACAAGAACACCGGATAACCGCATTTTTGTACCATAAATGACAAATTTTTATTTTTATGATATTAATTTTTGAGGTTAGGTAAAATCTGCACCAATCAGGATAGCTCCGACCTCCCCTTTATAATGGGGAGGTTAGTTACGACATTGTAATTTTTCGTTTTACTTAATGAATTCTTTTTGTTTCCGTACTTTTTCGACCAGAGGAATCTATTGATCACAAAAAATGTGCCTGTGGTCGATAAATTGAGCAATCTTAAAACTTCATCGAGTAAAATGAAAAACTGCAATGTCGTTGACTGTATGTAATGTATAGGACTCCGGTCTCTCCTTAAGGGTCAGTGTTTTTCATAATTATTTTCATCTGTTTAAGATTGATTAGTTTAGTATTAACCTTTTCAGAAATGAATTTTAAAAATGAATATTATAGCTAAATGAATATGAAATATTTTGTCTAAACCTTCAGAAACTATATATATAGACAGTATAGGTAATGGTGCAAAGAATACTTATGTTTATTTTCGAACACTCGAGAGATTAAACTTCCAAAACTCGTTTGTATTTAATCTGTTTATGCGAATGAATAACTTTGTTGAGTGATTTTGTACCTTATATATTTGAAGAGAAACGTGTTATTCTTATATTGTAATATTATATACTAAATATTTAGTTCTCTTTATAATGTATTCAATGTGCTTATCCCATTATAAGTTGTAATCAAAAACGATCCCTAAGTACTTGCAACTTTCTACTCTATTTACTTTTTTGTTTCTAATTTGTATATTTATTTGCTTTGGAACACTATCACAATAGTTACCAAAAGTTATACATGCAGTCGTATTAACGTTTAATGATAGTTTATTTACAGCTAACCAATTATCTACTAGTAACAAATTGTTGTTCATAGATTCCTGAGCTTCGTCCCACGTATCCCCAGTAGATATAATTGCAGTATCATCTGCATAAGACAAAATTTCATAAAGATGGATTACTTTCAAGAGATCATTAATATATAAAATAAAAAGTAGTGGACCTAAAATGGTACCTTGTGGTACACCTGTGTATATTTTTAAATAATTACTCTCACTATCATTAATTTTAACTTTTTGATGTCTATTATTAAGATAACTTGAAAGTAGATCCAGTGCCTGCCCTCTAACTCCTATACAGTAAAGTTTATCCAGTAATATTTTATGATCGACAGTATCAAATGCTTTAGCCAAGTCCAAGAAAGTTATTGTTGTTGGTTTACTGCGATCCAAATTATTGTATAGTACATTGGTAATATAATTTAGGGCATCTTTTGTACCTATATTTTTCATGCAACCGAATTGGTGATCAGATATTGTATTATTTTTTTTTAACAAAACCAAAAATTTTTTTACATAATACTCTCTCAAAAATTTTAGCTATGTTAGATACTAAAGAGATTGGTCTGTAATTAGAAACATTGTGTTTGTCATCAGATTTGTAAATTGACACAATTTCAGCATTTTTTAATGCGTCAGGCCACATGGCTTTTTCAATACATAAATTAAATATATACGCTAGTGGTTCCGCAATAGAATTACAGATAACCTTCAGAGTTTGAGCATTGATTTTGTCTACACCACCATTTTTTAATTTCAACTTATTTATAATGCTCATGATTTCATATGCATTTGTCGGAGTTAAAAAAATAGAATTAGCATACATATCTGGCATTTTTATCACAGATGTCGAAGGTTTATCTATCTTATCACTCAATTTTTTACCTATTTCACAAAAATACTTATTCATATTATTAGCTATATCTACACTACCCGTAATTTTGACATTATCAAATTTAATATAATTTATAGTTTCATTCAATTTCGTTTTTTTTTCTATTTTCGTGTTCATAATTTCCCACAGTTTTTTTAGGGTTGTTTGTATTATTTTCGACTAAATTTTTATCATATTTTATTTTAGCTTCTAGGATAACCTTATCTAAAATTTTTGCATAATTTATGTACTGTTGTCTAAGTTGTTCATTTTTAACATCCAGTTTCCATAAATTGAATAAGAATTCTTTTGTTTCGCATGATTTACTAATAGCATCAGTAATCCAAATTTTCCTACATTTATTTACGTCTTTTCTTTTCCGTGTTTTTGCTTGTTCCATACATTTTTTGATTTCGCTTATCAATTGGTTAGTAGCTATGTTTGGATCATGAATTGACATAATTGAATTACTGTCTCTTGTTTCAGCAATGTTTCTCAATTTTTTATAGTTTAATATTACAGTAGGTTCCGGACCTATGATACATATGTTATCAATACATGATCCATTGCAATTTCCTATAGATGGTCTAGTGATACCAACTAAACCAGATATATATCCTTTGTCTAAAAAGTTACAAAGAAATTCCTGGCTTATTATATCCAACTCTAAAAGGTTAATATTAAAATCTCCTATTACTAAGTGATTTTTTAAAATTCTCTTTTTACTTAAGAATTTGTTTAAATATAAAATGAACTCAGTCTTAGGTATATCATGAGATCTGTACAGAGCAGAAAGTTCCATACTACTATTATTACTTAGCTTAATATGTATATTTATTTTCTTAATCCTTCCAAATTCAATAGTTTTAGTTTCATGTACAATATTTCCATCAACAAAAACCATAACACCATCGTTTCGATTTATTTTACTTTCATTATAATAACTTTTATAACCTTCTAATTCATATAATTTATTAGGTTAATTAACTTGTACGTAAGTTTCAGTACATATAACAATAGTTGGTTTACTAGTTAGACTTTCCAATAGAATTTTTAATTTATCAAAGTTAGCAGACATGCTTCTAATATTAACATGCATTATAATATCATTTTTATTGTTAATGATTTTATTAAAGCTATTAATATTGTCACATGTTTTTTCTTTTCGCACCAAGTCTTTTTTTATTTTATCAATAAATTCAAAATCCTTACTTAATTAATTAATTTAAGTCTTTTTTTCGTTTTGCGTTATTTCTTGTTAATATTTGCTGTTTTTGTTGCTGCTGTTGACGCTGTTGTTGCTGATGCTGTTAATGCTGTTGATTTTGTTGTCGTTGTTGCTGCTGTTGCTGTTGTTGTTGTTGTTTTCGTTGCTGATTGTTTTGTTGTTTTAAAATCATTTCATTTTGCATCTTGTTTTCTTTTTGCCGATTACTTATCTTCTCTTGGTAATGCATAAGTATTGATTTTACTGTCGATAAAGTAGGTTTCACTGGGTAATCAGTTGTTTCAATGAATTTTTTTGTCTTATTTTTTAGAATATCACATAAATTAAAATCTGCTGTATCATGACGTGTATTAAATTTTGTTTGAAATTTATTATTGCTAAAATTACAGTTGGGCATGTGAAAACATCACTATCACACTCAAAAGTTTTATGATTTTTTTCACACTTTATACATGTTTTTGTATTATTGCAGTTTGAACCATTGTGTCCCAATCTACAACAGTTAAAGCAAGGTTTAATATTTATCAGGTCAAAGACTCTACAGCTTTGACATCCAATAAAAATTCTGTTGTTGTTATCTCTTATGTGTTTATACATATCAGCTGTCACTTCCATTAAGATTATCTTAGAACATTTTATTAGACAGAATTAGTTTATTTCTATAAGTGTTTGAATAACGTCTATGCACATATAAAGTGTACTTTACAAACCATATTAAACATATTCTGCATATGCTAAGTATCTAAACAATAAATATAATATATAATCATATATAAATAACATAAAATCACAGCTTGTATCGTGTTGTCACTACAATGACACTTGACCATGACTTTTAAATTTCCATAAAATATGCGACTCAATATGCAATCCATGAATTAAAGTAATAAAAAGTAATGATAACTATCTGCCAGAGATTGTTAATAAATTGTGTGTTTTATATAAAAAAGGTTAAGAGGGAAGTAAAGCTTGCCTGATGTTTTCCACAATCTTTGCTTTTTCTTTCTATTTTTTTATTTCAGTCTTCAGAAGTTACTGTTATTTAATTTAAAATAAAATTAATGATAATGACAAGATTAAGAGTTGTGATATAGGTGCAGTCTCTTGTAGGAGAAAGTTAGGTCAATGCAATTGCGTAACATATTTCTAATAAGACACTCTCAATAATAGTTGCATTATGTTATCTAAGAAGAGAAAGTAATAGTACATTATGTACCAAAGGCAAAAAGTCGAATATTTTTCCTGCGGGTGAGTTTACTGCCCGAGGCAGCGAAGCGAACCGGGTAGTATCATCCGAGGGAATAATCCACTTTTTTCTCGAGTTATATATAATACTTTATGCCCATCTCAACTGTGGCCACTTTTTGACTTGGAAAGTGGGAGTAATAGACTGACGTAGCATGTTTGAAAACGTGATCGGTGCGCGGTGTGGATGGCGCTGCTCTACTCTCTAAGTATTAGTTTTTCGAATATTGAATATTCTAATAAATTTTGTATAAAATGTATATGTTTTAATTTTATTGGGTAAAACATAACTTATATTGTTAAAAGATAATCAAAAATCAGGGTTATTGGTAGAACTTTCTAGTGAAGTTTCTAGTGAAGTCACTTTTTTCCCACTTTTGAAAGAAAAAAAGTAAATTTTTCCCGCTAATCCTTTTTTCGGGGAAAAAATCTTATTTTGGTCTCGCTTTTCAGGGAAAAAAGTGGCCATTTTCGTTGCGATGGACATAAATATTTTTTCACGGTCCTATTAAAGATTAATAGAAACAATGTTTCCAAACCGATGTAAAATAAAAATAGTTTCGTACATAAATATTAAAATTTCACATTACAAGTATAAGAAATATAGATTTAAACGATGTCTAATTTTATTTTACAATGTTTTCTTATCTAATCAGTATGAATCAATCCAGGTTCACCATTTGAAAAAAAAACAACTTTTTTTTTCATTCAAAAGTAAACGATTCTTTATTACTGTCAGTAATAATTAAAAATATTTAAAAGACGAATAATAACAAAATCCTATAGACGACAATAACATAGTCTGAATATTTTTTTATATTAAGTATCTCTTAACTGCTCTATGTGACCCTACTCTCCACTACTAATTTCTTTAAGTGAAATTATAACTCCCCCACAACTTTGAACCAGAAATTTGATGCTGATGTAATAGATGGCAAAAAATGAAGTTTAATGCGAACATATGATAACTGATGTGACTATCGGAGCTAAAACTATGCCCTATGGATGGCTTTTGTCTCTGGATCATGAAACCCATACAAAGATCAAATTCTTTCAATACTGCAAAAAAAACAATATGAATCAATCTATCTATGTTTGGTGAGCATAGAAATCTTTAATGATGTCAATTTCAGTCTGAAAATATGGTAATATCAATAATATATCAGTAAATCCTTGTGGTAATTGAATATTTAAATATTAAAAATAAATGAATACATACCATACTCCAAATGAATAGAAACACATGGACGACTCCATAATAAAATCATATACAAAATCTAAATGCTTTTTTATCTCAATGTGAACATATGCTGACCAAGCTTGGAAGTAACCTGGATGTATTCATTACTAATAGATAAGTTGAAAAGAATATATAATCGATGTTAAAATTCTTGAGATCTCGGTAGATACAGCAAGGTCTTGGGTTGATTCTATAAGACTACTACAGATTAGTTTTCCTCGAGGGTGAACTCTGATCCATTACCGAATCGATAATCGTTCTACATCTCATTAACAATAAATGAAGTATACTGATAATCAGTTTGATGTCTGGTAAGAAAAGCAATATCTGCAGCAGTAGGGCTAAGACGCCAAATTAGTATTAATGGCTTCCATGTTAGTTCTTGTCTACTTACCGCCAAGTCATTAATTGACAGTAAATTGTCTTGGGATGTATAATTCCTGTAACATAAACAGTCCATTAAAAAATTTAATGGATAATTAAACTGCTTGTCCAAGCCATAAGCCATAAATCAAGATTTTTAAAAGATGTATCTTCTACCAACAAGAACTGAATACAAAACATTTTTTCTATTATCGTACTTTCATAAAAATAGAGATAGAATATTAATAAAAAGCTGTTACAATACCTGTAATAGTTCAGGGTTAACATTTTCGACACGCGTTCGAACACAACAGAAAATTATTGGATTGGCTCAGTATATTATAAGCTTGGGGTATATAAAATCATTTCTTTCTCAAGCCACTGTTTTCAAAAAGTGTGTGGACAGAGTAACATCTTACACTCTCTTTCCTGTCATTTCAATTGCACTGTACATCTCAGGATATATTTGTACACTGATGCATGGTTGTAAAAATTTCTATTTCAGCAAAAATATTGATTTATTAATTAATTAATTAAGTACATTATTGCATAAAATAGAACAGAAGTTTCACTGTAAACTAAGCATTTTATTATAACATTATGTTGACAACCAGCATCACTAATAAATATTACATTGTAATGTTTGTGTACTAATTGTGGTCTGTAACAGTGCTCGCTTTAAAATTAGATAAATATCTGAGAGTGTGCTAAATATTAGATTAAATAAATACTCTCATGTTTGTTTTGATTGTTACCTTTATGTCTATAGAAAATTGATACTCATAGTGCTCAGACGTATTTTTGACCTGAACATTACCCTTTAATCTCTTAAAACTACAGTTATAATTTATAATATTAATCTAATTTTAAGTGGATATTCATTGGATTTGTGAATAATTTTGAATGCAGCCAACTACTTTTTATGAAAGCGTAAAATGATTTGGCTATATCGAAATATATTAGTGCTTTGTTTGTTCATATGAATATTGTTATAAATGTATTAATATGTGTATGCTTCTCTAATGACAAGTGAACAGTTATTTATTCATTATTAGTGTGATGTATGTATTAAATCTTAAACAGTCATCTATTGGAATTATGAATGTAGTGTAAGCACTCAACTATAGTCTTTTATAATTATTGTGTTGCCTTTTATGTATTTATATTGTGACAGACAAGTTCGACTCATATGGGATATTGCCGTAAAACAATTCAATTGAAACTCGCAACTCTGTGACTCAGAATAATTCCATAATTATCGGTGACCAATTCATTAAAAATCCTGTAGAAGTACACAAAAATTACTCACGTAAACATTCATGCACAGAGCCACTAAACTGCAAAGATTTCCCACAGTGCAATATAGACCTCATATGAAATATACAAACTCCCCTTAATTATGAGACATTTCATTTTGAATATAGTACTATATAAACTGATAGAATTTAGAATTCCAACAAAAATTATGTATAGAATAAACTTTTTGAAAAAAGGGTTTTCAGAATTACAAAAAAGAAAGATTCTTATTGAAATATTAAAAATAGTTTTTTATTTTAATAATTTTTAATGACATTATCTAACTTTTAAAATCACATATATACATATAATGCATATTATTTTTAAACTATTAAAATTAAGAAAATAAAGAAGATCAGAAAAAAAGTTTGTGCATTTTTGTAATTCAAATTGATGTTAAGAAAAAAAAAAATTATATTATGAGTAAACCAGGTCCCAAAGCAGTTGTAAATTTTGAAGGAATACTATCTGCTCTATTAATTTATGATATATATAAAAATGAAAAATTACAGTAAAAATGTAATATTGTATGGAAAAATGTGTCCATTGATCTTAAAAAAAGATCACTTTATTTAATGTATATATACAAGTATATGAAGATAGAAACAATATTTTGGCTTTTTATAGAAATAGAAAAATATAGATCAAAATTGTAACGAAAGTGAAGAAATGATCTCAGATGTATATGATGATGTGGAAAATGAAATTAATGAAGAAGAGGTCTTGCAAGAAAATGATATGCATGAAGCAGAGGTTTATCGAAAGAGAAAAAAAATTATTTATAATAATAAAACGCACAAGATAAGATTTGATATTTTATTAACAGAAGATCAATGGAAGAAAATATATCCAGTAGAAAACATGTGCAAAGATGGTCGAGTTGGTCAAGTCCTTCAACCAGACTGGACCGATCTTTTAGTGAAATCAATTTGAGATATGCATAGCTTGTCTTGCGCTTTTAATTTTTCAGGACACATTGTAAAGGATACAGATGTATACACCATAATTGAAGGATATTGTAATGCATGCGATAATAGTTTATATGCTAAGTGCTACAATATACCGGAACAAAGCACTCCAGTAAAATTTCATATTATAACTACCGATACTCGTGGAGTACCTCATTCAGAAAAAAACGGTTAGCAGGACTACAAAAAGCCATCGTACAAGCAGAACTTAAATGATAGAAACCAAAACAGTTGAGACGTAATACAGTAACTAAAGAGATAAACCATGGAATTTGCGAACCTCCTTTTTTGTGTGTTTCCATAAAAGAGAATTGTGAAAACAAAATTATAGAAAATTCAGAAGACTTCGAAGAGACTAGAAAATGTCTAACCTACATATATATACAAGATATAAAAAAAAGTATTAAATCCAGTAATTTATGTAATGAATCAGACTTTACAGTTCAAAGTAATGATTTTTACCTACCCGATTTTGTGGATAAATTGTGTGTCTTATGTAAAGAGTGTGTACATTGGACTAATTTAATGAATGCATATTTTAATAATGAACGAAAATTAGGTAGTTCAGCTAGATCTGAAACCTATTTTGGCCAGCTTAAATCTGATGATGACCTTCCTGCACGAGTAGATAAGGGGGTTATAAAGCATTGTCGTCAAAAAGGTTCTGATACGAAATTGGCTAAAGCTAAGTTAGATAAAACTATAAAGTTAAATTCAAAGCCAAATAAATATTCTTTGAAAATAAAATCAATGATGATATTAGTCATCTGTATGCAGTGGATAGATGGAAGAATAAAGTGTCAAATATTACTTTACCAGATATTTCGGTATCAACTCTTAACTCAACGAATGGGATAGAGCCTGATGTATCCTGTGATTTGGACGATCTAAACTTATCAGTTTTTGCAAAAAGTATTGATTTGGTTTATTCCAAAATAGAACATCAGAATTTGTCAATATCACAAGAAGACCTATAAATAATAAGATCTCATAAGAAATATGAAGATCAGAACAGGAAAAATATTAAAGGACTAGGTAATATAGATGACAAAAAACAAAATCATGAAGCACCATTGGTATTGAAAACTAGCAGGCGAGGAACGTACGTTTCGGCTGACCCAGAAACATGTATACGTCTTGAAAAGCCAGAGAAGAAGGCATAAGGAAAGGGAGTTATTGAGAATGGCAATAACCTAATGCTAAAATCTCTTTCAAAAGAAAAAGTTATTCTAGTAAATACTTGCGTTTTTGATGCAATTAAGGTGATGCTAAACCCTCTTGTTGCCGTTAAATACGGGGAACCATGTTTTTTATTCAATTTTTTATTTTGAGAAAATATCTCTCTGGAAAGTAGTTGTTTTTTAGTAGGACAATAACGTTTCATAGAGATATTTACTTAAAATTGAAAATAAAATGAGAAAAATGGTTCCTCGTATTTGTCTGTGACTGGTGGCTTTATCATCACCTTAATGAAGTTTTGGGCCTCTGCTATTGTAACATTGTAGCTTTTGAAGATTATATAAAGCAAAGTAAAAATCATTTTATGTCCACACGACATTTATGAGATGCAAGTTCTGTAATGTCTTTGTCCATACCTGGCGTAAGTCAAGTATTATACACAAATAGAATACATCTTATGAAGTTTCTGCTACCTTCTAATAACAATGTAATTGATTGCAATGCAAATGTATGTATAATATTTAGATTACTTATGGTTCTGTATGATTCAGTATTAGCAATCAGTACATGCGAAATTTGCGGACATGTAGATTGGAATCACAACTATACTCATCTTCAAGATGAAATAGCTCATTATTGTAATTCTAGGTGGGTACATTGTTAAACGTGCAAAACAAGTTCTGCTCAAGTAAAATACACATTGGGTCCTTATTTATATATAGACACAGAAGACGCTTCTAGAGAAAGTACCTATTCAAAAAAATTAAATTTTATTGCAAAAGATCTCACAAAAAGATTAAATTCAATACATGCTCGCATTACAATCATTGAAGATATATTCATCTTAGGTGGCATAATTAAATACCAGCCTCCAGAAGACGAAAAAGGATATTGGCCATTACATTGCTCGTGGTCCCAGTGTATGAAACAATACATGGAAAGAGAAAAATGATTTGCTGAAAATAAAAGTAAAATTAGTACCGGCAAAAAAGGATTGCTAAATATAAAAATTAGTTCAATATTTTATGCTAAGTCCAATCATTTAATATAATAAATTATTTAGGCGTAATAAAGATGGCGTCGGGAAGGAAAGAGCCTCCTGATAAGAACTGTGGAAAATTTCTCAAATGTCACCCAAAGAGTGAAGTGACAACTGTTATCTGTATCGTATGTGATAATACATACCATTTAAGTTGTGCAAAACATAAAAGATTAAATTTTATAAGTGAAAGACTAATAAATATGTCCAGAATACAAAAATCTCATAACCTCAAAATTGAACGTAGAGGTCTTGAGTGAATCGGCAAAAGCAATGATTGCTCAAATAAAAATGAGACAATCAGAAGAAATAAGAAAGGAAATACTTGAGGATTTAGCGAGTAAATCACAAGAAATGCTGAATACAACAATGACGGATAGTACAGCTGTTTATGAAATAATGCAAAAAGAAAATGAATTGCTAAAACAACTCAACAACGAACTAGTTGAAAAAAATGATTTATTGAAAGAGTTATTAGACAAACAAAGAAGCTATCAAACAAGCAATAAATCTTTTGCTGAAGTAGCTAGTGTTATAAGACCTGTAAAGAAACGAGTTCCAAAAATTATAGTCAAAGCATTAAATAATACACAGCAAGCAGATGTCAAAAAGAGAGTTGCAAAATGTCTTATAAAGGAAAAAAGTATTCAAACGAAAGAATTATACGTTAAAAATAAAGATCAGATTGTTGTCAAATGTGTTAATAATGACAGTGTTGAAAAGTTATTAAAGAGCAAGTTAGAGGAAGTTTGTAAAATTAACCTGGAACAATTAAATAATCCAAAAATTAAAATAGTGGGAATTGAAAACTATATGAATAAAGATGAAAATGGCATTGAAGAAGATATAAATATAAGGAATTTTGCAAATTTTAATAGTAAAGCTCAAGTACTGCACATGTATACAAACAAGAAGACAAATCTTAGCAGTGTGTTAATGCAAGTGATAGCTGATATGTATAAACACATAAGAGATAATAACAACAGAATTTTTATTGGATGTCAAAGCTGTAGAGTCTTTGACCTGATAAATATTAAACCTTGCTTTAATTGTGGTAGATTGGGACACAATGGTTCAAACTGCAATAATACAACAACATGTATAAAGTGTGAAAAAAATCATAAAACTTTTGAGTGTGATAGTGAGGTTTTCACATGCCCAAACTGTAATTTTAGCAATAACAAATTTCTAACAAAATTTAATACATGTCATGATACAGCAGATTTTAACTTATGTAATATTCTAAAAAATAAGATAAAAAAATTTATTGAAACAACTGATTACCCAGTGAAACGTACTTTATCGACAGTAAAATCAATACCTATGCATTACCAAGAGATGATAAGTAATCGGCAAAAAGAAAAGATGCAAAGTGAAAAGATTTTAAAGCAACAAAACAAACAGCAACAAAAACAACAACAACAGCAAAAACAGCAGCAACAACAGCAACAAAATCAACAGCAACAACAACAGCAACAAAATCAACAGCAACAACAACAGCATCAACAGCAGCAGCAACAACAGCATCAACAGCAGCAACAAAAACAGCAAATATTACCAAGAAATAAGGCAAAACGACAAAAAGACTTAAGTTAATTAATTAAGTATGAATTTTGAATTTATTGATAAAATAAAAAAAGACTTGGTGCGAAAAGAAAAAACATGTGACAATATTAATAGCCTTAATAAAATGATTAACAATAAAAATGATATTATAATGCATGTTAATATTAGAAGCATGTCTGCTAACTTTCATAAATTAAAAATTCTATTGGAAAGACTAACTAGCAAACCAACTATTGTTATATGTACTGAAACTTACGTACAAGTTAATTATAAATTATATGAATTAGAAGGTTATAAAAGTTATTATAATGAAAGTAAAATAAATCGAAACGATGGTGTTATGGTTTTTGTTGATGGAAATATTGTACATGAAACTAAAACTATTGAATTTGGACAGATTGAGATAATAAATATACATATTAAGCTAAGTAATAATAGTAGTATGGAACTTTCTGCTGTGTACAGATCTCATGACATAGCTAAGACTGAGTTCCTTTTATATTTAAACAAATTCTTAAGTAAAAAGAGAAATTTAATAAATCACTTAGTAATAAGAGATTTTAATATTAACCTGTTAGAGTTGGATAGAATAAGCCAGGAATTTCTTTGTAACTTTTTAGACAAAGGATATATATCTGGTTTAGTTGGTATCACTAGACCATCTATAGGAAATTGCAATGGATCATGTATTGATAACATATATATCAAAAGAGATAGCCTAAGTACAGATACATATAAATTGAGACATTCTTTGACAGACCATTACCCTATTTTTGTTTGTATATATAAGATCAAAACTAAAGACTCCGGACCTACTGTAATATTAGACTATAAAAAATTGAGAAACATTGCTGAAACAAGAGAAAGGAATTCAATTATGTCAATTCATGATCCAAACATAGCTACTAACCAATTGATAAGCGAAATCAAAAAATGTATGGAACAAGCAAATACACGGAAAAGAAAAGACGTAAATAAATGTAGGAAAATTTGGATTACTGATCCTATTAGTAAATCATGCGAAACAAAAGAATTCTTATTCAATTTATGGAAACTGGATATTAAAAATGAACAACTTAGACAACAGTACATAAATTATGCAAACATTTTAGATAAGGTTATCCTAGAAGCTAAAATAAAATATGATAAAAATTTAGTCGAAAATAATACAAACAACCCTAAAAAACTGTGGAAAATTATGAACACGAAAATAGAAAAAAAACGAAATTGAATGAAACTATAAATTATATTAAATTTGATAATGTCAAAATTACAGGTAGTGTAGATATAGCTAATAATATGAATAAGTATTTTTGTGAAATAGGTAAAAAATTGAGTGATAAGATAGATAAACCTTCGACATCTGTGGTAAAAATGCCAGATATGTATGCTAATTCTATTTTTTTAACTCCGACAAATGCATATGAAATCATGAGCATTATAATAATTTGAAATTAAAAAATGGTGGTGTAGACAAAATCAATGCTCAAACACTGAAGGTTATCTGTAATTCTATTGCGGAACCACTAGAGTATATATTTAATTTATGTATTGAAAAAGCCATCTGGTCTGACGCATTAAAAAATGCTGAAATTTTGCCGATTTACAAATCTGATGACAAACACAATGTTTCTAATTACAGACCAATCTCTTTAGTATCTAACATAGCTAAAATTTTTGAGAGAGTATTATATAATAGAAATTTTGATTTTGTTAAAAAAAAAAATACAATATCTGATCACCAATTTGGTTTCATGAAAAATATAGGTACAAAAGATGCCCTAAATTATATTACCAATGTACTATACGATAATTTGGATCGCAGTAAACCAACAATATTAACTTTCTTGGACTTGGCTAAAGCATTTGATACTGTCGATCATAAAATATTACTGGATAAACTTTACTGTATAGGAATTAGAGGGCAGGCACTGGATCTACTTTCAAGTTATCTTAATAATAGACATCAAAAAGTTAAAATTAATGATAGTGAGAGTAATTATTTAAAAATATACACAGGTGTACCACAAGGTACCATTTTAGGTCCACTACTTTCTATTTTATATATTAATGATCTCTTGAAAGTAATCCATCCTGATGAAATTTTGTCTTATGCAGATGATACTGCAATTATATCTACTGGGGATACGTGGGATGAAGCTCAGGAATCTATGAACAACAATTTGTTACTAGTAGATAATTGGTTAGCTGTAAATAAACTATCATTAAACGTTAATAAGACTGCATGTATAACTTTTGGTAACTATTGTGATAGTGTTCCAAAGCAAATAAATATACAAATTAGAAACAAAAAAGTAAATAGAGTAGAAAGTTGCAAGTACTTAGGGATCATTTTTGATTACAACTTATAATGGGATAAGCACATTGAATACATTATAAAGAGAACTAAATATTTAGTATATATATTCTATAAAATCGCCAAATATATGTCAACCGAAACATTGAGTATGAGTTATTATGCTTTTATTCATAGTTTATTTAATTATGGAATAATTGGTTGGGGTGGTGCTTATAAGAACAATCTTGATTTATTGCAAAATCTGCAGAAAAGAATACTGAAAATTGTTAATAAAAAAAATTTTATCATACATGATAATCCGCTGAACTTGGAACAACTTTTTGCTTTTGAATCACTGATATATCATTACCCTAGTCTAAAAAGTCAATTTCTTAAGTCTAATAGTATTACTAGGAAAAAAAACTTAATGATTCCCAGCAAAAAGAAAAAGGTCATCAATAAAAATAGTTACACAAAAGCTATACAAGTTTTCAATAAACTACCAAATGATTTAAAAACATTAGAATTAGATAAAAAGTCACAAAAATATAAACTGAAAATGTGGATGAAAGATAACTATAATATATGAGGTGCAATTATATTAAATATATCTATGTACAAACAATATTTTTATAATGTTAATAGTTTCTAAATTTTATAATGTTTCTAGTCTACTATGAGATGTATATGATACTAGTTTAGTCTAGTTTTTAAGTTAGTTTTAAGTAAGTTAGTTATGCTTTAAGTTCTTTTTTATCATTTTTCTTAATTTTATATACCGGACCTGCGCACAGGTAACTTAGTTTACCTCTGTAGGGATTTACATCATTCAGTAATTTTTATGTATGTGAATCTTTGTGGTTTAAATAAATAAATATATAAAATAAATATTCAATAAATAAAGTACTAATTATCAGACCTGAAAATGATGTAAATATTCGTAAGAATAAATAATGTCAATCCATTTATAATTGGTCCTTATAATAGTGGTATATAATTATTATCAGAAGCATCAAATTATACTTCAAAATGTTACCAATGTCACATACCCAGATGAATTTGAGATTATCTAAAAAATAATCAGATTTTACAGTTTACCAAAATAGTATAAAAGTATTCATTGTAAATAAAAATTTATAAGAAACTTGGGTTATATGTATATTGAGTGTTTGCAACCTCGTTAATATACGTAATAAGAAAAATGTCCATAAATCTTAAAGAATTGGTGCATAAACTAAAAACGTCGAAAATATGTATTTTTATGAAAAGAAATGAATAAATTTGACTATAAAAACGATTATCTTCGAAAATGATGATACAGCAACAAAGAGAAATCTATTATTATTATGTAAACCCACAACCACAACCACAAACATATAAAATATACTAGATTAAATACAGGTTATCCTAGGTTATGTACACGTTGACATCGTAATCGGTATTATGGATATTGATAGATATACTTTTATCATTGATCCTTACTTTGTTGTGCTATATTAAGGTCTAAATGTTAAACCTTCGAGCATGTAAACAGTGTAAGTTGTAGATAAATACAAAATACTTCTTTTTATTACATTTTTCCGGCAAAGAATTTTAACTTCTAATGTTTCTTATTATATTTATTATGCAGATTCATTCTAGTTATGACTTAAGGCTTGAATAACAAATTTATAAACATATATGTGGTTATAAGAATCATGTATGTATCCCGTGTTACCTGGACTAAGATAGTTAGTGCCAATTGTTGAAACATTTAATATATACTGCAGGTAAATATTAATATTTAATTTAATTTTTGTATATTTACTTAATTGTTGTAAGTTTGACCTAATTGTCAGAAACAAATTAAATTTTTAGCTCGGAATTTATAAAAATCATTAAATATATTTTTATAAACAATAACAAATACGTTATTACATTACTATTCTGCACCTGTTGTGTTATATATGTACAATTTCTGGAAATGGCACGTGGAATGAAGATCAAGCTATTACAATGCAACAGGTTTTGAAATGAATTAATTGAAGCACAATATAACATCAAGGTTATATTATTTTTCAATATATAATGGTCATGCTATTCATTAAGCTGATCAAACTGCTAAAACTACTTGAAAAAGAAAATACTTTTATACCCCAAGTTTATAACACTGAACCAATCCAATAATTCTCTATTGTGTTGAAACATATGTCGAAAATGTTAACCCTGAACTATTACAGGTATTGTAAAAGCTTTTCATTAAAATTCTATTTTTATGAAAGTATAATTATAGAAAAAAAGTTTTGTATTCAGTTCTTGTTGGCAGAAGATACATCTTTTTAAAAGCTTAATTTATGACTTATGGATTGGACGAGCAGTTTAATTATCCATTAACTTTTTAATGGAGTGTATATGTTACAGGAATTATACATTCCAAGTTATCTGGATTAAAATTCTATTGGCGTTAATTACTGAAACGATTAATACTATAAGGTAAATACTAATATTTGTTTTAATTTTATATATTTAACTGATTGTTATTATTTTGTCGTATAGAGAAATTAAATTTCTTAAATCTAAATTTAAAAAAATTATGCACAGCTAGTTATGTTGAATGCATAAAGATGATCTTAATACTAATGAACTCAAGCATAATATAATATTTTGATAATATTATGATTTCAATGTTTATTGGTTATGTTATTTATCAAACGAAGTAAACTTATGGTTTAAAGTTGGCATTTGACAGTGCTAGCTACGTGAAGCTGAAAGTTGATGCAGTGATATACTACGTATTCTATCAAAAATAAGGTGACAAACTATTGGATTTTTTAAACAAGATAGTTTCTCTTAGTACATTCTTAATTTAGCGTATTTGTATCGAGTACTCTGCTTAAATAATAAATTTAAATAATTAAAATAATTAAAATAATAATGATTAATATTAAATTAAATAGTATGTGAGTGACTAACGTAACATTATGATTTCTTCTAGACTTCATTTAAGTTGCCGTTACATTTACTGTCAATTAATGACTTGGCGGTAAGTAGACAAGAACTAACATGGAAGTCATTAATGCTAATTTGGCGTCTTAACGCTACTGGAGCAGATATTGCTTTTATTGCCAGACATCAAATTGATCATCAGTATACTTCATCTATTGTTAATGAGATGTAGAACGATTATCGATTAGGTAATGGATCAGAATTCACCCTCGAGGAAAACTAACCTGTAGTAATCTTAGAGAATCAACCCAAGACCTTGCTTTATCTATCGAGATCTGAAGAATTTTAACATCGAGTATATATTCTTGTCAACTTAACTATTAGTAATAAATACATCCAGGTTACTTCAAAGCTTGGCCAGCATATGTCCACATTGAGATAAAAAAGCAATTAGATTTTGTATATGATTTTATTATGGAGTCGTCCATGTCTTTCTATTCATTTGGAGTATGGTATGTATTCATTTATTTTTAATATTTAAATATTCAATTACTACAAGGATTTACTGATATATTATTGATATTACCATGTTTTCAGACTGAAATTGACATCATTAAAGATTTCTATGCTTACCAAACATAGCTAGATTGATTCATATTGTTTTTTTTACAGTATTGAAATAATTTGATCTTTGTATGGGTTTCATGATCCAGAGACAAATGCCATCCATAGGGCATAGTTTTAGCTCCGATAGTCACATCATCACATGTTCGCATTAAACTTCATTTTTTGCCATCTATTACATCAGCATCAAATTTATGGTTCAAAGTTGTGGGGGAGTTATAATTTCACTTAAAGAAATTAGTAGTGGAGAGTAGGGTCACATAGAGCAGTTAAGAGATACTTGATATAAAAGAATATTGTTACACTATGTTGTTATCGTCTATAGGATTTTGTTATTATTCGTCTTTTAAATATTTTTAATTAGTACTGATAGTAATAAAGATTCTTTTACTTTTGAATGAAAAAAAAAGTATTTTTTTTTCAAATGGTGAAGCTGGATTGATTCATACTGATTAGATAAAAAAACATTGTAAAATTAAATTAGACATCGTTTATATCTATATTTCTTATACTTGTAATGTTAAATTTTAATATTTATGTGAGAAATTATCTGATCAGATTGAAAACATTGCTTCCATTAATCTTTAATAGCATCATGACAAAATATTTGCTTTCTTTTCTTAGTTAACAGGTTATCCGTATAAGTAACTATTATTGTGAATGGCTTATTAGAAATATTTTACGTGATTGTATTGACCTAACTTTCTCCTACAAGAGATTGCATCTATATAAATAATAATAACTTCTAGCGACCGAAATAAAAAATTGGAAAGAAAAAGCAAAGATTGTGAAAAATATCGAGCAAACTTTACTTTCATCCTCTTAACTTTTTTTTTATATAAAACACACTATCTGGTAACAATCTCTCGTATATAGTTATCATTACTTTTTATTACTTCAAGTAATTTTTTTAGCTTGATCAGTTACTGGGGACTAGGTTTTTCTTTAATAATCTTTATCCATGAGTATATGTTTCGATAGACTGTGCTACAACGATTTACTTTTAATTGTTCTTACTGTAATTGTAAACTTATAAGGAGAGACCATGGAATCCGAGTCTTGGATTTTTATGAAACTTTGGGGATCGACTTTTGGAACCTAAAAATGGAGCGTAATTAGTATATGCTACCCAATCGCTAGACACAACCAACCCCCACTCCTCCACCTATCCCCTCCAACAGTTTTGTTACGGAATAGGTAGAAGAGTGTACATGTGGTGGGGGTAGATAGTGTCACAGCAATCGGGGAGCGGTGGCTTGCTTATAGCATCATGCTCTCCTCCTTTCTCTCTCTCCCTTTCTCTCTCTCTCTCTATCTCTCTCTCTCTCTCTCTCTCTCTCTGTCACTCTCTTTATATTTTTGATTGTTATTAAAATAAAAAGTATATCTATCTATAACTATCTATCTCTCTTTCTCTCTCTCTCCGTATCTCTCTTTCCCTCTCTCTCCTCTTCTCTTCTCTCTCTTTCTCTTAGAGGAAGGGGCATATGAGAGCGTCAGTAGCAGTTATGAACGTGCGATGGAAGCATCAACTTACGTCCATGATGTGCGGCCCTACAGGCTGCGGTAAAACTGTGTTTGTGAAAAATTTTCTACGTGATCTGGATCGTATGTGCAATACGCGAATCGAACGCGTCCTTGTCTACCACTCAGAGTGGCAAGCGCGCTACCGTGATCTCGGCAAGATCGTTGAATTTCGCGAGGGTCTGCCACAAAGCAGCGACGACGCCGGCGATCCGAGACCCAAGCTAGAGATCATTGACGACTTAACGCGCGAGTCGTCGTCCAGTGGAACTATAGTCGACATTTTCTCAAAGGCGTCTCATAATCATTCACTCTCGGTAATATTCATTACTAAGAGCGTATTTCATCAGGGTAAAAGCCAACGCGATATATCTTGAAACGCGTAATATTCAGGAATTTGCGCGATAGATCTCAGATACAGCATCTCTCGCATAAACTGTGTCCAGTGGATCCACGATTTTTGCAGGAGGCCTACTGGGACGACACTTCGAAACCGTACGGCTATCTCATGCTATGCTTGACACAGAACACACCCGACAATTGCCGATTTCGCATGTGTATCTTTCCGGACGACGAGCAGCACTGCGTCTACGGGTCACACCAGCAGAGACATTCGCAAGCAGAGACGGCGGCGCAAGCGAACGGCTTGCCTCGCCACGAGGCGACGCCATCTTGCGACGCCCAGCGCGGCGGCTCGCTTGCGTACAATATACCTCTTTATTCTCGGTCGCAGCGACTCATGGAGTTTTAAAGTAAATAAGCAACAAGGTACTCACACAAGACAGGCATATTTCGTTAGTCGCGGCGACAAGGGGAAAGGGGGATAACTGCCTCCGGCCGAACCACGAGCTATTGAGAGTAGGCATTAGAAGAGAGTTGCAACGCTGCGTCGCGCGCGCGAGTTGCAAAACCCAAGCAAGCGAGGCAGAACGCATAGTCACCGCCTGTCCGACGGCGTGTATAGGGCGCGAGCAGCTGCTCACTAGAGAAAAGTACGTTAACAATCCGACTACGCCTAACTCTTTCGGTCAGCTCCCGAAGCCGCCCGTCGGACTAGCATCAAGCACATATAGACCTGCGGCAAGGAGGCAAATAAATATGCTGCGAAAAACAGTTATTACCGAACATTACCTTGAGTAATAATACACACCAGATGTGCTGGTTAGTAGTGATAATATTGATATTAAATACGGAGTATCGTTGAAACGAATAATATACAGAATTCTTAGTATACAAACCCGTTATTTATATTGGCCATAAATAAGAATAATGTAGCATTGACGAAAGCCAAGTAGTTATTTACGGTAAATATAGTTCCGTTATTTGAACGATGTAAAAATATTTATAATACATAACAAATAACATAGGCTTATTAAATAATAATAATAATAATAATACTAAATATTAATATTAATATTAATCATAGCATTATTAAATAATAATAATAATAATAATACTAAATTAATATTAATATTAATCATAGCATTATTAAATAATAATAATAATAATAATACTAAATATTAATATTAATATTAATCATAGGCTTATTAAATGATAATACGAGGCATAATAATAGTATAATAATAATAGTAATCGTAATAATAGTAGGCATAATAAATAATAAGCTTAATATAACTAGTACTATAGCAATAAAAGTGTGGAGAACACTTAGTAAATAACAGTG
This sequence comes from Gastracanthus pulcherrimus, assembly GCA_949152435.1. Classification (NCBI taxonomy): domain Eukaryota; kingdom Metazoa; phylum Arthropoda; class Insecta; order Hymenoptera; family Pteromalidae; genus Gastracanthus; species Gastracanthus pulcherrimus. The sequence goes on along the minus strand of OX424575.1, from coordinate 54,838,837 downwards.
TCTAATGGTATTTGTTTCCAAAGTCTACGATAAATTGAAAATCTGATAGAAAATCCATCCCTAGAATGCAGTCATACGTCAAACACGGCAATAACCGGACGTGTATGCGACGTGATTCGAAATCTAGAGCGAGGTCCAACGCAATCTGTCCTTTAATAGAATATAAAGAACCGTCAGCAAGTTGCACTACTGGGGTATGGGATTTTTGCCTTTCTTCTGGTACTCCGCTGTGTTGAACTCCGGGAGAAGGTATATTTTGAGGTCGGGCATTTAATGACGGTTGGAAAGCTACTTCGACCGCAGGTATTGTCGTGTTTAGCCGGAAAGACTGGGCTTCAGACTTACCCGAAGTAATATTTTGTATCGGTGCCATCGCCGAAGACTGCGAATACACCCATGATATTTCTTCCCATCGCCTTTTCTCTCATTTTCCGGCATTGTCAGTTTTACGTGGTTTTAGACGGCCGCCGCGACGGCTGATTTCGCCTGTTTACCTCTGTAGGCATGCTCTGGGAAAAATGATTCTTCGGAAGTCGGGGAGTGCCTCCACACGCGGCTTAAATTCTTTGCAGCTTCAAGGCGTTCTCCTTTTCTTTCTAAGTCTTCGAGCGACTGTATTTGATCCCTTTCTATTTTATCATGATATTTTGCGCAGAGGTACGTATAGACGATTTGCTCGCTTAACGAGTATGGGGGAACCACATAACTCATAATATGTCTGAGTCCGACTAGAAAGTCTGCTATGGGTTCTTCAGGCCCTTGAAATCGACTAAAAATTGATTCTAACTCTCCTATCGCAGCCGCTCTAATCTAAACCATTGTAAGGCAACTCCCGCTAATAAGTTCGGAATAGCATCTAACAGTTCGATTTCCGAGAATCATGTCCCTTTTCTGCATTCGTTTACCCGGAGTGAAAATTCTTCCGCGCTATAATCGCGTTTCCCATCAAATTTTAACTGCCATTTTGGTACTATTTCCCCCGCGTGTAAATTGGATTTATTTCCCGCGTGAGGTTCTGCTTGTCCTATAAGTGGAGGCAGTACGGGTGGGTAAGGGTTTATCGAATAATTATTTTTCGGTATTAAACTCTGTTGTGCAAGATGTGGCAGAGGAGGTGCCGGTGGGTAATTAGTAGGTGATTGCCTGTTGGTGGAGGCCGGGGGTGTGGGATTGTGGTTAGGCACTATTGGAAAGAGTGGAAATTCTGTACGATTTTCTTGCCTGGAGTTTGGAGGTATATTTTGGAGGTTGGATATTGGAGGCACATTCGTGGTGTGGGGAGCTACTATGGTAGAGTATCGCCTGCCTCCGTCTGCGGCCGTATCCACAAACGATGAATGGCCAAAGGAAGACATATTGGCCTCTGAGGCGGTCCTACCAGTTGGGGTGGCTGTAGCAAAATTCTCGTTTCACACCTGTGGTGGTGCTTCAAAATTGAAGTGCGATATTTCATTTTGCGCTGCTCCCGCCCGCGTGTGAATCCCTTGTGGTACCGCTCTCCAAGGTAAGGATACCGAGGGGATATTGCCCCAAAATCGTCCTGTAAATGTGCTAATCGGTACAGTAGACAGGGAGCATTGCGGTTTTAACTCCGCAGGCCAGTGAGGCGCAAGCATGGTAAGCCGCTGATCTATTCTAGGAGGAACGTATTGAGTATTATTGCGCGGTATACGGACATTATTTCGCTGCCAGGCTTCAGTAACTATGTTTTTGGCTTCTAGGTCACCTACATCTTCTTGATACCATGAGACTGTGGTGTTTCCCTCCGCGCGCAACTGATAGCGTATCAGCCGATACCTGCGCTCGGGCTTACTCCCGCTGTTGTTCAATCCTAAAGCGCATAAGGCCGCATCTAAATCAGGCGCTGCCAAGTTTTGCACCTACTCAAACTCCGCATCTCGACCGCCGCTGGCCATCCTACTCCAAAAATTCACTTGGTTTTTAAACCACCGCGAAATGTCTAAATATCGGTGCCAATCATGGCACGTTCGCGCTGTATGCTCCAGGTATGCCGGCAAAGAAACTACCTAATTCTAAAATATTTGAATTTTTTTACTTAGTGTTAACCTATTCAGTTAATCTCCCGTGTATCTTGGCTACTACCGGAAAAAAAACAACAATAATGTTTTGCATGCTTAAACAAGGCACTTTAACGTTGTGTATTACCCTAAATAATATTAAAAAAAAATTCAGGAGCGGAAGAATATTCGTGATTTTTGGAGTCTAATGATCAAATGTAAAAAAAAGAATTTTTAATATTAGTTATTTTTAAATAAACCGACCAGTAAAATCTGTATTTATCCAGTAAATATACTTTGTTGCTATTGTTTTTATAACGATTTTTAGAGACAGTAATGTTTTGTTAGAAAGTAAAAAAATTTTGAATTTGTATTAAAAAAATTTTAACTAAAAATTTCATAAAATTAATATTTTACCCAGTTGAAAGAAAAGTTTTATTTGTAATTTATTGTGTACCGAAAACTATCTTATATAATAATTTATCTCGGACTCTTAAACTCCATAAAATCATACGGAAATAAAATTATTTTAGACGTAGTTACTCTACTGTATAGGCAATCTAGTAAAAAAAAAATTCTAATTTTTAGGCACCAAGTTAAGGAATTTAGTTATTTTCTAGAGAGAAAGTATGCAAAAAACTAAAACAATCTTTGACTAAACTGTCATGATCGTAAGTATACAAAGAACAACAGAGAAAAGTTTAATTTTCTATTGGGAAACATGGCAAGATATGTTTGCTCCTAAACCAGCAAAAAACCATTAGACACTGTTATTTACTATGTGTTCTCTTCCTTTAACTTTTATTGCTATAGTACTAGTTATACAAAGCTTATTATTTATTATGCGTATTATTATTATTTAATAAGCCTATGATTAATATTAATATTAATATTTAATATTATCATTATTATTATTTATTATTTAATAAGCCTATGTTATTTGTTATGTATTATAAATATTTTTACATCGTTCAAATAACGGAACTATATTTACCGTAAATAACTACTTGGCTTTCGTCAATGCTACATTATTCTTATTTATGGCCAATATAAATAACGGGTTTGTATACTAAGAATTCTGTATATTATTCGTTTCAACGATACTCCGTATTTAATATCAATATTATCACCACTAACTACCACATCTCGTGTTTATTATTACTCAAGGTAATGTTCGGTAATAACTGTTTTTCGCAGTATATTTATTTGCCTCCTTGCTGCGGGGCGTATGTGCTGGAAGCTAGTCTGACGGGCGGCTTAACGAAGCTCAACGAAAGAGCTAGGCGCAGTCGTATTGTTAACTGCCTTTTCTCTAGTGTAAGAAAATTATGATTAATTGCCAATCGGCATACGCCGTCAAGCAATCAAACATAGACCTCCAAAGGGTCATAATTTTATTTAAATTTGAGCGCCAGGCACTGTATTCCAAATTAGTTAAAATTTGGCATACGGTGACGAGCAGTGCCCCTCATCATAATCTTTGAATTTATTATTCGCTTCTTCCCCGAAAGGGAGTTCTAATTTATATTAACTACTTTTAGTGTTCACACTCAGACACGGCTAGCTAATAGTCGTTTCTATACGTGGAGAGTCGTTGGGTCTCGACGGTTACCGCTTCCTTTTTTTTATTTCACCTTCAACGAATACATAGGCGAAGCTTGTTCGAACAGACACATCTAGGACTGAGACAACACAAAAAAATAAAATAGTACGATCTTTACATATAGAGTTAAAATGAATGCACTGCCTTTTATTTCACTCAGAACCTATGCGAGTGGGAGAACACGCTGTAGATTTTATACAATAACGGTTTACCGAGTCTCCCACGAAGCACATCGTTGAAAGTAACAGAGCTTTTCTGTGAGTAAATAAAATTAAAATTTTGAACCAAGGTACAATTTTACAGAAGTTTGCCAACGAAATTATCGCTACATCCACCTTAATTCTAAATCTTACTTTTTATCTATAAACCGTAATAAATTTAACGTATCTAATTTTTCTAATTCAACTTTTCCTTAAAACTAGTATTAATTTAAATTTAATTAATTGTATAAAAAAATGTATCAATAAGATTGTATGTATAAAAAAATCTATTGTACGGCCGGGGCAGGAAAGGCAACCCGGCGTCGAATTACTGGCCCATATTAGGCACAAAAACGTGGTGACTTAGCTTAGTGTCCTTCTCGTCGATGGCGTGAAGGCTGAAGCTAGTAGCGCAGTCACACGAAGAGGTTCGGGGAGAAGTTATACAAAAAAACTAAATCAAGTTTACAAAAAAATATAATTCGTATAAACAATTAAAAATTATACGACTGAACCCAAAAAAATGAAAGTCCAGAAGGGACTCGCGGCGCGGATGTTGGATGAAAGCCCGTGGCCTGGAAGGTGTTGGTCACCTGGGAGGTCCGAGAAGAGTCTGCCGAGTCCGAGCTCGCTGCCGGCTCGAAGGCCGCGGCCTTTTACCCGCCTTCCACGTAGCTGCCTCTGATTGGTGACTTTTCGTCGTCGTCAGGCTCTCTGATTTGAGAGCAACCCTCACGTCATGTTGGGATCTCTGGTTCTCGCCTCTGGTCTTTTTCTCCCCGAATTCGCATGATGCTGTAACAATCGTATTGCGTAAGGCACTGGAAATTTCCATGCTCGCTGGGGGAGAAGTTAGGAGACACTGTATATAGAGATGTTTATAGCGCATTGCCTGGCAATAGTCCATGGGCTGTTACGTAATTGCCGTACGCCCTTGCAAAGAAAAATAAGCTTCTACACTATGGAGTATTTTGCCTTACCAGGCAGATGTTTAGAACTGAGAGAGACAGAGTAAGGAGAGAGTAGCTGTGTTCTTCGAAGATTTATTTAACTTGTAGCTAATGCTGTCGGGCGACGATGACGCTCATTGCGATGATATTATACGGCGAGCTGCGAGGTCTTATGGACGTTTCAGGCGTGCCTGGGCTCGTTGCTTTTGAGAGCCAGCGGGACACAGCTCTTGGTGAGCTGTTGACGATGACTGTCGCCAGATTTCCGCCGTAAAAAAGATGCTTTTTGTTTCCTAAAAAATTAATTCGAATCTACGCAGTATTTTGTTCTAAGCTACTATGATTCAGAACGCAAGGTGGAGAGACTCCTCTCGCGGTCATGGCAGGATTTCATCTCTAAATTGGCCTTTGATGTATTAGTCGCGCGTGAGTAACGCGGAATAAATTAAAAATCTTCTCACCGCGTTACACTGGTTACAGATTTTGCGTACCGGAACGCTGCGAAGTCGGAATTAATCCTTTGGACGATGCGTGTCGTGAACATGATCTAGTCTAATCCGACAGAAAAGGAGATCAACGCAAAGCCGATCGTGTTTTGGCAGAATATGCTTTCTTGCGAACGCTCGCGGAAGTAAGACCTACGGATGAATGAACACTGGCTATGATGACAGCGTGCTGCATGGTTAGCAAGATAACCTTTAAGAAATTTGCAGAAAGCAGAAAAAGTGAAGAAAGAAAAAGTGAAGAAAGAAAAAGTGAAGAAAGAAAAAGTGAAGAAAGAAAAAGTGAAGAAAGAAAAAGTGAAGAAAGAAAAAGTGAAGAAAGAAAAAGTGAAGAAAGAAAAAGTGAAGAAAGAAAAAGTGAAGAAAGAAAAAGTGAAGAAAGAAAAAGTGAAGAAAGAAAAAGTGAAGAAAGAAAAAGTGAAGAAAGAAAAAGTGAAGAAAGAAAAAGTGAAGAAAGAAAAAGTGAAGAAAGAAAAAGTGAAGAAAGAAAAAGTGAAGAAAGAAAAAGTGAAGAAAGAAAAAGTGAAGAAAGAAAAAGTGAAGAAAGAAAAAGTGAAGAAAGAAAAAGTGAAGAAAGAAAAAGTGAAGAAAGAAAAAGTGAAGAAAGAAAAAGTGAAGAAAGAAAAAGTGAAGAAAGAAAAAGTGAAGAAAGAAAAAGTGAAGAAAGAAAAAGTGAAGAAAGAAAAAGTGAAGAAAGAAAAAGTGAAGAAAGAAAAAGTGAAGAAAGAAAAAGTGAAGAAAGAAAAAGTGAAGAAAGAAAAAGTGAAGAAAGAAAAAGTGAAGAAAGAAAAAGTGAAGAAAGAAAAAGTGAAGAAAGAAAAAGTGAAGAAAGAAAAAGTGAAGAAAGAAAAAGTGAAGAAAGAAAAAGTGAAGAAAGAAAAAGTGAAGAAAGAAAAAGTGAAGAAAGAAAAAGTGAAGAAAGAAAAAGTGAAGAAAGAAAAAGTGAAGAAAGAAAAAGTGAAGAAAGAAAAAGTGAAGAAAGAAAAAGTGAAGAAAGAAAAAGTGAAGAAAGAAAAAGTGAAGAAAGAAAAAGTGAAGAAAGAAAAAGTGAAGAAAGAAAAAGTGAAGAAAGAAAAAGTGAAGAAAGAAAAAGTGAAGAAAGAAAAAGTGAAGAAAGAAAAAGTGAAGAAAGAAAAAGTGAAGAAAGAAAAAGTGAAGAAAGAAAAAGTGAAGAAAGAAAAAGTGAAGAAAGAAAAAGTGAAGAAAGAAAAAGTGAAGAAAGAAAAAGTGAAGAAAGAAAAAGTGAAGAAAGAAAAAGTGAAGAAAGAAAAAGTGAAGAAAGAAAAAGTGAAGAAAGAAAAAGTGAAGAAAGAAAAAGTGAAGAAAGAAAAAGTGAAGAAAGAAAAAGTGAAGAAAGAAAAAGTGAAGAAAGAAAAAGTGAAGAAAGAAAAAGTGAAGAAAGAAAAAGTGAAGAAAGAAAAAGTGAAGAAAGAAAAAGTGAAGAAAGAAAAAGTGAAGAAAGAAAAAGTGAAGAAAGAAAAAGTGAAGAAAGAAAAAGTGAAGAAAGAAAAAGTGAAGAAAGAAAAAGTGAAGAAAGAAAAAGTGAAGAAAGAAAAAGTGAAGAAAGAAAAAGTGAAGAAAGAAAAAGTGAAGAAAGAAAAAGTGAAGAAAGAAAAAGTGAAGAAAGAAAAAGTGAAGAAAGAAAAAGTGAAGAAAGAAAAAGTGAAGAAAGAAAAAGTGAAGAAAGAAAAAGTGAAGAAAGAAAAAGTGAAGAAAGAAAAAGTGAAGAAAGAAAAAGTGAAGAAAGAAAAAGTGAAGAAAGAAAAAGTGAAGAAAGAAAAAGTGAAGAAAGAAAAAGTAAAGAAAGAAAAAGTAAAGAAAGAAAAAGTGAAGAAAGAAAAGATCGACAATGAGTGAAAATTTTGAAAAAATGTTTTACACCTCGCCGTATTCAGTTTTCATGCCGCGCGCGGTAGAAGTAAAAAACCGATCACCAGACAGTCACTGAATGGCTTGAGAACCAGAATGCATACAATTTGCATCGACCTCTTAGACGACGATTTGCACGACGCAGTTACAATGTGAGAAATTAGGATGATATGTGGGAAGCTTATTTGATGGATATGCGAGCCTTGAAAACTTGCAACGATGATTACAGCTTCATTTTGACGATCTTCGACGTTGTTGGTAAATATAGCTGGCTAGAGCCGTTCAAGAAACAAATTTCTAGAAGTGTCGCTGAGGGGATTCACCGCATCTTATCGAGAAGCGAGGGACGAAAACCAGAGAGCTTTCAAACGGACAAGGGTAAAGAATTTATCGGTCGCGATACACAGGAGGCTACAAAGGCAGCTATTGCAGAAAGATTGATAAGAAATATTGAGGAACGAATTTGGCGATACTTTACTCACACAAATACCCGAAGATATATCAATGTTTTGCAGAAGATCACAGAGTCATAAAATCACAGTAAGCACTGGGCGACAAAGATGACCCCGGCCTCTATGATTTTATACAATGTTGCCAAAGTACGGAAAAATATAGAACTTCGGTATGGTCACCACGATTTTAGGCGGGCCCGGTTCAAGCCTGGTGATTTGGTTTACGTCAGTCGTGCGAGAACCGTCTTCGATAAGGGATACGAAGATGGGTGGACTTTGGAGATTTTTGAGGTTACTCGCATCTCACTAACGCGCCAACCACCTGTGTATTTTTTAAAAAACTTAGCAGGCGAATACATTGACGGTCACTTTTACATCGAAGAACTGAGTAGAGTGCGAAAAGATTTAATGCGGAATCGTTCGAAATCGACAAAATGTTACGTAGTATCGACAAGGGTCGCTCAAAGAAATATTTCGTTAGCTGGAAATGTTACCCCGAAAAGTTTAATTCTTGGGTCATGGCCCGCCAAATTTGACAGAAATGACAGATCAGTTTAACATTATTCACGGATTATATTACTCAGCTACCACAGCAGATCCGGTTACAAGATTCATGGTCAGAGGTACATATTCCGCTGACGTTTCAACACGTGTCGTCGGACAAAGAAGACAGAGCGATTTATTTGAAACGAATTGCCCCCTCGAGGCTCGAGTCGAACCAGCTCAGAGCGGAAAATTTTACAATTGTTGAATCGCTGATTCAATCAGGAAACTACAAAGATATTTATACTCTAGTGGAGGAAATAAGCAACTTGGAGTGTATCAAGCGTCGTTTGGAGATGGCGGCTTAGTTTGGCGGTTACGTGACGTTGTACTGCTCTCAATTTAGTCACGAACTTTGTTTATCGCGGAAATTGAGAAAAATACTGGTCTTTGAAAGACCAAAACGTATAATTTTTGCTAGTGATAAGTGCATGATAGGGGCAGATAGGCCGGCGAGACTCTTGAATGGATTACGAGATATGCTCATGATTCACAGCGACATCTGTGAGCTATACGTGACAGGTGATGTTCAATCGTGATTGCTGCGGGCTGTATCGATGAATACTGACAATGGCGAATATGATACTATAAAAATCAAAAATTTCTCCCCACCAATGTACTTACCATTGTTATTCAGCTCATTTCAGACCATTAAAATTAATATAAGAGACCAGTGCGGTCAACCGATACCATTCGATTACGGGACACTCACTATAACACTGCATTTTAAGAGAGTCGATTAGATGGATCGCTACGAAGAATACTTTAACAATCAAATTGGTTTCGGATACAGTGGAGGAGGAGAAGGAGGTACCTATGGAAGGGATCCATTTAGTGATGGAGTTGGGCGTATTTACGCTGACAATCCCTACCAAAGAGGCCACGGTGATATTGGCTGTTTCTTAACCGGTATATTTTGCATATTTCTCCCACTCAACGCCCGGAGTGCCATGGCTGTTGATAAGGAGGCTGTATGAACATTGTGTCCGATGTCACGACGCGTGACACGCCGATCAGAGAGTCGCTTCGCAATCGTACCAGGGAATCCGATGTAGCTCTCAAAAGAAAGGTTGAGGAGAAGTCGATGGATGGGTCAGGATATAAAATGTCGCGCAACGGGAATCCGTCTCAGTTGCAATTGCTCGGTGGTCCCGTCACTGTGAATAAAATAAACAGTGGTACGAAAAAACGCAAGACAAATGGCAGTGGTATGAAAAAAAGAGTCAGAAGGAAGAAAAATCAAACAATACATAAAAAAAGAAGAAGAAGAAGAAGACGACTAGAAGAACGACGAGAGATATTTTTGACAGTTAACAACAAAAAAATGGCTTTCTTACATACCCAATTGTGCGAATGTTTAAAGTCGGAGCTCTTATTGTTTAAGGTTCCTCCAACCCAGACAGCTATCGAGGGCTCACATTATCCAATGTGAGCCCTCGATAGTGGATACAATACAAACCAATATCGCCATTGACGGATGACTCACGTATAGAATTTGTGCTCCCAGGAAATAGCGATGAATACATTGATCTTGCTCACACTATGCTCAGCCTTCGTGTAAGCTTAAGATGCAGCGTGACCGATGACGATCTAGCAAATGCAGATAAATCAGCGTTCAGAAGCGCAAAAGCCAAAATGGGCCCTGTTAATAATTTCATGCATTCGATGTTCAATCAAGTAGATGTGTTTTTCAATCAAAAACCTGTATCACCGCCGACAAACGCGTACGCTTACAGAGCGTACATTGAATCGCTGTTAAATTATGGACCTGCTGCAAAATTTTATCAACTAACGAGTATACTGTGGTGCAACGATACCGCTCAAAATATGAACGATGTTGGATCTGAAAATCAAGAACTTGTTCAAAGACGGAAATTATTGTCGGCTACAAATTCCGTCGACATGATTGGTCATCTTCACTATGACGTATTTATTCAATAAAAGCTCTTGATAAACAGTGTAGAGATAAGAGTGCATCTAGTCAAGTTTTTCTCTAATGAATCCTACGGGTTATTTTTCAATACATATCGAGGAGGAAAACGTTTTAGTCAGATGCGTAAAGATTAGTCCGGGAGTATTGCTGGCTCACGCTCAATCTCTTTCAAAAACAATTGTCAAATATCCTCTCACGCGTGCAGAGGTTAAAGCTATTACGATGCACAGCGGTGTACACTGCAAAACTTTGGATAATATCATATAGGGTCAACTACTGAAAAGACTCATTATCAGTTTTGTAAATAACAAAGCTTTTAACGGCAATCGAGGACTTAATCCATTTCACTTTGAACATTTGTATATTAACTTACTATGTTTGTACGTTGATAGTGTAATAATTCGCTACAAACCGACACAACCCGACTTTAAAGCCAAAAGTTTGTACGTAGATGCGTACCACACATTATTTTCTGGTACAGGTATACACTTTCTTAACGAAGGTAATCAAATAACGCGCGAAGCATACCCGTACAGTTACTGCCTATTTGCATTTGATTTAACTCCCGATTTATCTGCTAACGACTGTAGTCATTGGAATTTTATTAAACACGGTAGCGTTAGATTGGATGTGAGATTTGGTGAGGCTTTAAGAAACACGGTAAACTGTATCGTATATGCAGAATATGATAATATTTTAGAAATTGACGCATCACGTCAAGTCATCGTCGACTTTAGCGGTTGAAATAACGTCGTGTAGATGGCGTTGCACTTTGTCTATGTATACGCCCACCACTGACGTATTTCGCTCGTCAGTGTCGTTTTATCTGCGATCGCTGTCAAAAGCTTTTCTGTATAAAACATTGATGTGATAATTGATATTCAGTTTTTTAAAGGCGCGAAATATAAAAACATACCAAAGGAAGTTGCCGTAGTAGCTCTTAATGACAACTTCAGTGGTCACTGGTTAGTGACTCCGACAACATCGATTGATCAATTAAGCGAGGACATTCGTAAACAGAACGGTTGACTGACCCAGCATCATCACAGACTTGACTAATTTGACGGAGAGGTACCTTTATCGGTTGTTCAGAAAATTGGAAGTGAATTTTCGAAAGTCGTGCGAAAAATAAACGTTAGAAGCAACGATAAATGGCTAGTTTTGCATAAAATTATAGCTCGTCAAATTTTCAATCTTAAATACGAAAGAGAATGCCCGATTTTTAATCAGTTATCGTCCGACGTATATTACATTCATCACGCTGTCAAACCTTGTTACAAAGATTATCGTTGCGCTTTGAATTACGTTCGTCGACAAAAGTCGTGGTTGTCTACGCGTGTTTTTCAAAATCGTAAGAACCCTGCCGACATTTGTAATGGACAGCCTTCAAATATTGAAAATCCTTTCCCGAATCCATTTGCATACTGGCGGTGTATTTCCAGCAGATCAAATTCCCAAACGGTGGACGAGACAGACCGAGTTCGTTGTAAATACTGACGATCGTACGAGACCTGGCATGCACTGGTTGCTATATACGTTAATCAGTATTGCGAAGCTTTGTATTTCGATAGTCTCGGATTGCCACCAAGTATACCGTATCATATACACCGTTTGCGGAAGAATTGTAAGCAATTTCACTGGAATAATATCCTGCTTCAATGCCCGGCTTCCAACGTATGCGGTCAATATTTTATTATGTTTTTACCATACATGAGAGATGGTTGGGGTTTCGATAAATTTCTTGGAAATTTTTCTGATGACTTCCAGAAAAATGATAGCGTGGTAAGACACTATGTACGCTATAAAAACACTCACAAATTTTCATTGAAAACGCGGATGCAGTGTCAGATGTTTGCAAACCTGCAGTTCTAAAATGTCATTTTTGTAACACGAATTTAAAATCTATTTTTGAAAATTCAGGAATGAACCGGCGACAGTATCCTACAAGTTCTAAATTGATTGACGTTTTTATCTTTTTTAGGAATTGGGTTGGAAATTCTTTTAACGCTATTCATTTTTTCGGATCTGGTCGCACACCATATTTCCTAATTTGTTGTCTTAAATAAATGATTTCTTTCTGTAAGAATGTAGTATAAAAATGTGAACAACGTTGTAATGACGTTGCACTGACAGTCTGTACCACTAGAGAAGGCTAGTTCATGTGCCGCCGCCAGTTAGCGAGCGCATGAGTTTCGCGTTCGTACGACCACACTGTCGCTGTAAGAGTAGATAAGAGACCGTGCAAGACCCAAGTGCAAATGAGAACTTTTTAGAGTTTTCATTTTTTTGACATTCATGGTTTTTCCAGGATACCGGCTTTTTGTAATATGTTTGATGATACAATACCACAATGTCTGTATTTCGGTAATTTTATGAAAACAAAAATTATCCTAGTGTAATGTGGCTAAATGGTTCTTATTACAACGTTGATTAAACGTCATAATAAAGGCCATTATTTTGATATTTATGGTAAGAGAAACGTTTTAAAAACGTTGTAGTAACGTTGCATAAATGACCACGCCTGAGCGTTGACGTATCATTACGTTTTGGAAATGTTGCAAAGACGTTGATAAACGTTGTATTTGAAATTAAAAATAGCAGACATAAACTACGTTGTCACAAGGTTTTTAAACTGTTGTTGGAACTTTTTTAAGCTACGTTTCAACATTGCATAAAAAACGTTTTCACAACGTTGTAAAAACGTTTTGTGCTATTAGGGATATTAGACAGTCTGTCGAATCTATAGGCATAGTCAAATCAAGCTGCTCAGTATACGTCCGATGCTCGACTCAACTTACACTTACGAAAACCTAACACCGAAGGAAAAGTACAGATCGAAGATAGCATATACGCAGCCTCGCATACTACCCTCTATTATTACACTCTAACCTAATCCCCGCTCCACAACACTATCCTAATCACTACATACACTACTGCCACAACACAACCCCTCGATAACACATAGAGTAAGCAAGCTCCTCGACACCCTGAAGTAGCTGAAGAAGATGCACAGGCTGCCACCCCGTAAAGTATCGCAAAAGCTGGAGTTGGCTTGTCCTGGCTGAGGTGCACTGAGCGTGTCCTGCTGCCCCCTTTCCTTGCTCCCCTCCTTCCGAACCAACCTGAAAGCACATACAAATTATATTACTACCCTAGAATGTAAGCGGGATGTTATTGGAATAGTAGCCGACTGGTTTGATGTCCTGAAAGGCATATATGGAATCACCTTGGGCTGCTTCGCAGGATTCTCCAGAGGCCTATAGCATATACCCTGAAAAACATACAGAGGGGTTAGCCTACAGAAGATAATAAGAACAAACTTGAACTCTCTTACCTGGTTTGGAGGGTTTGTAGATGCAGTATAACCTTCCAGACGCAGCATCGCAGCCCAGCTCTTGGTATGCTTCTTCAGAACATCAGCAGCAGCAATCACAGAAGCACTCACCAGTCATTTAGAGGTAATACAGCATACAAATGGGTAATGAGACAGTAGTATATAAAAACACTGATCTCACCTGATAGCTATAGTGGCAGCTGAAGAGAGTAGTATAGCACGCTGCTAAGCTAATATAACCTCTTCGAGGTTAACCACGTCCTACTGCTTTGCTGCAAGTACGCAGTCCTCGGACTTGTAGCTCATGTCTCCACTCCACTTCGTCGTCGCAGTTGCCCAGGTGCACCTTCTGCTGGATTCCTCGTCGTACTTCCTCATCCTGGCTTCCAAAGCACCGTCTGCGAGCTGTTGACTGCGCACCGTATAGTGTGATGTCACCGCGAGCAGACACTTCGCTTTCCGACTTTGCCAGCCGTATGAACTACGACTTCGGTCGAGCTCGGCCGACGGTAGCTGAGATACGCGTGTAGTGCGGCCAGTACGAAGCGAGAAACTCGCTCACTTCATACTGATCAGCGCTCGTGTGCACCTCATGCTTAGCTTACTCCGTTTTTGCAAACCTATTTTACATTAGCTTGCGTATTGCGAATTTTCCGGATCCATATATATATACATACTTATATCCTCCACGTAGTGGAATAGTTTAGCATCCCGCGTGTGCGGTCTCTAATATTGTCCGTTCTTCGTTCGAGACCACGACGGACTTCCAGTGAAGCAAAGAGTAGGTGGCACAGAATATTATTGTGTTTAATAAGTATATACATATATTGGTATCTAGCGTCACGTGCATTTGTCGAGCATCGCGCCGCGCGTTTTTTTTAGTATTCGTATTTCGCCATCATATATTTTGTAGAATTTGCGTCCGAGAGTACTAACTTCTCCTCCCTCTCGAACACATACCGTTTCCCACCATACCGCCGTGCTCACCGTAGATAGTTTTAGTTTTTGTAAATAATTCTATATGTCGATTGAACACTTGCAATATTGTGCTGTGAGTTCGCGCACTTGGCGCTTAACACCTTTGTAATTTAAATTGAATAAACTTCAAATTTTCATGTTTTTATCCTAATTTCATGTGTCGCTTTCATTAATTTCACTTTATTTAAAGACTCGAATAAATATAATGTTAAAGCCTGCATGTGCAATAATCCGTGTTTTAATAGCCAAAATTGTTATCATAAACGGAAGAAAAAAAAATCAGTAAAATAGAGTAAAATTATAAAAAAGAAAAAAATTATAATGGTATAATTTATAAATTTATCCTAAATTTTTCTTATTTTAGGAAGATATCTTGTTAGGAAATATTTGTTAGGAAAATATTTGTTAGGAAATATAAGAAGTTATAAGGAAATAATAATGGGGTTGAATGATAATTACGTCTTTATTAAACTAAAACGATGATGGTATATATAAATGTATAAATACGAATATGAGGCATTTTACGTCAAGTGTCCTGAGCCGAAAATAAACGGCAAAATCAGCGAATATTGCGTTCGATATAAATAATATAAGACTTGTTTTTAAAAATTTATCAATATTGGTTTTTATAGTTTTTTTACGAACTTTTTGATGGTGATAACGATTTTCAAAATTTTCATAATTTGACCTTGAAAAATCAAAAAGAAAACTAAATTTGCACTTTTCTTAACAAACGTTACTTTTTTTATATTTTTTTAATACTTTTAAATGAAAGGTCAGCTTTTTTTATATAAAAATCATCGTTATCTCAAAAAGGTTTTTTTTTGGTATTTTCGAGTATCTGAGCTTCGAAAAACGCGTGACTTCCGCCGCGCCGGCAATACCGCAAGCGTCACCACAATGTCGCGAGTTGATTTATTTTTCGTCGGTAGGTGGCGAAATCTACTTTGTTTTCTATGCACAAATGAATAGTGCAAGGAAATGTATAAGTAAGAGTGAACAAAGTTGATATTTTTAGTTTGTTTATTAAATTAAATACTGAGCCCTAAGTATTTAAGGTAAACGTATTCTAAATGATTCAATATTTCTATACAGATCAATAATTAGAATATTGTATGTATATTAAATTCGTACATTATAAATTAAATACATTGTATTTTATTACACATTTGATTCATATTCATTTTATTTCATTTCCTCTATCAATTTATATACTTATAATTTAGTTTAAAAAATTATTTTACATAATGCCACCGAAAAAAATTATGTATCGTGGAAATTTAAATGTTTTAATCCTTTTAAAAGGGATAATTATAATGAAAGAAATAATTTATTTAATTTAACTGCTAAATAAAAAAATAAGTATTCTTTACTCCAAACAGAAACTAAAATTTGTATAAACTGTAAAGCTAATTTTTATAAATCTCTTCGAGATTCTGATAGAACTAACTCCTTCAGTAGATGATAATTATTTTGTTCAATGTGATAATGAATATCATAAAGTCGATGTTGCTACCCTTGATCAAATCAAAGAAAAGTTCAAACAATCTAATGATAAAAACAAAAAATATTATTGCCTACTCTCGCTGCAAAATATTGAGCGTGCGCAGAATTAATGTTACAATTTAAATCGACTGAGCGAGAAGCAAGAACTGTGAAAGAATTGGTCTCAAAAACATGGTATTTAGCAACTCCAATTTAAAAAAAAAGAAAGTTACTATCTACTAAAACAAGTACTTTAGTACGTAAATTTTATGAACGAGATAATATAAGTCGATTAATGCCTGGAATATACGATTTTGTATCAATAAGACAAGATGATGGAACTCGAGCTCACATGCAAAAACGACTATTACTTTGTAACCTTAACGAATTATATGCTCAATTCAAAATTGAGCATGAAGACGTAAATATAGGTTTCACAAAATTTACACAATTTAGACCCCCTTACTGTGGTTTAGCAGAATCTAGCTGAACTCATACAGTTCGCGATTGTACACATCATGAAAATGTAAAATTAATGTTTAATCATATTGATTTAAAGAATGTGACAATAACTTTAAAAAAACCTTTGGAAAACTATCGTGATTGCATAAATGTAATTGTATGTTCAGATCCTAACGATACTTGTTTTTGAGGGGAGTGCAAGATATGTCCTAGTGTAGCGGAAATTAAAAATTATTTAACAAAAGTTTTCAATGATAAAGATATTGCAGAAATTAGTTTTGATACATGGACACAAACTGATAGATGCGCATTAAAGACTCATGTAATGAAAGTTGACGAATTCCCAAGGTCCTACCCAATTTGACTGGAGTTTTGGTGCTTTTTCTTTGGTTCTTTGAAGGTTGAAGAACCAAACTTTTTGGCCTTGGGAATATTTAATGTTGAGAGCTCGTTTGTCATACCAAGACTTCGTTCTTTCCGATTGTAAGTTAATCCGGTCTCGTGCCATTTTGTGGATCTCGCTGAGTTTCCTCCGAAGCTTGTGTACGTAATCACCGTCTCCTTCAATCTTGACCTCCTCTGGTAGACATCCTCGAATCAAGTCAAAGGAAGCCTCAGATCGCAACCGGTGTACATCTCAGCTGGTGTAGTTCCAGTCGTCGCATGTTTGGAGGATCTGTAAGCTAACAAAAATAGTGAAACCCAGCGATCCCAGTCTTTTTGATTTTCATGTATGTATTTTGTGAGATAGTGTAGAAGTGTTTGGTGTTGTCTTTCTACTTGTCCATTTGATTATGGAAGTAATGGTGTCGTTCTTGTCTTCTTGATTCCTAACAACTCAGATAAATTTTTAATCAATTTCGAATCAAAATTCGTTCCTTGATCAGTATTTACCTCTAAAGGTACCCCATACCTACAAACAATCTGATCAACAAAAATCTCAGCAATGGTTTTTGTTCTCATATTTGAAGACTTTCAAATGGAACTCCTGAATTATAAATTTTCATCTCACCATGACCTTTATCTGGAGGACCTGTCTTTGAAACACAGACTTCACAATATTTACACCAATTTTCTACATCTCTTTTACAAGTAGCCCAATAACATCTTTTTCTAATTTTATCTAAAGTCTTGTTTACTCCGAAATGTCCTCCAGATGGTGAATCATGTGCTTCTTCCAAAATATCTTTAATTTTATGTTGAGGAACAACTAATTGACGGATTTTGTAATCTAAATTCGTTGAAACCCATTCTCTATACAAAATCCCATCAATTAGTACTGAATCCCATTGAGAACAATAGATTTTGGTGAATTCGTCCATCGATGAAATCTCTTGCCATTCTGGTTTCTTCTGTAATTCTTTCGTTTGACAAATGAAAGAAATAGCTTCATCTTCTGCCTGACTATTCTTCCATTCTTCTGTCGTGTTTTTTTAAAAAATGATACGGCAAATTGTTTCTACATTATTGACTTTCTTCTACTTTGGAACAATATTTGCAGGAGAAATCTTCACTAGGCCGTCTTGAAAGTCCATCAGCATTTCCATGTAAATTGCCTTTCCTGTGAATAATTTTGTAGTTTTACTGATCCAATTTCCCTAACCAACGAGCCAATTGTCCATCCAATTACTTAAACAACAATAACCAAGTTAAAGAAGAATGATCAGTCCTAATAATGAAAGGTTTACCGATAAGGTAATGATGAAAATTTTTTAACGACTCTATAATAGCAAGGAGTTCACGTCGAGTGACACAATAATTTCTCTCTGATTTTGAAAGTACTCTACTATAATAACCTATGACACGTTCGATTCCATCTTGTTTCTGAGAAAGAACCGACCCAATTCCATGGTCAGAAGCGTCAGTATCTAAAATAAATTCAGAAGAAAGAGAACGAAATGCCAAAATTGGAGGTGTTCTAAGAACCTCTTTCAATCTTGAAAAAGATTTTTGACATTCCTCTGACCATATGAACTTAGCCGAATTTTCAGTTAACCTATATAAAGGTTTAGCTATATCAGCAAAACCTTTAATAAGTCGCCTATAATAACCACAGAAATTTACGAAACTCAAGACAGCCTTTTTGTTATGAGGAATTGGCCAGTTTACAACAGATTCAATCTTCTCTGGATCAGCTGTTTTTCCTTCTTCTGAAACGATGTATCCTAAATATTCAACTTGCCTGCTGAAGAAAACACATTTCTTCTTATTAAGACGTAATCCTGCTTCTTGAAAACGAACAAACACTTTCTTCAAGTTAATTATTAACTCATCAAATGACTTTCCCAATACCATAACGTCATCCAAATAGACTAAACAGAATTTTGAAAGATAGTCTCTGAGTCATTTTTCCATTAAACGTTGAAAAGTCGCAGGTGCGTTGCATTAACCAAATGGCATAACTGTAAATTGCCAAAGTCCTTTCCGATTGAGAAAGCCGTGATTATCCTATCCTCTTCTCGAATCTTGATTTGCCAGTATCCACTCTTCAAGTCCAAAGTACAAAACCACGAATATCCTGCAAGTTTATCAAGAGTATCGTCAACTCTTGGTAAAGGGTACGAATCCTTAATTGTAATTGCATTAATTTTTTGAAAATTAATACAAAAACGAATTTTTCCATCCTTCTTCTTCTTGGGAACTACAGGTAAACAATACGAGCTCTCTGATTCTTCAATAACTCCTTGAGAATGCATCTCAGCAATACATTCATCCAATTCCTTAACTTGATGAATAGGGGGTCTTCAAATAGGTTGTTTAATTGGTTGATTATGGAGTAATTGAATTCTACGTTCAACCAAATTACATTTTCCAGTAACGTCATCATCTTGAAAAATCTCTTCAAATTCATGAAGAAGATCCGCAAGCTTCCGTCGTTGATTTTGATCCAAGTTCTCTGAGTTCTTGTCAAAAATTTATTGTAATGTCTCTGGTACATCCTCACTAGAATCAACTATTCTCGAAATCTGTTTATTGATGATTGAACTTGGAGTATTTAAAATAATTTTAGTTATCGAATCTCTAATACCAGTTGTATCAAGGAAATCGCTACCAAGTATACAATCATCAATAATATTTCCAACAAAAACATCTAAATTAGCTGAATGGTCACCCAATTTTATCGAAGCTTAAATCAAAAATTCAACTGGTACCTTTTCTCCAGTCGGATATTTAAGAGTTGTAAAATTAATAGGAATTCTTTGATCTTTTGACTCTACAAATTTCGGACTTATAATAGTCACATCCGAACCAGAATCTACTTTAAAAATACAAGTTTTGTCATTAATTAAACCATCAAAATAAAATTTATTTGAGTTCCTATTAATTCTTCTAACATTATAATCAATCAGACAAGAGTGTGTGTTTGTTGGAGTCTTGTCAAGTTCTGTTGAACTCGCTCCAAAAACTTCAACATGTCTAGTTTCCCTGACCGCTCATTTGATTTGGATAATTTGATCTAAAATGTCCTTTTTTACCACATGTCCAACATTTAATATCCTTAAAGAAATCTTGAGATCTCTGTTTGTCCAAAGATTGAGGACCTTTAGACTGTGAATTCGAAGAGTTGATTCCAGTCTTATATGTGTCATTCGTTCTCCTTGAAGTCTGAGATCTCTTATCTAAATCACGAATAACCTTCACTTCCATAGCGCGAGCAAGAGCCACTTTCAGAGAAGTTATCCTTTCTAAACGAAGGATCTCCCTGATCGATGAATCAAAAATAGCAACTGTCTGAAATTCATTTAACTTTATGATATAATGTAACGTTTCGGACTATTGTAATCAAAATTTGAATATCAATTTGACTAAATCGTGTATACGTCACTTCCATTCTATTGCCTTTTCGGCAGTCGCCACGAGGATTGCGAGCGAGGCACACCTATTTAGGCATAGTCTTACAATAAATTCTAGCCACAGCATATTTGATTGTTATCTTCATTATTATCCATCTACAATTTAACGTAATAAAAAACATTGGTCCTTCGCAGTCGGGATTGTGGAAATTGGAAAAGTGTGCTGTGCTGAGTGGAAAATTCAGAAGACGCTACAGTGGACTCATGTGCCGCCAATAGCATATTAATTGTTATTGAGCGTGGAAAAATGCCTTTACTAAATCAGTAAAGACAAGTGATTTGATGCTTTGTCAGTGCCTATATCGCATCCGCGTCAGTGAGCGGTATAAATTCATACTTGCCTCTACGCTGCTTGATAGTGCTAGTTAATCCAAGCCTTATCTAGCCATATTTCTAAATCTCCGTGACAAAGGAGAGCAAGAGAGAAGGTGTCGTAATAAGCCGATTAACTTCGTGGGAAGCCGTCTCGGAGTAGGTATAGCGGAGAATCCAGCTATCGTCGTCTCCTCCTCACACCTCATTCGCTTTGCCTAGCTGCGAGTATAATACGGACTCGCGGATTCTCCAGGCTCTCGGCTGAGTGGGGGACACATATTGGTGTCTACCTTTCGTACCATCTTCGTGCTTGCATCACGGACCGACGGAAAAACAATGCCAAAATTACAGCGTTTTGGAGCTGCATCGACGCTGCGTTTTCTACAGCTGAATAATATCAGCTTAAAACAACATGGTTTGGACTGCTCACGCAGTTTACTTGTTTGAGTGCCTTTTCCATTGGAATGCATTTATCGCAAACTAGCAAGAAATCTTCATTACAGTAAGTTCGTTCCAATTAGTTATTAATTGCTTATTGCTTGGCTTGTTTTGAGAGTTGACATTGTCGCTTTATTTACATAACAGCTTGCGAACGCTAAGACTTACTGTAGTATAGTTTGTTTTCTTTCACATGTACATTGCCTTCATGTGTACAGTGCTTCTTCTTGCCTTGCTAGCATGCGTATTAGAGCTGAACCTTTATTTGAATTGTGTTTGAGTGCTACATGCTTATATTGATGTACTCTTTACTTTGAGAATTAGCTCGCTTTCATTTGACAATTGATTGCTATTACTGTTTAGCATTTTAATTAATTGTCGTACTTTGAATTGATTATCGTACTTTGGATTGATCATCGCATTTTGAATTGATCGTCGTATTTTTGAATTGATTATCGTACTTTGGATTGATCGTCGCATCTTGAATTGATCGTCGTATTTTTTAATTGATTATCGTTCTTTGGATTGATTGTCATACTCTACAATTTATTCCAGTACTCTTAATTACAACTTAATTAATTATTGCAACGCATTAAATAAATAAAAGGTATTATGGATAAATTTGAAAAATCGCAAAAGGAATTATTAAGTAAAATCGAACGTTCCTTTACGAATTTTAAGAAAAAGGGTGAACAAAAAATGACCAGAGGAGCAAGAACTGCACAGATTGGAAGTATTGAAAATTATTGGAAAAAATTGTTGGACGCTCATGATAGTATTATGGAACTAAGTACAACGGATTTAAAACATAAGTATTTTTTAGAAAATTTCATTGATAGTGCTGAGGAAGTTTATTTAGAAAGAAAAGGAGAATTTCTTGAACATTATAATAATTTAACTATGCCTTCATTGCCTGCTTCATCATCGCGAACTCTCAACGTTATAATTCAAAATGATCCTTTGGAAGCAAAGCTACCGAAGATCGACCTACCTAAATTTTCAGGTGATTTTAAAAAGTGGTCTTCATTTAAAAGTTATTTTGATACTTCAATTGCCTCTTGCACTAATTTATCTGATATTACTAAGCTACATTATTTACAATGAGCCTTGAGGGAGAAGCATTTGAATTGATTAAAGAGATGACTATTGAGGAAGGTACTTTTGATACTGCCTGGGATAAGGTGAAAAAACATTTTGAAACTAAAAGGAGAATAGTTAATTTGCATCTTGCCTCTTTGATCTCGCTCAAAGGTATGGCTTCTGAGTCTTCAGCAGAAATAAAGAGAATTTTAAGCGGTACCAATGGGCCACTTATGGCTTTGAAAGCAATCAGTCATTTAACTGATACATGGAGATGATATTATCGTATATTTGACCGCCAATCGGTTAGATACTCAGACCCGCAAAGAATGGGAAACTTCTATGGGGTCATCTCTTGAACCTGCTAAATTTCAGGAATTGATAACGTTCTTGGAAATAAAAATTATGGCGTTAGAAACTATCGGGTCGAGCGATAAAAGTAAATCCTTCACTTCTTACTATTCCTCGAAAATTAATTCATATAATCCATCTAAAGGTCAGTCGAATAAGCCTCAGACTATTTCAAAGAATTTTCATGTAACTGAAAGTTCTAATAAGAATACTAAATGTGCCCTTTGTTCTAAATCACATTTCATTTTACAATGTGAGAAATTTAAGGTCCAAACAGTAACTTAAAGACACGCCTTTGTCAAGAGCAGGAAACTTTGCTATAATTGCCTAAGAAATCATCTTATTGAGAATTCTAAGTCCACTAGTCGTTGTAAAAAATGTAATAACAAATACCATACCTTTTTGCATTTCGAACCTAAAACTAATTTAGAAACTAATAGAGTACCTATCCAAATTGATCAAAATAATGCTTCAAATGAGTTGAAATCTGTTAGTTCAGACGTGCTTGATACTAGTTCTTCTGCTAATCACTTTGTCAAGGTAATACACTCAAATCCCGAAACTGTTCTTTTACGTACTGCCTGGGTGTATGTCTCTAACGATGCAGGAGAACAGATTCTCGTTCGAACGCTGGTAGATCAGTGAGCTCAGTCTTCATTCATTTCGGAGTCATTATGTCAAAGACTTAGATTGATAAACAAACCAATTGTTTTGACTATAACTGGCGTCGGCAGTAAACGTCAGATAACTTGTAAAGCGGTTACTGAATTTACAATAAAACCACACTTTAATTCTACTTTTAGCTGCCAAGTGGTTGCCTATGTTTTACCAAGCTATAAGCCAATCACAAAAGGCAAAGAGTTCAGCTGGAGTCATCTACAGGGGCTTACACTGGCTGATCCGAACTTCAATAAGACGGGTGTTATTGATGTCCTGTTGGGTACTGCTGTATACACCCAAGTTGTGGAAGGTCAAGTGATCAAAGGCGAAGGGAAAGAGCCCATCGCTACTCAAACCCATTTAGGATGGTTAATTTCTGGAGAGACGACCAAACAGGGTCCACTAAATTTGACAATCCCAACAGTCTTGCATAGTACTGTAGAGTTGGATGTAAATGAATTGCTGCAAAGATTTTGGCTCCAAGAGTAGGTTTCTTGCAAACAACCTGTTTCACTAGACGACCAGGAATGTGAGGAACACTATCTACACACTCATTCGAGATCAGCTGGTGGTAGGTATATATTAAGATTACCTTTTAAAATTGTTAATGTGCCTTCTTTAGGTGATAATTATCAAGCTGCGCTTAAATTATTGAATCGAATGGAGATACGTTTTGAAAGGGATCAAGCATTTAAGAAAGCTTACCATGCCTTTATGCTTGAGTATATAGAGCTTGGACACATGTATCTCGTTTCAGATAAGGATCCAGATGAACCTCTGGATATATCCCGTTGTTGTTTTTTGCCTCACCATGGTGTGTTGAAAGAGAGCAGCGCAACTACAAAACTGCGTACAGTATTTAATGGTTCCTTGAAAACTAAAAATGGTTCTAGTTTAAATGATTGTTTCACGTCGGTACTAATTTATTACCTGATTTATCTTGTCTCGTTCAATCCTGGCGTAAGTACAAATATGCTTTCGTTGCTGATGTTGAAAAAATGTTTAGACAGATTATTGTACATGATGATTACCAACATTGGCAGTTAATATTGTGGCGTTTTGATACTTCTGAACCAGTTCAAATTTATAGGTTATCAACCGTAACGTATGGAGTAGGTTGTAGCCCATTGTTAGCAAACAGGACTATGAAACTGCTAGCTGATGATGATAAGGAGAGGTATCCTTTAGGCGCGGAAATTTTGAAAAATTAAATTTATATAGATGATGTTTTGTTTGGAAGTCATGGCCTAGCAGATGCTAGGTTTAAACAAAATGAAGTGATAGAATTGTGCAAGGTGGGCGATTTCACTCTGCGCAAATGGCTCTCAAATGATTCATCGTTATTAAGTTGCTTGCCTAGTAATGTTCTTGCTGCAGAACCAAGTATCTTATTAAAAAATGATTTATCATTTGCAATAATAGGGCTTAAATGGCATCCAGTAGAAGATTCTTTTCATTTCGATATAAATATTGATAGCAATGTGATCGATTGGACAAAGAACCTTGTGGTTTCTAAAGTTGCTAGATTATTTGATCCGCTGGGATTGCTAGCTCCAGTCATAGTTACAGCTAAGATATTTTTGCAGAAGTTATGGCTCTTAAAGCTAGATTGGAATGATTCTTTGCCTGATAGTGAAGTCGACCAGTGGAGAGATTGGTATTATCAGTTGCCTTGTCTTAGTAAAATAGAAATTCCTCGATGGATAGGCTTCATGCCCAGTTTCATATCACTTCAACTTCATGGATTTACAGATGCCTCTAAATCTGCTTATGGGGCCGTGCTTTACTTGAGAACAATTACAGATTCATCAATTTTGATTGCCTTGCTTCAATCTAAATCTAAAGTAGCTCCATTAAATACTCTAAGTATACCACGATTGGAATTATCTGCTGCGCATTTACTTGCCAAACTAGTTTATCAAATTCTGCCCTTATTTGCAGCTAACAAACCTCAAATATATTTGTGGTCAGATTCTTTAGATACCTTGCATTGGTTGAAGAAAATTCCATCGAAATGGCCTACCTTTGTTGCCAATCGCTGCGCAGATATCCACAATCTTGTGCCTGAAGCCCGATGGTCGCATGTCCGCTCTGAAGACAACCCGGCAGATCTTGTTTCTCGAGGAATTAAACCGTCTGAGTTAAAGGATGCACAGATTTGGTGGAAAGGACCTAATTGGTTGTCCCAAGAGCAAGACTCTTGGCCTCATTCTTTATTGCAGACTTTCTCAAACATAAGTTTTTCTACCAATGTACAATGTTCTTTCGTTTCCTCGGTGGTAGGAAAATCAGATTTAGCTGATGGTACTACAGTAGGTTTGGATTTTGCTAAAAGGAAAGATCAATTTATTTGGAAATTGTTAAATGATTGTTCTTCTTTATCTAAATTATTGAGAGTTATGGCTTACATTTTTTACAAGTAAGATTAATCAACTTAATAGCCAGTTATCAATACTTGAACAAAATTGGTATAAAATTGAAATTGCCGACTATAAAGGGGTTTTGTCTGCCACAGAAATTTCTAGAGCTCGTTATACTTGGATTTATCTAGTGCAACATTTGCATTTTTCAAGGGAATTTCATTAATTAAGGCAGCAACAGCCACTTCCAAACACTTCGTGCCTAGTAAGTTTGAATCCATTTATTCAACAAGGTTTGTTATTAGTAGGTGGACGGTTGAAACATTCATTGTTGTCTTTTGACAAAAAACACCCTCTTATCTTGCCTTATGAAGTTAAATTTACGGAACTTGTAATTCAAAATTGTCATGCGCGTACTCTTCATGGAGGCATACAACTCACATTATGTACACTTAGGAATCAGTACTGGTTGATTAAGGGAAGACAGCGAGTCAAGTCGACTATACACAATTGCCTTACTTGTACTCGTTACAGAGCCACGCAGAATTATCAACAAATGGGCAATTTGCCATCTCCTAGAGTTGTGCCTAGTGGACCGTTTAGCCAAGCGGGAGTTTATTATGCTGGCCCATTTCATATTCGCACCTCTCCAGGAAGAGGTTATAAATCATATAAAGGATATATTTGTGTTTTTGTCTGCCTTAGTACTCGAGCTGTTCATTTGGAAGTAGTCTCTGACTCTACAGATGCAGCGTTCCTGGCCGCCTTTCGACGTTTCACTGGTAGACGAGACCATTGTAGCTTACTACTCAGTGATCAGGAAACTACGTTTGTGGGAGCTGACTCGGAACTCAAGGATATGTACGAGCAAGGAACTACGCATTGTCAAGAATTGTCGTCTACATTAGCTAAAGACGGGACTGCATGGCGCTTTAACCCTCCAGCTGCGCCTCACTTTGGAGGCATTTGGGAAGCGGCTGTAAAATCCACTAAGTATCACATACGTCGTGTTATTGGCGACAATAAATTAATGTATGAAAAATTTGCCACATTACTCTGTCAAATTGAATCGTGCCTAAATTCTCGTCCTCTTGTGCCTATGTCTGATGATCCCGCTGACCTACAACCACTTACTCCTGCACATTTTCTTATTCACTCCTCCTCTTATATTGTTCCAGAGTCTGATTGTACACAGGTCAACATTCCTGCCTCTAAACGCTGGCAAATCATTCATCAAATGACGCAGAATTACTGGCGACGCTGGTCTCAGGAGTACCTGCAAGCTCTACAGAAAAGAGATAAATGGAGAAATCCTAAAAAACCAGTTCAAGTTAGTGATCTGGTCATCCTGTGCAGTGAAACTACTCCACCAGCACAATGGCCATTAGGGAGAATTTTACAAGTATATACAGGTGACGATGGCTTGCCTAGAGTCGTCACAGTTCGCACTGCTGGTACAACATTGAGAATACCAGTTACTAAGTTAATTATTTTGCGACAAGAAGATTAGAATTTAAAACTTTAATTGTTTCATTTCGCTTAATTTTATTCTTTAAATTGTTAAAGTTATATGAATTGTTGATTATTTATAGACTAGAATCTACTCTTAAATTAGTAAAAAAAAAAAACGAATGAGTCACATTGTACAATTGTTAATTAGTATCTTCTGCGAAGATAGGTGGGCGGAATGTCTGAAATTCATTTAACTATATGATATAATGTAACGTTCCGGACTACTGTAATCAAAATTTGAATATCAATTTGACTAAATCGTGTATACGTCACTTTCGTTCTATTGCCTTTTCGGCAGTCGCCACGAGGATTGCGAGTGAGGCACACTTATTTAGGCATAGTCTTACAATAAATTCTAGTCACAGCATATTTAATTGTTATCTTCATTATTATCCATCTACAATTTAACGTAATAAAAAACAGCAACTATAACTTGGGCACAAACGATTTTATCTTGGACTGCAAATGGACATTCCGGATAAACCAAAGCAGAAAGTCTCTCAAGATCGGCAGCCAAAGTTGGGAAATCTTCACCAAAACGTTGACGTCTGTTCTGAAATTATGCGTAATAAGTGGGTGCTAAGTGTTTATCACCAAAACGAAGTTCAAGACGGGAAACTAAATCATCAAAATTTGACGCAGTCGAATCAGATTCAACGAGAATTGATTTTGCTCTTCCTTTCAAACAAGAAATAAGAGCTGCTGATTTATTTGCAGGTGTCGAATTGTTTGCTCTAGTGATGACTTGAAATTGAACTACAAATTCACGAAGAGGTGATGATCCATCATAATCATCAGCTTTCAATTCAAAAAAAAAATCCGTTCCCGAGTGGATAGGTCTAGTGTTCGGTAAAACAGAATTATCTACATTTGAACCTAAACCACGAGTATCAGTAATCAAAGGATCAATAACAGAAGTTCCTAACCCAAGTCTATTCTGATTTAAAGGTAACCCAGTGTCATTGATTCTAGTGTTCTCTGTTTCTGAGAATTTGAGATTATCGGATTTAGTCAAAAATCGAAATATTCTAAACTATAATGTTTTTTAAATAGAATATTAGTTTTATTTTACTATTTTAATTCGAACTTATTCATGAAATTCATAATTGAGCGACTTATTTTGATAATAACATATTTCTTTTAATGTACAAGGTGGGCCATTTTAATCTCCGCACCTAAATTTCTCCGTTCCTAAGCGTGGTATCGAAAGAAAGTTGAGACAAAAGTTGACAAGGGCAAAGGGGATCAAACATTGGTGACCTGGAACTTAACCTTGAACTTGATCTTCAAGGTTATTTCAAGGTCAACTTGATTTTTTTTAATGGTAACCCCTAATTTTTATCCCATAACCTTGAAATGACCTTGAAGAATTGCCTCGAGGTCAAGGTCAATGGTACAGAAAGGTGACCCCCTCTGTCCTGAATCACTTTTGTCTGAACTACTTTTCTGTTGACCGCTTTCCTTCTGAAATATTTGGATGCGGAGATTAAAGTGGCTAGCTTCTCGTTAGTTCGCACTGGAACGTCACACCATCCGATGCGAATGTGCTCACTGTTTTCTCTTCTGGCCAGCTGAAATTTCAGGGTTCGACCTTGAACTGACCTTTACAAGGTCTCACCATCAATAACGATAAAAATGGCAATTATGAGGTTAAACTATACAAGTTTTTACCATTCTGACCTTGAAATGACCTTCTGGAGGTCACGAAACAAAGTAAGGTTGTTGTGAATAATGTTTGAGGTAGAGAGGTTATTTGCTTTGACCAGAAAGCCGTAATAATTCAGAGAAAAAGCATATTATCGTTTTTCAGACGTTTGACCTTGATTTTTGACCTCTCTAAGGACACAAAACAACATTTTCTCAAAGACATTTACGAAGTAAAATTTTCCACTCTTTTCAATTCCGGGATAAAAATTAGGGGTTTCCATTTAAAAAAATCAAGTTGGCATTGAAATAACCTTGAAGATCAAGTTCAAGGTTAAGTTTAAGGTCACCAATGTTTGACCCTCTTTGCCCTTGTCAACTTTTGTCTCAACTTTTTTTCGATACCACGCTTAGGAACGGAGAAATTTAGGTGCGAAGATTAAAATGTCCCACCCTGTATATTGTGGGTAAGAATGAAACTTATACTTGCCAAAATTTTACCTTTTAGAAAGGTATTTTTATAGAGATTTTACAACTTTTCCAAAGACTGAAAATATAATCTTACTATGTTTGCTTATTGGTTGGATTTAATTCATAAAATTCAGAATTAAATGTAATACGTTTTCTTATATTCATTAAATGTTTTGAAGTATTATTTAAAATTTTTTAAATATTTAAAAGTTCTTTATAAGTATAGACTTAAAATTAGGTATAAAATGTTACTAAATTCCATTTTTATTAACCCTCCATGTCGCAAGCATATAAGTAATTGGAAAAATTTATGAAAAAATTCAGGGATCATTGGGCCTTGAGATTTGGATATAACAAAATTAAAAAAAATTTTTTAGTTTTCTCAGCTTCATTGTGGTTATAATAGGTTAGTCCCCCATTACGATATCGGAAATGGCCAACTTTGATCTAATGTACATATTTATTATTTTGCATAATTTCCAGTTTATCACATGAAATTAAAAAAAAAACGAAAAAATGTATGTGTTCTGGAGGACCCACCGAGATTTAAACTGTTACTATTTGCTAGACAACTTCAATAATACACAAAAAACAAAATATTTTGTTTTTTTTTCCAAATTGAACAAAAAATAAATTAAACCCCACTGAAAGGGTGCATTCTATCGATACTTTGATTCGGTGGAGTTGCTAAATGAAGTGAATAGAATTCTTTTTATTCAATTAAAAATTGTAGCATGGGTTCTTATGGCCAAGTAGTATGTACGCTTGTAAAACCAGAATTTCTTTGTAAAACCTCCAGGAGATTATACTTTTTTAATTAAATATTTCGATTATTTAAATAGAAACCACGGTCACCAGTCAAATTAAAATATAATTAATAAATAACTAAAATGAGTGTATTAATTGTCTCACTTATTGAACAGAATATATGTTTTGAAATATGAAATATAAAATATGCTTACTACGAGGGTAGTTCAATAAGTCTTTAGAATGACCAACAGATGGCGCGCGAATCGCTCCAAATCATCTGTTTTCAGTCAGCACCACTCCCGACTAGATATATGGTGCAGTCACAGTCCACATCTTCTGAGTTTACGTGTTTTTATAACCAATTGAAAAAAAAAATTGCTTGTTAAGAAAAATGGAAAAAAACGAGTTCAGAGCGGTAATTAAACATTTTCATTTAAAGGGTTTAACTCCATATGAGATAAAAAATGAATTGGACTCAGTTCATGGCACATCTGCCCCTGCCTTAGCAACGGTTTATAACTGGGTAAATGAATTTAAGCGTGGTCGTACATCAATAAGTGACGAACCACGTTCAGGAAGGCCCGTAGAAGCAACTACTCCCGAAATCATCAATAAAATCCACGATATGGTGTTGAAGGATAGAAGATTAAAAGTGCGTGAGTTAGCTGAGGCCACAAGGATATCTATAGGTGCAGTTGTTTCAATTCTACATGAAAAATTAGGCATGAAAAAGCTATCGGCAAGATGGGTGCCGCGTTTGCTCTCAGCTGAGAATAAACGCAATAGAGTGGTCGCCTCTGAGGCTCTTTTGGCGCGCATAAGTCGGAATCCTGAGGAATTTTTTCGTCGATTTGTGACTGTGGATGAAACATGGATACACCACTACACTCCTGAGACAAAGGAACAATCCAAACAGTGGATTTCCACAGGCGAACCAGCTCCAAAGAAGGCAAAGACCGTAAAGTCAGCTGGTAAGGTTATGGCTACAGTTTTTTGGGATGCACGTGGAATTATACTTATTGACTACTTGGAAAAGGGTAAAACAATTATTGGTGAGTATTATGCATCATTATTAGAGCAGCTGAAAGAAGAAATTAAAAAAAAACGACCACATTTGGCGAGAAAAAAAATTCTCTTTCATCACGACAACGCCCGAGTTCACACATGCTTCGTTTCAATGGCTAAAATTGAAAAACTAAAATTCGAATTGGTCGAACACCCACCGTATTCACCAGATTTAGCCCCCAGTGACTTTTTCTTATTTCCAAACTTGAAAAAATGGCTCGGTGGACAGAGATTTACGGACAACGAAGACGTCATTGCCTCTGTAAGTGCTTATTTTGAGAAACTTCCGAAAACGCACTTTTCTGAAGGATTAAAAAAACTTAAAAAGCGATTGACCAAGTGTATAGAGCTCCAAGGAGATTATTTTGAAAAATAAAAAAAAATTTACCCAAAAAAAATTGTTTTTATACTTTATTCTAAAGACTTATTGAACTACCCTCGTATTATTATTTTTCATATACTATAACATTTATTTAGGTCAATAAGTATGACAATTAATACAAAATCATTTTTATTGGAATTGTGTTGGTGAAACAGAAAATTGTGTGCCTTGGGGCTCCGCATAAACACGGGAATACGCAACGGTGCAACAGGGTGGGAATCCATTCAAATTTTCCGCCAAAATCCCTAACCTGATATCTTCAACTGAGATATGAATAACTGATTACAATAATTAATAAATAAACCGAATTCTGAAAAACCAAAACATCATTGCCCTTTCTTTTGTATCATTCTTCCACTGTGTTCAAGTAAAAATATCATTGCAGATTAGGGTGGAGTGAAAATGCAAAAACTTTAAAAATCGAAATGCCTTAGTGTGGAAAAGTTGCGAATGTACACAAAAGTAAGGAAATTTTTTTGGTTGAAGCATATAGTCAAAGTTTTCTGTTCTGCCAAGAGCCTTTATGTTTTCGATTTTAACGAAAAAAAAACGCGAAATCGATCGTGTGTTTGTAACCTTCCTATTTTTGCACACGGGCTCAGGACCGTCGACGGCAGAGTTATATATATTTTTTTTGTATCTTTTTATATTTTTTATATTTTTTTATATTTTTTTATATTTTAAACTGTTTGTATTTTTTCTAGCAAATTATAGTTTATTGAGTTGGTTTCAAGTTTTTATTATTCACACGGTGAACCGAAAAACGAACTAGTAATTACGAGTCAAGATTTTCAAGTATATTATATTGTAGCCCGTTATATAAACATTTTAAACTGGCTTAAAATCTTTTTTTGATCGAATATAATCATCCCGATTTTGTATACCTATTACTTTTGTTGAAGCCTCTGTTACTAGTTTAACGGTTCGCTCGACAGCTTGCGTATGACATGGGAATTCTGTGAATGTCCAAGTCGCAGGGATATTATTATCATCATACATTTGTTTAATCTTATTTTTATCGAAATGATGCAGAACTAGCGGTGAAGTTATTTCACATGCAAGCCAATCAATCATGTCGATATAGTTGTTTGCTCCAAAATTTACACTTGGAACCTTAAATTGACGTATATTGATTCCGCCTTTTTCAGTATTTTTATTTGCGTCAAGAATTTTTCGTATAGCTAATTTTCTAACTTCCTTGTTTTCATCAGTCAACATGCTAAGTAGAACATTCTCGGGATGTGCAAAGTATGCATTGCGTGCAATAACTTCGTCAATGACTTGCAGATACTTTTCGGGAAGATAGCGAGAGGATTTAATAAATTCAAAAAGATGCTTAGTGCCATCCTTGACAGAGCTATTCAGCTTTATTTTAAACCAAGACGGAGCATACACTGAAAGAATGAATACAACTATTTCTTGTAGATTTGAACTAGGGGTTTCAGTAGAAATGTAAAGCCTTAAAATTTGATTGGCTTTAGTGAGCCAACGAGCATGATTTAATTTTCCAGGATTCAAATTAACAAGATCCTCAGAACATTCTCCAGCACTAATAGCGTTACAAATTTTTAGTAGATACTTTTGATCGTTACTTAATATCTTAATGTCAAGGTCGGGTAAACAGCAATTAATAGCTTTAAACTTAGCTACGGGTAAATTCTCACACTTGTCTAACATTTTACCTATAGAACCAGAGTAAGATTTTGGACCTGATGTGCAGCCATCAATAGCTTCAAACAAATGCCTGAGTGGAAGCTCATTAAAATGTAAAAGACAAATAAACCACTGAAGAGGTCTGCCAATCTTTAACTCCAACAAGCGAATCACTCCTCCCTTGCTACCTGTATTTACAACTGTACCATCGCATCCAACAGCCTGCATATTATACATTGTTCCGAGAAAATTCTTTGAAATAAATGAATGTATACTTTCGGATATATTCTTCGCAGAACCCGAAGCAGGTGTTACATGACCGATGTATTTGGAACCTGGCTCTTCAACAAGAGAATAATGATCTTCTACAATGGTACCTTTGTAGTATTTAGATCCTTTCTTTTCTCTATGCAAAGTCAAATCATGTCGTCCATCAAAATAAAGCCCAAATTCTCTTTTATCTATGTTTTCAAGGCTATCACGTTTTATGTTTTCAGCGACTTTTAATTTTTCCCTTCTCAACTTGTGTCTGTCAATTATCAGCGATTGATCGGAGTTTGAAATTACACCAACATCTTGCAACGCAGCAGTCGCAATCGCTGAGGCAGCTCTGTCTGATACACCATATCGTTGACTAATTAAAGCTGTATTTTCTAAATTGACTCTCGTTTGGGTTAATGAAGATGGTGGTGCCTGACTCGTGCTTGACTTATAAAATTCTTGAGAATCGGGAGTATTATTAGTACTCATTTCTTCTGACGAAAGTGGTTCGACATTAGGCGTACTCGTTGCAACATCGAGCTTTTTGTATGGTGCTGAGCTTTTTATTTTTCTCTCCATTCTCATTTGCAACTTTTTAGTTTCTAAATGATCCACAGAACCTATTGCTAAACCTCTGCTACTCCTTTGATCTTCAAGAAAAGCCCTTTGTGATAAACGTACTTTCTTGTCTTTAGGGCAATTGCAATTGCTAATAGGTTTACACTTGCATGCCGCAATGTCAAAAAGTTTTAATGAATTTTTTTTAAATTCTTCTATTTTGTCATCAGCACGTTTACGGGTGATATTTTTTATTTTGATATACTTCTCATGATACGCTAATATCATGGCTTTTACTCTTTGGTGGGAAAGAATGGGAATCAAAACTTTAGCATAAATCTGCTCAACTTTCAGACTAACTATTTCTGCAATATCAGTAAATGAAGGCTCTCTTTTACCACCTGATTTTAAACCAAGAAATCTCCTTGCCTCAAGACAGCACTTAAACACGCCCTCGTACGTAGGCAGAACATGCTGACTAAGATCCTTCGGCCGTCCGAAAATCGGACATTCGAAATTTCTAGCAGAGAATTGAGAAGATTTCAACATTCTCAGTAAATACACTGTCGTGATAATGGTGAGTGATAATTATATAATATCATCCGTCAAGTAAAGGATGTGCCCGTACCAGCCTCTCTTTATGCCCCTTTATTAACAGCTTTACTTGCGGGCATGAAAAACGCGTAGCCACCTAGCGACAGTTAACGGAAACTATACTTATGAAACATATGGCGCTATTTTTTAATTTCTCAAATTACTAGTTTGCTTGAAATATTATTCTAAATAATCTTGAATATAACTAGTATGAACACAATTTTAATATGATTTAATAAATTTAAACAAATTATTATTAGTTATTAGAATGATAAATGCTCCAACGTGTATAGATCTATTACTTTACTTTATGCAACTATGAAATGAAATTATCCATATAAATTTTTATTAACCTAAAAACGCACACATGTGCGATATGCCACAAAGTGTATATAGGCAATATATGTAAATGATATAATCAATAAGGTAATATGCTATGTAATAAACTGTCGTACCGAATAAAGTATCTTATTCACGTTTCAGAAATAATCAGAAGTATAAAAAATACCGTTTTTCTGCGATTCCGCGTTTTTTTTTTCGTTAAAATCGAAAACATAAAGGCTCTTGGCAGAACAGAAAACTTTGACTACATGCTTCAACCAAAAAAATTTCCTTACTTTTGTGTACATTCGCAACTTTTCCACACTAAGGCATTCAGATTTTTAAAGTTTTTGCATTTTCACTCCACCCTATTGCAGATACAAATGACATTTGAATGAAATTTTGGATAAGCTTTGGTAGATCTCTGTTTTATCATCAAATCGCGTTCAAATGCTATTGACACAAACCGTACATTTTTACTTGAAACTTTGCACAGTAGTAGATAATTTCAAAATGAAGAAAAATGATCTAGTTTTTTTATAAATCTATTTATTTTTTAATAATAGCCAATATTTTAGAATTCTGAGATCGGTGAAGTAGGGAGGATAAAAACTGACTTTCATCGCAATGTAATTCTGAAACTTTTTGTACTTATTGTAACTCTTTATAAATTTGTATAACTTCTTGGTATTTTTTGATAATTCTTTGTGACATCGTCTGAATTCAGTCGAAAAGTCACAAGAAAACTACAAAAACTTATAAGCAGTTGCAAACAATTACTAAAAGTTACAAAGAATTACAAACAATTACAACGAGTTACAAAATGTTACAGTGAGTTTTATAAATAAATATACAATCCTGGTTTGTTGCGACTTGTCATTAATAAGAAAATGAGTATACATTGGGAAAGTGATTATATTAATAAAACTGAAATAAACAACGATATACAGTAATTAGTGCATAAAAAAATATTGTGATTCGAAAGTGTAAATAAGTTACTGTAAACAAAAGTGTTCGGAAAACTTTATTTGTACATTATTCACCATTAATGATAACATTTATTTATCATTTTTATTATTTAATAATAAAGAAAAAAGTTATTGCAGTAGTTATTAAACAATAGTGTATTAAAAATATACAAATAACAAAAATGGATTGTGCAGGAATATTATTATTATTTCATAATAATAATGGAAATACTGCGAAATATTTAAATCAGATTCCAGAAATATTATTATTATTATTTTATCGAAACTATATATAATTATCTTTCCATATTTTATTATTTTTATTTCGCCGTAACGCTAATACCATTATTAGTATTAATAATATACGAGGTCTGTTCCAAAATTATACGACCTACGTTCATATCTTCGCGCGGAGAGACTCAGGCGACCTCTGGAGGGTACGAACGTCACCAGCAACTCCTAACCTTCTCGTCAGTAGCCTGAGATACCGATGAAACGCCTTAGTTCCCGCGCAGCGTGTATTTGTTTACAACGACTTTTTTGCGTTCGTCGCAATTTGCTTATTGCTAAAAATGGCAGAACGAACCGAACAGCGAATTTGCATAAAATTTTGCTTTAATCTCGGTAAAAGTTGTGCGGAAACTATTGAAAAATTTGCAAAAGGCCTTTAAAGATGAGTGTATGGGCAAAACACAAATAAACGAGTGGTATAGGCGGTTCAAAAGTGGCCGCACATCTGTTGACAGTGATCCTCGTTCTGGTCGACCTTCGACGGGAACATCGTCGGATAATGTCGAGCGTGTGCGTGTCGCAGTTGAACAAGATCGTTGTTTGACTGTGAGAGAACTGGAAGATGAACTTGGAATACCAAAAAGTACTGTTTGGCGAATTTTAACCGAGAATTTGGGAAACCGGTGACTGACTCCTTCATCACGACAATGCTCCAGCGGACGCATCAAACCTTGTGCAGCAGTATTTATTGGAACACAGTGTTGCGCAGCTCCGCCAGCCTCCATACAGTCCTGATATAGCTCCCTGCGACTTTTGGCTGTTTCCTCGATTGAAAATGCCGCATAAAGGACATCGATTCGACAATAAACAGACTGTTGAAACTAATGCGACGAATGCACTAAAGGCGATTCCGAAGTCTGACTTTCAAGAGTGCTTTAATAAGTGGAAACATCGATATGAGCATCTTGTTCAATCAAATGGGGACTACTTTGAAGGATGCCACCCCCCGGATGACGAAGAATAAATCAAGCGCCGAGAAAGCGAGGTAGGTCGGATACTTTTGGGACAGACCTCGTACATGTAATAACACCACTCTAGCGTCCCGAAAAAATGCCTAATTTGTACGATTTTTTACAAGAGTAGGAAAGAAGGGATCAAATTTCTTTTTTGAGGGTTTACTATACATATATTGAGGTACAAAAATATATTTTTTTTTACATTTAAATACAGAATGGCGGTTATACAGCGAATCTCGTGAGAATATCTCTTCAATATTACAATGTGACATATCGTAATGTAATATTATAGAAAGAATGCTGCAATGCTGCAATCTTGAAAAACACACTAGAATATGACAGAAATGTAGCTGCAATATTATTAACTTATCCACAATATCACAGCAACGTTGAAATATTTCTACGACATTCCTGCAATATTGGATGCTATGTGGGATATATCTGAATTTATATTAAAATGTTTATATTTATCAATAATTTGTCAAATAGGAATTAATCTTTACATAAAGTTTATCGGCAATAATATTTTAAGTAAACCCTTCAAATAATATTTGTTAAACTTCTCATATATTTTATACTTCTAATATATTTACACTTTTTAATTAGACAATTACTTTTTTAATGCACACATCACTGTTTATTGTTCACTTCAGTTTCTATTATTAGAATCACTCCCATTTTCCTAATAACAACAAAAATCAGAACAACTCGAGGTTATATGTATAACCTTTATATAATATATATAACATGTTTTTCTCCGCTTGCTACACATCAACTTTCGATCCCTGCTCTCCGAAAACTCCGGTGGTAAACAAATAACGTTTTACGTATTTTTTAATTTGATTTTACCAAATAAATGACAGAAATAGTGGTTACCGCCGGAGTTTTTAACTAAATTTCGCCTTAACTTTAATAGCACCCCACCTGTTGTAGAAGCTGCGTCTCTATCTCTGTCTCTCTCTCGTTCGGGTGGGATCGAAAGAGTAAATTAAGCCCTTGTTAATGGTCTAT
This sequence comes from Gastracanthus pulcherrimus, assembly GCA_949152435.1. Taxonomy (NCBI): domain Eukaryota; kingdom Metazoa; phylum Arthropoda; class Insecta; order Hymenoptera; family Pteromalidae; genus Gastracanthus; species Gastracanthus pulcherrimus. Next base: position 54,801,012 of record OX424575.1, on the reverse strand, counting down.
TGAATTATTTCATAGGGCTTAAAAGTGTTGAGTGGTAAATGGTCGAAAATTATAAATTTACAAAAAAGGTAGAGCAGCAATAAAGTTAATTTATTATTGTCAAATTTATTTTTAAATGATTTTTGAAGATTGTTAAAATCGTCAGAATGTGGAGTGCAATGGAAGTTGGCCACGTTCCCCTTGCGGTTTAGGACCGGGTCTAATGGTACAGACGGACTGGTGTAGTTGTGTTTATAAGTATAGCGGAGGTTAGTAGTTACTGTCAGTCTCGCGGCGGGAAATATAAATATGTGCACAGCCCCGGGATATACAAGGGCATAAACAGTTTCAACTGCTCCTCGGCTTTCGAGCCGTACAAGTCGTCCTGCGACGCCGTCGATAGCAGCAACATCCAGAGCCCCTCTGTCCAGGAACCTCTTTCTAAATCGCCTGCATGCTACCCCCGTCCAAGTCCAAGGATACGTTTCACGTAGGTAAGCAAAATAGCTAATCAAAACGTTTTTAAAATTATTTCTACATTTATAATTCCATATACAAGGACCTGAATGAAAAACATATTCATAATAACACAAGTTACTTGGGACATGATAAAATCTGTTTTGAGCATACCTCACTTCTTTTTTTGTTATACATATGATGTTAGTCATAGTAAGCAAAGGCTTCATAATATAACCTCCAGAATTCCTCCAAGTAGATATATTAGTTCTTAGATGTTAAACAATTTTGTTTATAATTTTTAATGTATAATGTAACTATTTAATAAATTTCAATACAGATGCCTCTACATGATTGAGCAGATTCAAGGTTCATATGGAATTCATATTTTCGTAAAGGTCTCGCAGCACAACTCGAACATCATCGTGGCATAGGTGCGAATTGTAATGTCCCAAACATTGTTGACACAGAACAAATCATTGAAGTTAATGGAAGTAAAAGTTCATGTGTTCAAATTCGTGGCTCCATTCCATTATTTTGTCAACCAGCTCCAAAGTTAAAATACATACCAAAATCACAGCTAGGCCTACTTGAAAATCATTTGGTAAAATTTTAGTTGACATTAGTATGAAATATAAAATATTCTTTGTTTACAATAAAAATTAATCATTTTATACTTAATAGGTTGACCAGAAGGAAGTAGAAGTAACTTTTGAAAATGTATATAAGGACATAGTGCATGAGTTAAAGAACTAGAATATAAGATATAAAGCTTTTGTCTTTCATGCTTTATGTTGCAGAATGCAGTATTATTACAGATTAGATATTCTGATGGCTCGTCTCGATCAAGAACAGATGGCTTCAGAACAAACTGCATTGATTGTTTAAATAGAACAAACGTTGTAAACAGGTATTTTAAAAGAACATTTTTTGCATAATGAATCATATTAATTATAACAGTATTTTATATAAGTATGTATACATAAATATATTTATTTTTTAAACGTTTGGACTGATAATGCTGATATAGTAAATACTAGTACTCTGGAACTAGTGCATTGAAAACAGATTTTATTAGAACAGGTTAACGAATTAAAATAGGAGCTATGAGAGATAATGTTCATTTCTTAACAAGATATTATAAAAATAATTTCGCTGATAAGTTTCGACGGGTAAACAAGAATATTAATAATTAAATAATATTTTAAATACTTTCAAACAATTGAATATAAAAAATTAATTTTAGGATTCTATATATCTACTTTTGGGACGATATATGGTTCAAGATGGTGACTGCTGAACGGTTTTATGTCCACTTGAAAGAAATTAGCGATATGCTACGTTTCGATTATACTACAGAAATTCTACTTTACATGCTCTTATGGGCAACAATGGTGGCTGGTATATTTGCGACAATTGTTCATCATGGCAAGCAATACGTTGACAAGCCCAAGCTATTGTAATTTTAGTCATAATAAATACTATATATTTTATTTAATACCTTAAAAAAATATTGTATCATTATTATTGTAAAAATGTGCTAGTCAGTCTCGATTAATCAATTACTAATAATTAATTAATTGCTTAATTAATTAAGTAATTTATAAAGTTAAATAAATATGTGATGAATAAATAGCTTCTTCTTTACAAGTGAATATTTAAATATAATATTGCAATTTATGGAAGATTGTGGTATATGATAATTAGAAAAATTAAAAGTTTCAAACAATTATTATAGAAAATAAGTTGCATTAAAAATAGTTAAATAAAAATACTTTTGCATTAAGAAAAGTTATAAATATTTTTAATTAAATTTACGTTAATCACGTACGTAAATCTTTTATGCAAATGATTTGCGTAAAAAAGTTCCTAATTTTACACGTGATCATTTATGTAAATCATTTACGTACATTATTTACCTACATGATATACGTAAGTATTTTCAACAGGACTAATCCATTTATCAAAGAACCATGGCGGTTTTAACATTGACATGGTGGCCTAAAGTATTGTTAGACTTATTTCACGGCTTGCTATTGGCGTAGAAACGAAGGTGTATTTACGAAAAAAGTATTGTTCGACGTACTATACTCGGCCTGCTATTATATGACAAGCGGATCTGTATTCGCTCTGTTAAAATCTAATAGAGCGACTTTCAACATTTGATTTTAGCCTTACATTTTAATTTATATTTTTATGTCATTTGAGATTCGGAAGTTATCTTATCATTTAGAACTTTAGACTTTAGAAAGCGCTTGATTCTAAAGCGAGGGTGGCAAACATGTTCTATGGGGTCGCCACTTTACCTCCCATGGTGCCTATACTATTTTTCCTCATACCAGCATAGAAAACACATATTTCCCTCCAGGTGCCCAGGAGGTAAAGTAGTAATTTCCGTGCAGGTGTGGGGAAAAAGTATTTTTGTCCTGCCTGCACGGAGATTACGCTTTTTTGTGCATGTATTGCGGGTGGAACGTGGCTCTTTTCCGCTCTAGGGCCGAAAAGTGAGCCCTAGGGCGGAAAAGTAAACACTTTCCCCCAATAGTGCTTTTAACGCTATTTTCCCGCCTTTGGGGTTACTTTCCCGTCCTTTAGCGGAAAATATAGCTACTTTCCGCCTTTTATTACATGCACTCTGAAGCGAACTTACGGTGCAGGTATTGGACAAAGAATATCGTGTGCATCATGGGTGGATAGAAGGCGATCCTGACAAGTGTGATTACCACTTTCACACTCGTCAGTACTCGCCTTCTTTTCGCCCTTGATACACACTATACTATAGTACTTACTATGTAAAAGTTTATTACGGAAAAGCGAGTTGTATATAGAAATTATTAATTAATAACTGCACAAACTTCGGCTTTCTGTTAATGTTAAGGTTGATTTTGGATTTAAAAATAGTATATTGTATACCAAGGGTGGTAAGTGGGCTTTTATAGACCGAGTACTGCAAAGACACGAGGTCAAAAAGCCCAGTTATGCTCTTGGTTCACACCATCTTTTATGTGACGCATGTATGGATTTTTGGGTTTTTTTTGCACATTAAACAAGATGAATGTGACCGTCCAGAAATGTATCTCTAAAAGTATCCTGTACGCTATCCAGAAATATAACTAATATAAAATAAATATCTGGATATCCAGAAATGTATCCCTAAAAGTATCCTGTACGCTATCCAGAAATATAACCCTAAAAGTATCCCGTAAAGTATCCAGAAATGTTTCCCTAAAAGTATCCAAACTGTATCCTTAAAAGTATCCTGTAAAGTATCCAGAAATGTATCCCTAAACATATCCAAAAATTTATCCTTGAAAGTAATCTGTAAAATATCCAGAAATATATACCTAAAAGTATCCCGAAAAATTACAAAAATAGCCCTGGGGCGAGATGAAACGTTTTTCTTTGATTCAAATAACATTATTTTAACTGAAATGATTGTAAAAATAACTATAGCTATTAGTAAATCAACACATTTTAAAGTAAAATATACAGCAAAATATTGTATGTAACACAGGCACAATTTTCGCGTTTTTTTTTACCTATTAAGCGGGTCGTAAGTGACCATTTATAGACCGGCGGGCAATAAGAACCGTCAGCGGATGGTAAAAAGTATTCAACTTTTTTTAGTTTTGAAAATTTTGCAAAGTTTAAAATTTAAAAAATTTTGAAAATTTTGGAATTTTTAGAATTTACAAAATTTGTAGAAAGTTATAATAAACGGGTAGTTTTCAAGTATAAAAAGGTCACATTCATCTTGTTTAATGTGCAAAAAAAACTCAAAAATCCATACATGCGTCACATAAAAGATGGTGTGCACCAAGAGCTAAGAGGGCTTTTTGACCTCGTGTGTTTGCAGTACTCGGTCTATAAAAGCCCACTTACCACCCTTGGTATACAATATACTATTTTTAAATCCAAAATCAACCTTAACATTAACAGAAAGCCGAAGTTTGTGCAGTTATTAATTAATAATTTCTATATACAACTCGCTTTTCCGTAATAAACTTTTATATAGTAAGCACTATAGTATAGTGTGTATCAAGGACGAAAAGAAGGCGAATACTGACGAGTGTGAAAGTGGTAATCACACTTGTCAGGATCGCCTTCTATCCACCCATGATGTACACGATATTCTTTGTCCAATACCTGCACCGGAAGTTCGCTTCAGAGTGCATGTAATAAAGTGCGGAAAGTAGCTATATTTTCCGCTAAAGGGCAGGAAAGTAAGCACAAGGGCGTAAAAGTAGCATTAAAAGCACTATTGCGGGAAAGTGTTTACTTTTCCGCCCTAGGGTTCACTTTTCGGCCCTAGAGCGGAAAAGAGCCACTTTCCGCCCGCAATACATGCACTAAAAAGCGTACTCTCCGTGCAGGCAGGACAAAAATACTTTTTCCCCACACCTGCACCGAAAGTACTACTTTACCTCCCGGGCACCTGGAGGGAAATATGTGTTTTCTATGCTGATATGAGGAAACAAAGTATTCGCACCATGGGTGGTAAAGTGGCGACCCCATAGCTCATGTTTGCCACCCTCGCTTTAGAATCAAGCGCTTTCTAAAGTCTAAAGTTCTAAATGATAAGATAACTTCCGAATCCCAAATGACATAAAAATATAAATTAATATGTACGGCTAAAATCAAATATTGAAAGTCGCTCTGTTAGATTTTAACAGAGCGAATACAGCTTCGCTTGTTATATAATAGCAGGCCGCGTATAGTATGTCGAACAATACTTTTTTCGTGAATACACCTCCGTTTCTACGCCAATAGCAAGCCGTGAAATAAGTCTAACAATACTTTAGGCCACCATGTCAATGTTAAAACCGCCATGGTTCTTTGATAAGGTGATGCTAAAGCCACCTGTCACCAACAAATATGAGGATCCACTTTTCTCATTTCATTTTCAATTTTCGGTAAATATCTCTATGGAAAGTTGTTGTTCCAACCAAAAGGAACAACCTTTCATAGAGATATTTTTTTTAAATTGAAAAATGAATCAAAAAAGTGGTTCCCCGTATTTGCCAATAACATGGGGTTTAACATCACCATAAATGGATTAGTCCTGTTGAAAATACTTACGTATATCATGTAGGTAAATAATGTACGTAAATGATTTACATAAATGATCACGTGTAAAATTAGGAACTTTTTTACGCAAATCATTTGCATAAAAGATTTACGTACGTAATTAACGTAAATTTAATTAAAAATATTTATAACTTTTCTTAATGCAAAAGTATTTTTATTTAACTATTTTTAATGCAACTTATTTTCTATAATAATTGTTTGAAACTTTTAATTTTTCTAATTATCATATACCACAATCTTCCATAAATTGCAATATTATATTTAAATATTCACTTGTAAAGAAGAAGCTTCATCACATATTTATTTAACTTTATAAATTACTAAATTAATTAAGTAATTAATTAATTATTAGTAATTGATTAATCGAGATTGACTTGCACATTTTTACAATAATAATGATACAATATTTTTTTAAGGTATTAAATAAAATATATAGTATTTATTATGACTAAAATTACAATAGCTTGGGCTTGTCAACGTATTGCTTGCCATGATGAACAATTGTCGCAAATATACCAGCCACCATTGTTGCCCATAAGAGCATGTAAAGTAGAATTTCTGTAGTATAATCGAAACGTAGCATATCGCCAATTTCTTTCAAGTGGACATAAAACCGTTCAGCAGTCACCATCTTGAACCATATATCGTCCCAAAAGTAGATATATAGAATCCTAAAATTAATTTTTTATATTCAATTGTTTGAAAGTATTTAAAATATTATTTAATTATTAATATTCTTGTTTACCCGTCGAAACTTATCAGCGAAATTATTTTTATAATATCTTGTTAAGAAATGAACATTATCTCTCATAGCTCCTATTTTAATTCGTTAACCTGTTCTAATAAAATCTGTTTTCAATGCACTAGTTCCAGAGTACTAGTATTTACTATATCAGCATTATCAGTCCAAACGTTTAAAAAATAAATATATTTATGTATACATACTTATATAAAATACTGTTATAATTAATATGATTCATTATGCAAAAAATGTTCTTTTAAAATACCTGTTTACAACGTTTGTTCTATTTAAACAATCAATGCAGTTCTGAAGCCATCTGTTCTTGATCGAGACGAGCCATCAGAATATCTAATCTGTAATAATACTGCATTCTGCAACATAAAGCATGAAAGACAAAAGCTTTATATCTTATATTCTAGTTCTTTAACTCATGCACTATGTCCTTATATACATTTTCAAAAGTTACTTCTACTTCCTTCTGGTCAACCTATTAAGTATAAAATGATTAATTTTTATTGTAAACAAAGAATATTTTGTTTTTCATACTAATGTCAACTAAAATTTTACCAAATGATTTTCAAGTAGGCCTAGCTGTGATTTTGGTATGTATTTTAACTTTGGAGCTTGTTGACAAAATAATGGAATGGAGTCACGAATTTAAACAAATGAACTTTTACTTCCATTAACTTCAATGATTTGTTCTGTGTCAACAATGTTTGGGACATTACAATTCGCACCTATGCCACGATGATGTTCGAGTTGTGCTGCGAGACCTTTACGAAAATATGAATTCCATATGAACCTTGAATCTGCTCAATCATGTAGAGGCATCTGTATTGAAATTTATTGAATAGTTACATTATACAGGGTGAGCCATTTTCATCTCCGCATCTGAATTTCTCCGTTCCTAATCGTGGTATCAAAAAAAAGTTCAGACAAAAGTTGACAAGGGCAAAGGGGGTCAAACATTGATGACCTTGAACTTAACATTGAACTTGATCTTCATCCGCATCTGAATTTCTCCGTTCCTAATCGTGGTATCAAAAAAAAGTTGAGACAAAAGTTGACAAGTGCAAAGGGGGTCAAATATTGATGACCTTGAACTTAACCTTGAACTTGATCTTCAAGGTTATTTCAAGGTCAACTTGATTTTTTTAAATGGTAACCCCTAATTTTTATCCCATAACCTTGAAATGACCTTGAAGAATTGCCTCGAGGTCAAGGTCAATGGTACAGAAAGGTGACCCCCTCTGTCCTGAATTACTTTTGTCTGAACTACTTTTCTGTTGACCGCTTTCCTTCTGAAATATTTGGGTGCGGAGATTAAAGGGGGTCAAATATTGATGACCTTGAACTTAACCTTGAACTTGATCTTCAAGGTTATTTCAAGGTCAAATTGATTTTTTTAAATGGAAATACCTACATTTTTTCCCGGAATTGAAAAGAGCGAAAAATTTTACATCGAAAATCTTTTTGAGAAAATTTTGTTTTGTGACCTTAGAGAGGTTAAAAATCAAGGTCAAACGTCTGAAAAACAATAATATGCTTTTTCTCTGAATTATTACGGCTTTCTGGTCGAAGCAAATAACCTCTCTACCTCAAACATTAATCACTACAACCTTACTTTGTTTTGTGACCTCCAGAAGGTCATTTCAAGGTCAGAATGGTAAAAACTTGTGTAGATTAACCTCATAATTGCCATTTTTATTGTTATTGATGGTGAGACCTTGTAAAGGTCTGTTCAAGGTCGAACCCTGAAATTTCGGCTGGCCAAAAGAGAAAACAGTGAGCACATTCGCATCGGATGGTGTGACGTTCCAGTGCGAACTAAGGAGAAGCTGGCCATTTTAATCTACGCACCCAAATATTTCAGAACGAAAGCGGTCAACAGAAAAGAAGTTCAGACAAAAGTGATTCAGGACAGAGGGGGTTCTGTACCATTGACCTTGACCTCGAGGCAATTCTTCAAGGTCATTTCAAGGTTATGATGGTTTTTTTTAAATGGGACCCTATAATTTTTATCCCGGATTCTGACAGAGAGAGGAATTCTATGTTGCAAATGGTATTTAACAATTTTTACCCCTTGACCTTTCCAAGGTCAAGTAAAAGGGCTTACCTTGCCTTACAGTTCTCTATCTTGCTTGTGTTAATTAACGAAAGCCGTAATAATTCAGAGAAAAAGCATATTATTGTTTTTCAGACGTTTGACCTTGATTTTTAACCTCTCTAAGGTCACAAAACAAAATATTCTCAAAGACATTTTCGATGTAAAATTTTCCGCTCTTTTTAATTCCGGGATAAAAATGAGGGGTTTCCATTTAAAAAATCAAGTTGTCTTTGAAATAACCTTGAAGATCAAGTTCAAGGTTAAGTTCAAGGTCACCAATGTTTGACCCCCTTTGCCCTTGTCAACTTTTGTCTCAACTTTTTTTCGATACCACGCTTAGGAACGGAGAAATTTAGGTGCGGATATTAAAATGGCCCACCCTGTACATTAAAATTTATAAACAAAATATGAATTCCATATGAACCTTGAATCTGCTCAATCATGTAGAGGCATCTGTATTGAAATTTATTAAATAGTTACATTATACATTAAAAATTATAAACAAAATTGTTTAACATCTAAGAACTAATATATATACTTGTAGGAATTCTGGAGGTTATATTCTGAAGACTTTGCTTACTATGACTAACATCATATGTATAAATAAAAAAACAAGTGAGGTGTGCTCAAAACAGATTTTATCATGTCCCAAGTAACTTGTGTTATTACGAATATGTTTTTCATTCAGGTCCTTGTATATGGAATTATAAATTGTAGAAATAATTTTAAAAACGTTTTTTCTACGGAGGGGCTCTGGATGTTGCTGCTATCGACGGCGTCGCAGGACGTCTTGTATGGCTCGAAGGCCGAGGAGCAGTTGAAACTGTTGATGCCCTTGTAGATCCCGGGGCTGTGCACATGTTTATATTTCCCGCCGCGAGACTGACAGTAACCACTAACCTCTGCTATACTTATAAACACAACTACACCAGTTCAGCTATACCATTAGACCCGGTCCTATTCCGCGAGGGGAACGTGGCTAACTTCCATTGCACACCACATTCTGACGATTTTAACAATCTTCAAAACTCATTTAAAAATAAATTTGACAATAATAAATTAACTTTATTGCTGCTCTAAGCTAAATGGGGTACGGGTATTTGATAAAATTGTCAAAAACAGATTGCCACACCTTTTTTGTAATTTTATAATTTTCGACCATTTACCATTCAACACTGTTAAACCCTATAAAATAATTCAATAGACCATTAACAAGGGCTTAATTTACTCTTTCGATCGCACCCACAACTTTTTCTTTTGCATGCGCAATTTTCGGGGAAAATTTTAACAAAAACATGTGTCTGCTTTATCTGCGACATACTGTATATATCAGAGAAAAGAAAACGGTAGTACGGAGAACAAAACGAACTGAAAAAAACTGAGCAAATATTCAACGCTTTATATCGTTATTAGATGAATTTATTTTGACATACAATTTTTTTACGTGATACACTAAATTATTATCTCTTAAACAAGTGCCAATAACTGCAAAATTTTGAAAAGGTTAAAAAAGCCCAATGATATTTATATTATGTTAATAAAATAATTTTATATTAAAATTACACTCTACATTGCACATTTCGATTCTTTCCTCGAATATACTTATACTCTTTTGCGCATGACTAAGTGTTTTGAATACATTGATTCGTTGATCACTATCGCACACGGTGAGCTGCTAGCCAATTTTAGCGTGTCCACCATGCCGAAAAAATCGGCTTAGACAGTTCTTTTCTGCATCATCTTAGTAACCAAAAAAACATCAAATGAAAATCCTAGCTGATTGTCCTGGCGAAATATTCAAAAATTACGAATTTCAATTTTTATTTATTTACCATTTTTATACGTATATATTTTATTTTGATTTTTTATTTTTTTTTATTAACCACTCTCAGCTTTGAACCCAGGATCAACGAACGGGGACGTGGTGGTGATCTGATCCCATATTTTTTTACAAATAACTTTAAATACTAAGTATATAACAAAATAACTTTAAATACTTTATAACTATGTTGAAAAAATAACTGCTCTATATAACTTTACACAACAATAACTTTTTGTAGATTAAATTGAATCCAGATAAAAGATCTTCAAATTATAGATGTCTGGATGAAAATTCAACAGTTGCTCTTCTTAACTTTTCCGGGTTTACTTGGGAGTGTCTGAATTATTTTACTCAAATTATCCGAAGCTTTCAATCCTGCTCTTTTATTACAATCATGCCGCTTACCTTTCGAAATTTCAGCAAAACATATCTTACATAACGTAAGATTATTTTCTTCTGACTTTTTGACAATTCGAACTTGATGTTGGTCGGGAATATTTGTAAGTTTTGATCCAAATAATCCATTTGATGCATCGATTGTTGAATTCAAAGATCTTTTTTGTCCAATTGTAATTTTTGTATGTCCTTTATGTCTTGCTGTTTGGCAAATGTAACAAACACATTCAATATTAGCTCTTGTTTCCTTAAGTAGAATAATGTCTTCATAGTTAAGCATCTGTGGTAACACCCGAGTAGTTGTACCTTTGTTATGCTCAGTTAGAATTTTACGACATGTAGTACAAATGCTTGAAGGAAACTTTGAATTAGATGAATCGTAACTTTTATTAACAAATTTGACTATCAGCGACTCGTGATGACTGGAAATGGCAAAACATTTTATATCACTTTTTCCAACTACAATTTTTTTCCTACAACACGTACAAACTTTTTTCTATTTTCAGAATGATTCGCAAACACATTAGGCATAATTGCTTTTAAATAAAGACACTTCCAAGTTTAAAGAACATGGTCTAATCGCGAAGAAAATCTATCGCGCACTGATGCGCGAATCAAAACAAGTGATATATGAATATATATAGAGAGAGAAAGCTCTGATCGAGAAAGAATTTTCTTATACGTAGTAAACAGTATGCGCTTAACACTCATGTTTACATTAGCTCATGAATATAATATATGATATTTGACATACACGCACACATACACACACTCACGCGCGCGCTCCCACATGTATATATATACGCATACATAATTACGTAGAAGTAATAAACAAATAAAAATTGAAATTCGTATTTTTTGAAAATTTCGCCAGGACAATCAGCTAGGATTTTCATTTGATGTTTTTTTGGTTACTAAGATGATGCAGAAAAGAACTGCCTAAGCCGATTTTTTCGGCATGATGGACACGCTAAAATTGGCTAGCAGCTCACCGTGTGCAGCAGGTAGCCCTGTACGACATGATGCGCAGAAATAGTAGATGTAGATCTTTGACGACATAATACTGCACTAGACGTCTTTAATTATTATTGACTAGAATAAAATGAAAAATAATTATCTGTTGTTGTTATAAGATTTTAATTGACTAACTAGATGGCTATAGTGTTGGGTAAGTTTTTGTGTGTCTTCTTTGATATTAATTGGGTTTTTCTGTACTTTAATAAGTATCACTTTTGCAATGACTCTTTATCTCCAATTACTTTCTTTATCTAATATTTTAGCATTATCAAAATCAAAGGTATGATCATTATAGTTTTTCATATGATCATTGATTATCTATTGTTTATCAGTTTTTCCTATGATATTTTTGTGTTCACTTAGTCATGCGCACAAAAGTATAGGTATATTCGCGAAAAAAATTTAAATATGCAATATAGAACGTAATTCTAATACGAAATTTTTTTATTAACATAATATAAATATAACATATTACCTTATAATTTTTATTGTATAAATATTTAGTTTACCAGACGGCTGGCAAGACTTTACATCAGCTCAACAATTCTCAGCGATTTTCAATGCGGTCATGGCAAATGGTGCTAAAATCGATTCTCTATCGAATACGTTACTTGATCACTCAAATCAACTGCGTTCGCTTGAGAAAGAAAATATTCTGATGCGTAGTGAATTAAATCAGTTAAAAGAATTGCGGGTTAGTACAGCTCCTAGTGCAGATTTAAAAATTGGCGGTATGCCATACTCATGTAACGTCCCTCTTGATGAACTTACTTATGCTATTTTAAAACGTCTGAAGCTAGATCATCTATGCAATGATATTCTTGAAGTGTGTAAAATTTTTGCTAAGAGTCAAGCATCGAACAGCTTAAATGCTAATGAATCGGACAAAAATCAAACAGAGATAAATCAGTTGACAAATAACGAATCAGTCCTCGCTCAATCTGCAACTAATCAAACTAAGACAGGTCGAACAAAACAAACGACTTTTTCTTTTATTGTTAATTTTAAGTCTGTAAATACTCTCTACTATGTTCTAAAAGTTAAACGTGAATTTGGTGTATTAAAATTTTGTGATATCGTGCCTGGTACAGATGAAAGTCCAATCAACTTATTTGACATGCTACCTCCTATCTTACATAATCTGCGCTTGCTAGCTAAAGAAAGAGCCAGTGAATTCAAATATCAATATGTGTGGGTGCGGGACGGACATCTTTTTGTGCGCAAAAACGACAAATCTGAAAGAATCTGCATTCTAACTAATCTCATGACTTTCTCCTCGACCGATGCACCCTATACGCGCAGATATAAACTCTCGGTCATTTATACGTATTGCCCACATAAATTCAAACGCAATAAGAGATCATTTATTTGAAATTAAAGCATTTCTCTCTGACAAACACATTGATGTTTTATTAATATCTGAGTCATAGATTACTCCAAAGCGCAAGGAATCCTCATACTTTATAGCGAATTTCTCACTTGTGCGCAATGACAGAGGCTTGCTATCAAAAACAGGTGAACGTGAATTTATACAAGGGGGCGAAGTTGCATGCTATATTCGCAGTGGCTTACCATATACGGTTCTTCATGCACCAAAAATTAGCGATATCAATGAAACCGAATACATATTTGTTGAAGTCAGACCGCGTGCTAATCAACCTATTTTACTAAGCTCTATTTATCGCCGGCCCAAAGGGAATGTCCTAACAAATTATTTTTTAACATTTCATAAATTTGCACACCTATACAAAAATATTATTCTCGCTGGTGATTTAAACTCGGATCTCCTCAATGATTCCTATTACGGTATATACCTGCGCAACCTAATATTTGAAAATGCACTTTATCTTGTCCCGTTTGGCACCGCAAGGAAAAATCTCACACGTGGCTGGATGTGATCCTCACTGACTCTGCAGATAAAATTATATCATTTCAAAAATCGACATCTCCATTCATAAACTGTCATGATTATCTAATTATTGATTACAACCTTAAAAGTTTAGTTAAGCATCATTTTGATATTACATCGCGCGATTTTAGAAATTTCTCTGCTGAATCGTTTGCTGATGACCTACTAAAAATCTTGATATTTTACGAAATAATAGCCCAAGCAATGGCAATGAATTTCTAAATTTCTTCCAGGCAGTTACTATAGGTGTGCTCGATAAACGCGCGCCTTTTAATACACGTCGAATTCGTCAGCGACTGACGCCTTGGTTTAATGCAGAACTTAAAAACAAATGTAAAACAGGCGATCGTACCTATAAACTAGCTGTACGTAGTAATAATGCGCAACTTCTCTTACAATATAAAAATCTCCGTAAACAGCTGAAAAAAGAAAATCAAATAGCACGCGATCAATACTGCTTGAAGTCACTATCTGACGGTTCCAATAAATCTAAATGTTGAGCCTTATTGAATAAATTTGGTCTCGTCAAAGAGAAAAATAAGTCACCGCTTGATGTCTTCACTCCTGATGAACTAATACATCATTACTCAGCTACCTCTTGTCGACACTCAAACTGCTCTCTAGCGCGTGTTCAAGAAATCTTACTTGTTCCGTCCGATACACATTCTCTATCTTTTCATTCCGATGTGTTAACAGGATAGAAGTATACCAAGCTATGTTAGCGTGCTCGCAGAAAGCAAAAGGTAAAAGTTATGACGGACTCGCTCTGTAGTATATCAAAACCATTTTGTCCAGTATTGTGCCATTTTTAACTGACTTATTTAATCTTTCCATCACTTCCTGCTGTTATCCAGATCTATGGAAAAAATCTTTGATTGTGCCTCTTAACAAAATTTCGTCTCCAGTTAGTCCCTCTGATCTAGTATACCCGTAGCGAATTTATCGTACTTTGCTAAAGTATTAGATACGCTTATTACTCAGCAGTTAACAGATTTTCTTGAGAAAAACAAAGTCTTATCTCCTTTCCAATCCGGCTTTCGTAGCGGCTTCAGCACACAAACGGCCTTATTAAAAATCTCAGAAGATATCCGCGAAGGTGTTGAATCAGGGTTAGTGACCATTTTGCTACTCTTTGATTTTAAAACAGCGTTTGATTGCATAAATCATTGATGTACGCTTGTGTGGTGAAGAGTTTGAATTTAGCTCCTTTGGCTATGTGGGTGGCAGGCGTGCTTCCTTAGATCCTCAGTGGAAAGGAGGATGTCATCAACGTAAATGATGAATCCGTTCAGCGATCTCTGGCTCGTGTCAGTCCATGGCGGTGACAGTGGGCCCGCAGGGGTCAGAGCGTTGGCGGCGCTCTTAGTGGAACATGCGAGAGTTAGCAGGAGCGTGCAGCGCAGACCGCTGAGCCGTTTAGTCGTCTCTGGCTCATGCCAGTCAATGGCGGTGCCAGTAGGCCCGCAGGGGTCAGAGCGTTGGCGGCGCTCTTAGTGGAGCAGGCGAGAGTCAGCAGGAGCGTGCAGCATAGACCGCTTAGCCGTTCAGTCATCCCTGGCTCATGCCAGTCAATGGCGGTGCCAGTAGGCCCGCAGGGGTCAGAGCGTTGGCGGCGCTCTTAGTGGAGCAGTGGCGTCAGCAGGAACTTGTCGACTGCTTGGCTCGTCTTTCCACGTGAATGGTTCTGCGTTGGGAGAGGGAGGACACAGCACTAACCCCTCATCCTAGCTCTCTACGAGCCTAGAGCTGCTCCAGAGACCTATGTCGCCGATGAGACAAGCTCATATAGTCAGCGGTTTTTTACCGCCTTCTATTAGTTTAACTGCGCGGCTAACCCTTGAAAAGGATCGGCCTTAAAAATCGGAACTAACCGCACTTATAGCGCTGGAAGTTCCGCTGTAGTAGCTGCTGTTGGACCGGAGTGAGAGGTTGAACGTCGATCACCTTCACTCTCCTTCCTTCTTTACTTCTCGGCCTGAGTGGTCGTGTGGGCTTCCGTCTGACGATGGTAGCCTCGTCGGGTTGACTCTTCCGGGTGGTCAAGTCCGTAAGTGTGGAGTCGGGCTCGGGTGGAGGCGGGGTGCCCTTGTCGTCGACGGAAACCGGTAGAGGAAGCCCGTTGCAGGAACACCGTAAAGTGATCTCCCGAATCTGGAAGGTGGCTGGCGTGTTGACCTGCGTGCTCTGGTCCCGCTGCTTGCACCTTCGGCGTGACGTCTGATTGCCGGTCGACCTGGTCCTGCTCGTTTGAAACTCGGCGGTCACCCGGGCGGCGTAGTCTTTGGCAAAGGCCAGACGACACCAGTCCGTCTCAGTGAGCTCGCACTCCCTAGGCTACTCGCTCTCGGGCATCCGGATAGGTCGACGGAGAATAGCTAGATAGATGTAAGTGGAGAAGAGGGAAAGCAAAATAATTAAACCAAAAGTTTAATTGACTCCGTGATTTATTCTCAAACTCTTTGAATAAGCCCTATAGTCGTCTCTAGGCCTTACTAGGCAGTATACTCGAGCGAGTACACGGGTGTCGAGTGCTTTATCGACCGGTCCTATATGCCCTTTACTGGCCAACCTCTACTGTGGTTTGGACGACGTCACCTAGCGGCGGCGCGCGAACTATATTGTTCGTAATTTCTCCCGGTGGCGCACAATTTAAACTTAGCTTGCGCGAAAGAGCTTAGTAATGGGCGTATAAGATCATGAACTCTTACTCATAAAGTTGACTAACTCATAAAGTTGACTCAACTTTTCCGATGAAGCTATCTTATGGATACACTCTTATTTAAGTAATCGTTATCAAGCAGTCCTCGGTTTAGACGACAATATATCCGATTTCATGCGAAACACTTCTGGCGTACCCCAAGGCTCAACGCCAAGACCAATCATCTTTCTGATTTTTATTAATTCCATATTATCTGTATTAAGGAAGGAGTCTGCTTTAGGAGCCGAAAAAAACGTTTATTCAGCGATTCTTTTGAAAGGGAAGGACATGATTGCGGTAAACGAAATTTTGAGAACATAATGTACTATATTTTAGCTTTAAAAACCAATTTTTGTTATTAAAAAATATTAAAATTTCTTCAAGTTATGATCATTTTGCCGGAGCGCCTGGAGTCTGCAATTTCTAATCGGTGCCGGTGATGGAGGTCGTGCGGTGCATCTGAAACAGTCAAGACAAATTTTTTTTTAATTTTTATAAGTTTCTTTTCTATATGAAATCAAAAAATACCGAAGAAGTTGTCAAATTCCAAATTTTTTCGAAGTTTGAAAAAAAATTTACTTTTTTTATAAAATAATTCACTTCATTAAAAAAAATTCACTTTTTTAAAAAAAAAATCACTTTTTTTTTTAAAATTCACTTCTTTAAAAAAAATTCACTTTTAAAAAAAAAAATTCACTTTAAGTTGCAAAAAAAGTAGTTTAAATAATACTTTTGTCCAACTTTTTTAGTTCAAATAGAAGATAATTTAATACTGAAGCTAGATCACATTGATTTTTTTTGATCGAAAGTATATTCTTTTTGCTATCACCGGCACCGTTTTCTAAAAATCGTAAAAATGAAAAGTCGAGAAAACGCGCTTTAAAGTTTTCGGTCCAAAAAAATATAAGTTTTTGAGTACTTACAGTAATTAGAGGTTAATCAGCTACCCCTGGGCCATACATTAGTCCTTCCTCTTCTTCAAAAAACTCGTTTTGGCTGAGGGTTTCCAATCTTGGGGCTGTACGAGCCTTCTTGCTAGAAAATGATGCGTGCCGGTTCTCCCGCGTTATGCGCTCAGCATCGACGGCGTCAGCAAAATTTTTGCACTGCTGCCCGATGATAATATTGATGAGCTGCATGGTGGAAAGTACAGCAGAGTAGCCCTCGTTAAAAATGTCTGCAGCCATATATGCTGCAATTTCGACGATTTTATAGCCGGAATTCAAATGTTTCGGACTTAGGCGCCATACAATCGAATTGAACGATTCGTTGGAATGTTAAGTGTGGTCGTCTAAGCACCGCCTCATTAAATCGTCATTAAAGAGCTCTTCATAAATTGGACAAATGTGCTTCTCCACGGTTTCATCGATTAATCTCGCCGGATGTTTGTAAGATGCAAGATTATTCGCCGCTTGAGCCTTGCGCCATTCGCACCAACTCTCGGCGCCTTCTGGACAATTTTCATGCCGACGATTTTCATCCGTGGAACAGTAGTGGTCTAATGTTGCTATAATAGCTTTCTTCATACCTTTCACTGAATCAATATTTCGACGAATCGCCAGACCGTAGTATATCGTCAATTTCTTGATTACACTCTCCGTTAGCCGCGTCTTTTCTCCGAGTTTCTCGGTTTTTCTTTTATTACGTAAACGAGTACCCATATGCTTTTGCACGTGTCCAACACACTCATTTTTCGTCACTGTGCACTCGTCCCCGTAAGGATTGCTATTTAAGATTCCAGTAAAAGTTTTGGAGTCGCCATCGCCGATAGAATTTCTCGACGGATCTCGAAAACATCTCCATTATGGAATCCACCTCCATCTTCCCTGCCAAACCTGCATGATTTGAGGAGCATGAGTCTTTATGATTCTCATACCACTCCTCAAATGCGTCTTCGTCCAAAGTATTTTGACTTATGGCACATGAATGACAATATCCACTTTTTACAATGAGATCGATTACTTTGCCACTGTAGTATCCGATGAGCGTTGTTACACCGTACAAGGAAGTATAACCGCGTTTTTTCCACGATCCATCACCAGAAACCTTCAAATGATTCGCAGGTCTTTCATGTTCAACGTTTTTTTTCTTTTTCTTCCTTGACGGCTTTTTCGCAGGTGCTCTTGAACACTGTCTTCGACGCTGCGTGCAAATGCTCAACGATGTGTTAATAAGTAGATTTTGCAAAACCTGCAGACATATCCATAAGGCCGCAGAATACGTTTATCCCTTCTCGTCCGATACCAAGAAGCCTCATACAAAAATAATTCGTCTGTTGATTTCGTAGCCGGTATTTATCAATGGTCCTGACTGGATTTCGCGTCGACCACACATACACTGTACAATAATTTTAAATCCTAGACCTCGATGACCGCTTTCTGCAAACGTTAATTTTTGCTTGCATGATTGCCCGAAATGGCGAGAAACACAGATATAAATTCAATAATGCGGTAGCAGTGCGCATAATGAATAATGACATCATCGCTGCTTGCTGTCGTTAACTTCTGCTCACTGCGGCTCGTGTGTAAGTCTCCGTCGTCCAATGAAACACTTGTAAAATGATTGCCGTAAAATTTCCGCTTTCGCGGTTCCGCAGCACGCTGTCTTTTAGATCGATCACCTTTCGGGTAGCTTGTCATTTCGATGTGTACTCGGTAAAATCAAAAGTGGAACTGAAAGCTGACGCTACAAACAGCAGTGTAGAAGCTGATGCCGAGATCTATAGTATACCGTTATATTGTATACCGTTCTCCCTACTACTACTCAACACAGATCTTCTAGAAACTCCAAATAATGTTTCAAAGGACGGTTGGACCTTTTCAGATATATACGAGTATAGTCGAATAATAGAATACATCGAGGGGCGGAGCGCGCGCGCTCGGGTCTGCCCGAGCATTCGCACCTGCTCGATGCTCGGCCACTAAAACTGCTCTAGCTTTGGAGATATGTCGAATTGGCCTCTGAAATTTTGAAGACATATTCTTGGATAGTTTTGGAATAGATTTAAGACAAAAAAAATCGATTGTTTGAAGCCGGTAAAGCAGACTCCCCCCTTAAGGCATTGTAACAAAAATTGCATGCTGTTTGCTGACGATCTACAAATATATATTCAGTGTAAACCTTCCGAATTTGCATCTACTATAGCCAAGCTCAATGATGACGCTGCTGCTGTAGTCGCGTGGGCTCGGTCATGTGGTCTTTTACTTAATGTTGGTAAAACTAAGGCTATTCTGTTAGCATCTACACAGCATCTTATGCGACTAGACAAGCATCAAATACCGCCTATAATTGTTGATGGTGCTGTAATTCCCCTTCAGAATTCTGTGAAAAATTTAGGTCTTATATTCTCTGAGGATTTGTCTTGGAATGCCCATATTGCGCAAAATTGTTCTCGGGTTCATGGTATTCTCCATGAATTAAGATTTAGAGGTAATTTCTGAACGAGCGACATTAAGAAATTATTAGTTAACGCGCTTATAATGCCACATTTCGACTATTCGTGCTTAGTCTTCGATAATATGGCCCACTATCTCATTGTTAAGTTACACCGGCTCTTTAATAGAGTAGTACGTTTTATTTTTCGCTTGCGACGTGACACAACATTAAAACCATATTTTGATAAATTAAACTGTCTCTCGCTTGTATCACGGAGAAATTACTTTTTGGGTGTATTAACCTACAAAATATTTGCGTTGGCTGAACCTGCATATCTACACGATCTGTTTCATAAAATTGATGCAAGTACACGGCGTTCTAAAAGACTAAACTTATCGCAATTTAATATTACAACGGACACTACTGCAACATATCGGGACACGTTTTCGATCCGAGCAATGGAATTCTGGGACTCACTACCAGTTAATATTCGCCTTAAAGAAACAGTATTCGCATTTAAGACTGTGTTATATAAACATTTATTAGCCTTAGAGATAAATAGTTAAGTTTAATTCTATAGAGAACGTATTGTACTTTTTATTAATTATTTTGTTAAATTATGGTATTGGGTTAAGTTTTGCGATATTTTGTACCAAATTATGTTTGCTTTTGAAATTGCGATATAACATGTTTTTTCTTTTTATAAGTTATATATATTATTTGTTATACTTCATCATATGTATTGCTACTGTATAATTTAAAACATGTCTATTATGTGTGTTCCTTTGCCATTCGGTCTAGCCAGACCTTGGCATAATAAATATTGTTATCAATCAATCAATCTCTCTCTTTCTCTCTGTTTCTCTCTGTTACTTACCGAGTGCACAACATGTGCGCTTCGCGTCGACTGCTTTATGTCCCCAATGCTTGCTATAGTACAAAATATATAGACATACATGTGAGAATGAGTGGCTTTCGCCCGGAGAGGCATTGTGACGTTTTAGAAGTGAATGCGATAATAATTGCATGAGCAATAAAACCGTCACAACTCTCCTCCCCCAGATGCTGGGTAGCCGACTAGGCGGTCCAGCTCTCCATAATCTCCGGCTATACGGGCGAGTTATGAGCCAAAAAAAGTCAAAATTATTTTGCAAATAGTTAAATATAATTTGTATATATAGGAAAAGAAAATTATTGTATCAAACAAATAATTGAATATATATATTTATTGTCTAAGTACCTCCTACTCTCCTTTTGTACATTTTATACATATGTGAACAGCGTAGAAGGGAGGAGAAAAAGAAAAAAAAATATGATTGTTGCGCTCAGTAAGTCGGCGCGAGATCCTCCACATAGGATTCTCCGATACACTGTCCACTTTCGTGCGATAATACGTAAATATTTGGGCTTGTCTTGCCAGTGACGGTAAACGACCCAGCGTATTTTGGTGCGAATTTCTTCGTGATATCTTCGGCTGCCGATGATAGTATTTTATTTTTCTTCCATACCTTTTGACCGATGGTATATTGCACATCCCGGTGCTTAGCATTGTAGTACTGGGCTTGGTGGGCCGTGGCTACTTTTGCGTTTTCGCTGACCTTTTTGTGAACCTCGCCCAGCTATTCCATTCGCTTTTGCCAGTCCGAGATAGTCTCGTTCTCGGCATTTTCAGCCGCTTTCTCGTCCTCTCTGCGGCGTAGCGACTTAGAATCGTTCGTCTGTCGGCCGTAATTTAGCATAGCCGGGGTGGCTTGCAGAGATTCTTGCTTGGACGTGTTGATGGCATACGCCAATTCTGCGATATATGTGTCCCACGTGTTGTGCTTCTCCTTGATGAACTGATTAATCCTCTCGAGCACCAACTCGAGCATTTGCATGTACTTCTCGAAAGTTTCCGTACAGATGATTATATCATCTAGGTAACTGTAACAGTACGGCTCAAGGCCAGGGGTTATTAAGGAATCTAGCCATTCCTGAAAAGGTCCAGGCGCTCCCTATAGGCCATATGGGAGGCGAGTCCAGTGGAATAGGCCCAAGCCCGGCACAGTAAATGCTGTGATCGGTTGGCATTCCTATTGAACCTTGATCTGATGGTACGCACTGTTAAGATTGATCGTTGAGATGTACCTTGCTCGTTGTAACTTACTCAGAATCGTATCCATGTATCGAAGGGGGTAGGCGCTCGTGACACCGCATTTACCTTTCGGTAATCTATGCAAAAATGGTATGTGCCATTAGCCTTTTTAGTCATTACGACCGGGCTTGACCAGCCGCTGTTCGAGCGCTCAATAATGCCCTCTTCAAGCATCTCGCTTACTTGAGCGTGCATTTCCTCTTCTATCCGTTTGGAAACAGGATAGTAATTTTGCTTGATCGGCCGACAGGTGTTGACATGGAGGTCATACTCTACCAGATTCATGAACCCAAGCGGCCCTTTGTTGTCTGGTATTAGTCTATCGAGTAATTCTTCGGTCATTCTCCGCTCGCCAATGTCGGTATCTGCCAAGCCGATCGTTG
This sequence comes from Gastracanthus pulcherrimus, assembly GCA_949152435.1. Lineage (NCBI taxonomy): Eukaryota > Metazoa > Arthropoda > Insecta > Hymenoptera > Pteromalidae > Gastracanthus > Gastracanthus pulcherrimus. The sequence goes on along the minus strand of OX424575.1, from coordinate 54,778,906 downwards.
TAAGGGCAGCACCGTTTAGCACAGGGGTCGTGACTCCCTCGAGTTTTATTATCTCGTCCGAGTCAGCGACAGTTAGCGTGTCTTCGCGCGGGTTTAACTGTGCGTCGAATACACGTACAAAATCCGGGCCCAGGTAACAGTCGCCATTCAGCTCTGGCATAATCAGGACTGTAAGATATTTGCTTACTCCCGCTACCTCGAAGGGTACCTCGATTTTGCCAGTGACGGGCGACAGGCTGCCGTTGGCTGCGCGCTTGCAATTTGTAGACCAACGGTTCCAATAAACGTATGTGTTGCTCCTGGATCGTACAGTGCTCGAAATCGAAACCCGCCGATTTCACCCTGTAGCCACCACCGGGGATCTCCGCAGAGATTGACGTCGCTCGCCGCTAAATACTCTTGCTTCGTCTCAGCACCGGTGGTGCCCTGTCTGCATTCAGTTTTCTGCGGTTCTTCCGAGGCCCTAGACGGTTCTACAGAGCTGGAAGGGGCCTCTAGCGCTCGCTCCGTTTTTATTTTCCCACCCATTGTGGGTATGTGAACCGTATGTAACCAGGTAGCTTGCAGTCGAAGCAGTATTTCTTCGACCTTCTCCGGCTCGAGTTCGGCGAGCGCGGTTTGCTACCTGGTTCAGTTGACGCGTCTGACTCCGTGGCCGGAGTACTGCTCCTAGATTCGCTTGCGTTACTCTGCTTCGGGTTGTTATCCAGGTTCGGACTGGCCGGGTTTTGCCATGTTTTTGTAGGCTTGTTTTGGTAACAGTTTTGGAAATTCTTTCCCCCATTGGTGGGGGACGAGAACTCTTTCATCCGTTTCTCTACCGATTTTTTTACAGCTGCAGTTAGTGCAGTTGTGTCTAGTGACTCTATGCCAGCCATACTCGGCGGCCCCTTAGCTTTATTCCCTGCGTGCGGCTTGAATGCCGCCTCGGGCACAAAAAATTTATCGGTGGCTAGTGGCTGCTTTCTCGGCACTTTCGGCCCAACCCTGCGCTCTGCGTCCATTGCGAATTGTACAAATTCGTCAACGCTGCTAACGTCATGCCGGCCGAATACTCTTTTAAACTCTTCGGCCATATTTTCGTACATCAGGTCGAGTTGCCCCTCAAGATCCATTGGCTTGGATAGTTTATTTAAAATTGTCATTAGACAAACGACGTAGTCCGTTACTGGCTCTTGGGGGCCCTGTACTCGCCTTATGGCCTCGGTGAGTAATTTTACTTGCTGTTGCTGGTTTTCTGCTAAGAGGTCCCGGCTCCATTGAAACAAGGTTACTTCGTGCTCTTTTATTTGTGCTTCTGCTAGTCGTTCGCTAACTTCTCGAGTTGATTGGACTTTAATTGTTTCAGTTCTTCGCTCGCTTCTTTCTTGAGTGTTCCGAAGAGATATCGGCTTATTATTCCTATGGCGGAAATCAAGGCCCTACGTGTACGACTACGGTGTTCATTTTCATGGCCTCGTAGCATTTCAGTGATTCGGTCGGCACCTCTCTTAGTGTCATATATTTGCGTGTACAGCTATTTCAACGGATGGCGATGAGTACACTTTATATTTGGGTGTCAGAGTGTTTTCAATCCCGGGTTCTGTTTAATTTCTTGAATGTACGTGTCGTGGATATAATCTGCATTTATGTCCCTCCTGTAATTAGAGCTTATTTCAATTAATCGTTACCTTTGCAATTCAGCAATTACATATTACTTTATCGGATTATAAAAGCAATGTATATAAACAGAGTAAATTTATTAAAAAAAAATGTAATCTGTTTGGTTTGTGTGAGTAAATTTAAAACAATGTGTGTAGCTTGAATATATGATAAAAAAAATATTCTCCAAAACTTTATCGGGTTATAAAAGTAATGCATAAAAACAGAGTAAATGATTAAAAAATAAATAAAAATTAAAATATTGTTTGGTTTGAATGAGTGAACCTTAAAACAATGTGTGTATATTGTATATGTGATAAAAAAATATTCTCCAAAATTTTTCGGGATATAAAAGCAATGCACATGAACAGAGTCAAATGATTGGAAAAAAATGGAAATTTTAAATTTTGTTTGGTTTGTGTAAGTGAAATTTAAAACGAGGTGGATAGATTGCATATGTGTGTAAAATTGTATTGGGATATAAAAGCGATGGGTATGAACTGGGTAAAATTCATAAAAGAAAAATAAAAATTTTAAATTGTTATTGGTTTGTGCGTGTGAAGTTTAAAACAATGTATCTGGATTGCATATGAAATAAAAAAATATTCTCTAAAATTTTTTCGGGTTATGAAAGCAATTCATATACACTGAGTAAAATACTTCCAGAAAAAATAAAAATTTTAAATTTTGTTTACTTTGTGTGAGTGAAATTTAAAACTACGTGTGTAGATTGTATATGTGATGAAAAAACATTCTCCAAAACTTTAGCGGGTTATAAAGAAAATATATATAAACAGAGTGAATAATTGAAAAAAAAAAAAAAATTTTAAATTTAGTTTTGTTTGCGTGAGTGAAATTTAATACAATGTGCGAAATGGTTGCCAAAATCCCTGATGTGATTTTAAGTGATCGACGAATGAAAGTTCGCGAAATAGTAGAGACCACAGGCATATCGCAAGGTTTAGTCGCTTCAATTTTACACGAAAAATTGGGTGTGAAAAAAATCTCGGCAAGATGTGTGCTGCGTTTGCTCACAGTGGAGAATAAACGCAATCGTGTGGTCGACTCTGAGACTGCTTTGACGTTTTTCCATCGTAATCCTGAGGAGTTTCTGCATCGGTACATAACTGTGTGAATGAAAATTGGATAGACTACTACACTTCAGAGACAAAAGAAACAGTCAAAACAGTGGATTTTTGAAGGTGAACGAGCTCCGATGAAGGCGAAGACGGTGAAATCGGCCAACAAGGTGATGGCCACGGTCTTTTGGGATGCACGTGGCATCATCTACATCGATTACTTGGAAAAGGAAAGACGATAGCAGGAGAAAATATTGCGTAAGGAATCAAGGAAAAACGCCTCATTTGAAAAAGAAAAAGATCCTCTTTCATCAAGACAATACATGAGTGCACACCTGCCCAGTTTCGATGGCCAAAATTATGGAATTAAAGTTCGAATTATTACAACACCCACCGTATTTACCAGATTTGCCCCCCCCCCCCCCTGAATTTTTCTTACTCCCAAACTTGAGAAAATGGCTTGGCGGACGATGGTTTACGTCGAACGAGGAAGTCATCGCTCAAACAAATGCCTATTTTCAGGAGCTTCCAAAATCCTACTTTTTGGACGGCTTAAAAAATTTGGAAAAATGATTGGAAAATGGTATATAGCTAAAAGGAGAATATGTTGAAAAATAAAAAACAATTTACACAAAAAATTTTTTTTTCTATCTCCTTTTAAGTATTTATTGAATAACCGTCGTATATATATGGATGGTTCCATGTCAAGTGAGCATGTCGAAAAATAAAAATGTCTAAAACTCTACAAAAATGTTGGTATGAGTACCCAGAGTATATAAAAAGAAATTCAGACCCTAAGGTGTTATATGTCAAGGGCAATTAAAGGATGAATAATGCTTTTTTCTAATATTTTGAGATTTTGCCAATATTGTCTGATTTTTAACTCAACAACCAGGAACTTTTGTGAAAGTAGTGTAAGAACATTTTTAGTTCAGAATAAGGTAAGAAATATAAAAAAAATTTTATCAGATCCTATTGTGATATTTTGTAATCTCATGTATTGTGATATATTGTGATATTAAGATTCAAGAAAATCGCTACAATTTTTTTCTAAATAAAAAGTTTTAAAATTTAGTTTTTCATATTTCCTTTAATTCTAGACTAGTTAGATTATGGCCTCAAGCTTAATATAATTTTTGCAAAATTTTCAAATACTGCACTTTTTTCTCTATTTGTTCTTTATAAACCCATGTATTGTGATATATTGTAATATTCATATTCTAGCTGATCGCCATCACCTTTTCCAAAGCAAAGAATCTTAAAATTTAGTATTTCATGTCAACTTTCTTTCTAGACGTTGTCAAAGTGATCTCAAGCTAAATATAATTCCTTCATAGCTATTAATGGTGACTTTTTAGGTCAGTCACACAATAAAAATAACAAAAACGAGCGCTATTTAAAAATTTCCAAAAACTATATTCTAACTAGTCTTGAATTAAAGGAAGTATGAAACACTAAATTTAAGATTCTTTATTTTGAAAAAAAAATTGTGGCGATTTTCTAGAATCTTAATATCACAATATATCACAATATATATATTGGGGTCGTCCAGTATATATATATATATATATATATATATATATATATATTATATAATTGTTTGTAAATCTTATAAGATTTACGCCCTCCTCACTCCTCCGTGCCCCTCCTCATTCTCCTGCTAAAAACAAGGTAATATCGTTTCAAAAAATATGTTATTTTGATCTTATTTTTTCCCTCCTCGCCCCTCCTCGCCCCTCCTCTTTGTATCCTCCTCATAGCCCTCCTCCCAGCCCTCCTCATGCCCTCCTAATTTACTTATTTCTATTAATTATCATTTTTTCTATTAATTATCATCACTATTAACCGCGTAATTTTAGCTCCACATAATGAAGATATTCAAAATTTAAATAATAAAATATTAAATTTACTTAACGGTGAACTAAAAACATATTATAGTATAGCTTATGCAACTGACAAAGGAGTTGATCAGACTGTTGATAATATTCATTTAAATTATCCAATGGAAACATTATATAAAGTTAAAGAAGGTTTACCACCATACGAATTAAATTTAAAAGTTAATGCAATAGCTAATAAGAAATTTAAGTATTACTGATGGTTTATGTAATGGTACTCGATTAAAAATAACAAAATTATTTGAATATAATTTAGAAGCAGAAATTATTACAGGAGAAAACGCTGGAAATAAAGTTTTTATACCTAGAATAACTTTAAATACTAGCGAATCATCATCATTACCATTTATTCTGTATAGAAAACAATTTCCTATAATTTTAGCCTTTTCAATGACTATTAATAAGTCACAAGGTCAGAGTTTTGACTATGTAGGTTTATGTATAAGAAGGCCATTATTTTCTCATGGACAATTATATGTTTTTTTATCTCGGTGTAGAAATCCAGATAATATATATGTTCAAAATGAATTAGAAAATAAATCAGAAATTGAAAATATTGTTTGGAAAGAAATTTACAATAATTAATAAATAATTTTTTAATTATTTTTAATATTTTATGTGTAAAAATTATTTTAATAAATTACAGAATTCAGTCTTTTCTTTTGAAAATGGAAATGGAATGGGATCCTATTCTAAATGAATATGTAGAAGTTGATGATTTAGAAGAATTAGAGAGATTAACACAATTAAATAATGAAAGTGAAGAACACATTTCAATGGAAGATGAGTATGAAGAATATTACAATTCCTTGATAAAAGAAGATAAATTAAGACATATAAATGATTATATAGAACAATATTATGAGAACAATATTTATCATGAACATATTTTTAAATATTGGAAACAAGTTCACGATGTTTTTAAAATATTAGCCAAATAAATTTTATCATTTCGATATGAAAACAATATAGCTACATATGAAATAAAAAATATCGATATATATCATGGAATTCTTCTACACTTTGCAAATACCATTTATAATCTATATATTTATTAAGGTATTCAATATATATTCTTTATTTTCAAGAAATTAAATACGTGCTCATATAAATATAAATAAAATAACAATAATTGAAAATATAGACGAATAAGTAAGAAAAAAAATCTACGGAACTCTAACCAATAGAAAGGATAAAATTTCAAACAATCAAAGAATTTCTTCTTTTAATTGTCTAAAGTCTTATACGGACTGTAAAAAAAAATACTAGGAACCCGTTTAAAAAAAAAACATATATTATTCCATGAACTTCTTTATGTTTTTATGGCGACATTTTAAATTTAGTTTCATAACCTACACAGTGGATTAGGCCTATTGGGGATACCACTGTTTTGTTAATTATTCGTAGGTATAAAATCAATTTAAATAATCTACATTCTTTAACAATTTGTCATATTTTTAAAACCAATTTTAAAAATATACACAAAAATATAATTCAAATTTATAATATATTATATAAAATTATATTAATGATATTAATTAAAAGTGAATTATTATAATCTTTTCCATTTTATTATATACTCTTACAGATCTAAATAATTTGCAAAAAGTATGCATAACTAAAATACATACAATTTGTTTAGATTTATAAGACTTATGTTTTAAATGTTATATTTCTGATTAATATAATATAAATTATTCTTATAAATCTAAATAATATGCAAAAAGTATGCACATCATTACAAATAAAATACATCTTCATTATTACTATTATAAATCTAAAAAATATGTAAAAAGTATAACACATAAATAAAATACATGCAAATTAATTTAGATTTATATGAGTGAAATTTTTAAGTTTTTCATAATATAATATAACAAGATATATTGTTAATTTAAAACAAAAATTAAAGTAATCTAAATTATTATTACATTCAAAAGAATCATTTTTTTAAATTATATTTTTTAATATTAAATTTACATACATAAATTATTACATACGAATTAAAAAGGGCTTTACAATATTACATTCGAATAAAAAACAAAATTAAAATAAATATATATGTTAAAAAATACAATACTTAAAACAAAATATAAATAAATGTAAGTATGAGTTACATATATTTATTTATAAATGAATTAAATAAAACATAAATTTGAATGTATGAAAAAGCTTAATTAACAAAACAAAACGTGTTTTTGTTTTGTTAATTAAAGTTCATTAAAATTAAACGATCCAACCTTATGAGGCGTCGGATGGCGGCTAGAGGAAAAGAGCCTCGATGTTTCGCCAACAACAACCCGAGGCGGCGCTTCTAACGTCGCGGATTGCTTAAGCCAGATGGACGCCCATAAAAAGGTCTAAGGCGTCCTCTTATGGAGGACAGCCCGGGCCGCTATAGTAGACCTGAAAGCTGAACATTCCGCTCCCTCTCCATGGGAAGCTGATGTTGGCTGACCCAACTGGGTGCTGGATTGCCCTGTGAGGACCAGCACCAGTGTATATTTTATATATATATATATATAAAATATACACATATATATATAGCCACCTGGTCCAACTTTCCTGATTAGAGGTTGCCGTGGTTTTTGCCACCCGGTTATTAGTATGTTTTCATACCGTATGTCCAGCGGCCACCTATCAACCCTCAGGAGGGGGTATGTCATCCGATGCTTGGGGAACCACGCCCGGCGCCAAGCCGACAGTCAGGTCCTTGCGGATCTCATCCACTGTCTCCCGTAGGAGGCTTCAGTTCTTCCCGGCGAGTGAGTACTCCTTCTTTTATATCATCTTCTTTTTTCTCCTATAACTCCTCCGTTCCTTGTTATAGACGCGCAGTCGTCGCGCCGGTCGTTTCGTTCGCTTACGACGGGCGTACCATGCGACCATCCATACAAGGTACATCCAATGTGAAAAAGTGCACGCCCTTTGCCTTCGGTACGTTGGGCGTCTTGTTCGTTGTCCGTTCTGCTTGGGGGCGAGGCCGCATTGGCCTAACTTGCTGATGCAGATGATTCATTGCGAACTTCGGATGCCCTGCCCTGGGGTCCTCGGAGTTCTAGTAGGGGTTCACGAGGGTGTTGTCGTGCGTTGAAGTTATTAAGAGAGTCTGTGTCTCTCCCTTCGTTTTCTATGTGCTGTGAATTAGGCTGTGGATCTAAGAATAAGAGTTATCGTAGACTCGTGTCTGACTCTCCTGCGAAACATGTCGACGTAATTAGGTCCCAGGTTAGGTGTATATCTTTCGTTATTTATTATACTTGACTGTCCTATTGGATACCCGCTTGCATATAGGGCGCTTGCCTTAGGATTATGATACGACAATTGCGAATTATGCGTATCCCATGGAATAACTAAAGGAGAAAATACCGATGGGCACCTCATTCGTGAAGGGTGTGCATAACCTTGACCAAAGGACGCCGCAATACCTTCGCCAGGGTAGAATATAGAGCCATACATGGGGTTCACGTAATACAGAGCGTTTGGAAGAGACTAGCATATGTAGAAAACAGTTTCATTTGCCATGTCCGTGAAGGGATTGTTGCCCTTCATTATAGGCCCATTTGAATTTCCTTGAGACGCAGCGCATATTCCAGATATTTTCGTGAGCGCCTAATGTCTTTTTCGGTGCTAAAGTCGCGATTACTGGCGCTGACTGATGATGCTCGTACCTCGGTTGGTTAGTGGCGTTATTATGTAGAAACTGAATTCCCCACAGCGTGCTGTGTTTCTCCAGGCATTGAATACAAATACCCCCGCCTGGCCTAAATAATAGCGTCGCCTCGAAGAGCTAATTCATCATCGGCCTGCAACGATCCTCCCGGCGTGGTGACTACAACAGTGGTTTTGCTTATGCCGGTCTCGTTGTTTCCTGGCGCTAAGTAAGGATAACTGCTGCCTGAAATTACGTCACTGCAAAGGGATAGTTTTCCCTGAGGAAGTTCCTTCCGGCGCTAAGGCTGCAACATTGGTTGCACATAAGCAAGCCTGAGCGTTACCCTTCGAAAGGATAGGTTTCCCAGAGTGCGAGTTGCTCCCTCTGGCGCAAGGGCTGCCACATTCGTTGCGCCCGAACATACCTAAGCGTTATCCGGCGTGGAGTATGAATACTCGCGCCCTGATCATATAAGAACGTCGCTTTGAAGGGATAGGTTTCTCTGAGTACGCGACGCTCATTCCGGTCCAAGGGCTGCAGCGTTCGTTGCCCCTGAGCAAGCCTGAGCGCTACCCGGCATCGAGTATGACTTCCCGCGCCCTCACCGCGTAAAAATATCGCTATAGGAGGAATTGTTTCCTTGAGCTCTTGCGTTAGTGTGGAGTTTTCACTGCGGTATTCGTCGCAATTGAGTGCGTCAGTTTCGGGCTTAAAGCTGTATCGGTATTCCAGGCTAAGTCTTTATCGTAGGCATGTAAGTCATCTTGTATATTAATGGTTTCTAAAGCGAAACCCTGTGCGGCGGCACGTTCGTATCTTTCTTGAAAATCTACGATGCGCGAGTTTGTCTCGGCTACCTCTTCAGAGAAGGTCGAAAGTATTTGGTCTATCCGAGAGTATATTAGGGGGTCGTTAGCTTGGAGATATTTAAGACTAGTTAAGCGGGGGACTCTACTTCTACGCATAGGTATGAAATAATATAATAGTAAGGCGGATTCAAAGTTCGCTTGGTTAGGATTCACGAGAGCGTGTTGCATATATATTTAGGCCGTTCTTGCATCCGATGTAAATGCTTTTATAGTTTGTTTTTTAATTCTTTCCATTTCTTCAATTCTGGACGAAGCCATATTCGTTCGTGACTCACGACCTGAAGAAATACGTGAATTATCGGTATTATCTGTTCGACTTATTGCTCTTTTAATCGGAGTGCGTTAAAGTTCATTCTAATGATAATAATTTAACAAAATGGAGTTATAATATAGTGATACTAATAATATATATTTTGCTTCGAAGGACAATATAAATATTTTATATTTCGCTGACCTTACGAGGACGATGATGTAGATGAAGAAGATCCAAGTAATCCTTCCTGTCCTTCCTTTAGGTTGTTGGGTTCCGGTTCCGCGCATCACTATTCCGAAGATTAGTGATATTATTGTAAAGGTGGCTTGGAATAATTACGCGTGAATGCTTGGTTGACTGAATGATTTATTCGTGGTGTAACGTGTCGAAAGAGAGACACAGAGAGAGAGAGAGAGAGAGAGAGAGAGAGAGAGAGAGAGAGTGAGAGAGATAGAGAGAGACTAGTACAAGTACCGCGGCGTGGTCGCATTTGGCAGGTGTCGGTGAAGCGTCAGAGAGCGAGCCGCGTTTGGGTAATCGCTGATATAAGCTGAGGTCGAACAGCACCTTACAGCCCAAAGCTCCTGATGAAATTCGATGTGGGAGCCACAGTTGGCAAAACCGAAAAGCCGAATCGGCGTCACTGGGATGCCGAGATCATCGTCGAAAAGTTCTAGTGGTAGGCTAATGTAATATGTCTGACATGTGAATATGTGAAAGCGGGATTAAACTTCTTTGTAGTTAAAACTAATCAATTACAATCTATAAATTTATACTTTTACCATCATTTATTTTTTGACAATACTGTAGTACTGCATCGTAACGCACAGCATTTTGCGTATTGAACCTCGCGTCTCGGTAGTCGAGATGGAACTAAAGGATTTCGCGGAGTAGAGGGTCTCTGTTACCATGAAAAAAAGTGCTCACCGTCACGGAATGAAGGAAAGAGAAATCAGAGTTTCTACAGCTCGTGCATGAGCACGAACTCTACATACACACATATACACACGAAAACTCCAATGGGAGAAATATGGTCTTAAAACGGACGATGCGTATAGGGCAAGAAATGCAGCAAGAGAGAGAGAGAGAGATAGACAGAGAGAGACAGAGAGAGAGAGAGAGAGAGAGAGAGAGAGAGAGAGAGAGAGAGAGCGAGAGAGAGAGAGAGAGATCTAAGGCGAGTATCACAGTACAACAGAATTATCTGAAAGTATATTATTTGATAACTTCGTGGGATAAAAGTGATTTTATGCGATTAAGCATGTAAATTTTAGTAACCGTACAATACAAGTTTACAAATGTTCGTGTAAATGATGAACACGAGACTTGGGTCGTTGTGCAAAAGATATTCGATTATGCGCGATTTAAAACAGCGAAATACCGACTCTCTCTCTCTCTCTCTCTCTCTCTCTCTCTCTCTCTCTCGCGGCATCGTTCGTCGCGCGTCTGCTAGGTACACCTGCTCGTGTTTTGGCTCCTGCATTTACACCGCACTCTGCTGCCTCCTGCGTCCGTGAACCGGTCTGTTGTGGTGCCTGCACAGTGGAACATTCTAACTATAGCTGTGATAATAAATCACAGCTTCCACTGGTCCATCGGCACGGCTTTCAACATCCAAGCAGCAACACCCAGCCAGGTGTTTTTTGAGGTTAAGTGAGGTGAATACGGCAGAGTGGCGGGAGCCAAGCACGAAGCATAAATAACTAAGAGGTACCACTTCAATCCGGACACACAGCACGCAGCGCCATACTATCAAGGCGCTATCTGCCGACTCGAACTGCAACTTCGTGACTACCGAGGCGACACCTGCTGCATCCTAGCACTAACATCATGGTCGACAACTGCGCCATCTGCGGGGAGGTTCCTAGGAGCAGCAACTCGCTACGTAAGTGCTGCATATGCAATATAACATATCATCCGGCGTGCAAGCCTATTGCAGTGCTTATCCGCGTACAAAGAAGTGCACTACAGCTACAAACCAAAGCGGTAGCGTGCCAGGCATGCATCGACTCGAAGAGGTCGATGTTCGAGTCGGCAGTCACGCGCGCGACGAAGGCGAGGCCGCGCCCAACAACTCCTCACACTCTCCGTTGCAGGGGCACGGCCCCACCCCCATCATCAGCCTACTCCGGTTGGCCGCGCAATCTCCTGTGACGTCACTAGGCCCGCCCATTTCCAGCACGGGAGCAGAGCACAGTGGGGAATCCCCGAGTGACGTCCCGGCCAAGAGTACGGATTCAAACCGAGCTAATAATACTTCGCAGTCCTCCTTCTCCAAAAATAACAGTAGCATTAATGACATAAATGCGTCCGTCATTCATATGCTAGACAGCACCGCGTTAAAAAAGGGAACAACGGTCTCCTGCCTGGTGGAGTACGCGAATTCAACTTCAAGAAACATTGACAATGCACTTGCTAGACATTGCACCTCTATTGAAGGCAGATTGGAGGCAATTGTAAATGGGCTAAATACGTTACCAGCAGTACATTCTTTGGCACTTTCAATTGAATCCAAGCTGCAAAAAATTGAGGAAAAACTGTCGAAACAACACTCCCAGCTGGAGGAGATGAAAAAGGAGAAGCAAGTACTTTGTCAAGAAATAGATAACCTAAAAATCAAAAATAAAAAATTACACGATAATAAAGTCGACACGAACAATTTGTTGACCAATACAGAGGTAAATTATAATACGTTGATTGAAAAAATTGATAATCTAGAGCAGACTAATTTTGAGTCACAGACAAAAATTGATAATTTTATATTAAATACTTTTGAAAACGATTTCCAAAACTTAACTAATAAAATCAATAGAGTTGAAAGTGACAACAAAGAAATAATAACGAAAATAGAAAAATAATAACAAAAGAAGACTTTACCTCTGCATATATTACTACTATCGACAAAATTGAAAGAAATGTAGAAAACATCCAAAAAGATAACCAACTTATATTAAACAAAATTGAATACCAACAAATCGCAGTGCTCCCCAGTACACAAAACAATACCGTTTCTCTGACAAGTACAAATAAATGTAATAATAATAATAATGCGTCTGCTACAAATAGTAATCTACTCGACAATTATAGTAATATAAGCGACACAAATGACAATTGTAATATCAATAATGACGGTGTCATCCAAGTTGTAAATAGCAGAAAAAAAACATCTAGTCGTTTGAATAAGTACAATATTGACAATGATGATGCTGCAGCATCACCTGCACGAAGCACGCGGGTGCAAACGATTGATGGGGGGATAATGCACAGTAAAAACATCAAAAGCGGTAATACGGAGCTCATTATTTCTAACATTTTCGACGGAGATGTCTCTAAGCGTTTTGACGTTGCACACGCGATACTGTGCCGTGTCCTTCCATCAACACGAAAAATAGATATAATAGGCACACGCCTGCTTCGGTCAGAGGAACCGACAGCTGCGGCATCAGCAGATACAAATAGCGAACGTAGACGGTCACCATGGGTTGTTACCCTTTCCAGCAGTGCGTTAGACGAGAAAATAATGCGAGCCAAAAAGCTAATCACTGGCTTTCATGCTAGATATGTCGACATTGCAGCTCTTGACCAGGACACAAGGGATGGGATTATAAATGGGAAAATTTTTATAAATGAATTATTAACAAACGAATGTTTTATCAAATATAGAAGTCTCAAGGCCCTTGCGATGAGACTTAATTTTAAATATGTTTGGCATAGAGGGGGCCGATTCCTGGTGAAGAGGCGCGATAGCGACGTATCTCATGAATTTTCATCTGCGGCTGATTTACAAACAATAGCGGCATCATATGCCATTAATCAACAATCACAAACTGTAAATAATATAACAAAAAACGTTGATAAAGAAATCGTAATTGATACAAATGTTA
>OX424575.1:54588127-54763127 GCA_949152435.1 Gastracanthus pulcherrimus | reverse complement strand
TCTCTATTGTATTTATTTTATTCTATGTATTACTTTTTGACGAAGCGTGTTTCTGTGATATCTGACTATGACTAGTTCATTATATTTAAATTTTATAAACTGACGAACTGATACAGCGAATAATATTATTTAATAAGAAATGCAATAAGTGAACGTTAATGTAAGATAACAAATACATAAAATTGACTGATATTTTAATTATTATAACTACATGTACATGCAATTGTAAGATTTTCGTCTCTTGATGAATAAAAAGTATACCTATCTATCTATCTATCTCTCTCTCTCTACACGCATCGTCCGTATTAAGGCATATTTCTCCCACTGAAGTTTTCGTGTGTATATGTGTGAATGTATGGTTCGTGAGCATGCGCAAGCTGTAGAAGCTCTCATATCTCCTTCCTTCATTTCTTCAATGTCAGCAAAAAATTGAACGGTAGCAAAGACCCCGCGAAATCCCTTAGTTCGAAATCTCGAGTATCGAGACGCGAGGTTCACTACATGAAACGCTGTGCGGGGCGTTGGGATGCAGCGCTACATTATGTGACAATGATACTAGTACCGGCCAGGTCTCGACTTGGCCAGATTGGCAATGGATTCTGGTGTGCACCACACTTTTCTCGTTAATTTCTCAAGGGCAGACTTCTTCCGCTAATGTTTTTCTATTTATTTATGGGTTTTCGTAAGTATGTACGTGTACATTAACTAATATAACAGTATTCACGCTATTTCTTTACTTCACCGAGTTCCGTAAAGTTGACAAGACGCTGCCTGTGAGAGAACAAGTTAATTGTCCGTCTAACCTCTTCAGACATTTGTGTGCTAACTGCACATTTATTCTCTTAAAACAATCGCTTTGTGTCTCGGACAGACCTGGGTGTGTCACGCGCGCGGGTGTGTGTGTGACACTGTATACCAACTGTGCCCGATTGCACATGTCACATGGAAACTGTCTCTCGTGTGATTAATATTGCTATGTATGGTGTTTCAGTTTTACTTAGTGTGAGAAATAAAAGACATATCGGGACAAAATGAACCATGTTAAAAATGGAAAAATTTGATTATATAATATTATTTAACAGTGATTGGGGTCATAAGGATTATGATGGGGCAAAACGTCACATGGTTAAAATCGACAGATTTCTGTATGTAACGTTATTTTATAAAGATTGGGATGATGAGTCACTATAAAGTAATATAGGGATACGGTGGGTCAAAATGGACCATGGCTGAAATCAATCAATTTGTGCAGCTGTGCAGGTTTTCCTCAGGAACACACCGAAATCTCGAGAATTCAGTTTTGTGTGGATTGTCCTCGATACACAAGTTTTCGCGACCTGAAAGGAGAGGGAAAACGCGAATGCTAAGTCTCTCGCAACGCGAATGTTCTTTAACTTTCGTTGTGGGGCTAACTCGGTACGAGGAGCAGGCGAGCCTAATGAAATATTAATAAACGATAAATTACAAAGATGTTAACAAGGTGATATGAATAATAATACGGTGAACAAAAATGAATGAAATTAGCACGCGCAGGTCGAGCGTCACACGCGAGCTCTGCACGATCGTTGCGGAGCACACCGTCGGTATGAGAGAGGATTACTTACGTGCGCGGTTCTCCCTTATCTTGGGCTATTCGGTGCCCTAATACAAGGACTCGGCACTCTTATCGTAGTATGGCCCTATTATACGCTCCGATACCCCCGGCTTGGCCCTTATCTCTATGTAATAGAGCGCGTGAAACGAAGATAGGATGCCGATGGCCAAGTGTCTCTTTCTCGATCTTCGGTTGCCGCTATCTTTCCTACTCTCGACCCCTCTCTCTTTCTCGTTCTCGCTGTTCGAGGCTTGAGACCTCCTGCAGCTCGTGCTGAGAATAGATGCGATGACTGCCTCAAATCCTTCTTCTTCATGCACGCACGAATGAAAAAAACGGCTACCTTTCGAGCGGCATGGATGCAACAGGTTGACTGCCTGTATGTCCGGCCTCGGCATTGTCTCTCGCTTCGAGTCTCGCACATACTGGATGACGCGCGCGGCTGGAAGATGGCGTTCCTTGTACTATTTCTGCATCGTGCAAAATTACTCGTGAGTTGATCGCGACTCGTTAAAGTTAAAATATACTACCATGAAACGTTTCCTAAAATAGCAGGATTTTTAGTGAAAAATTAGTAAGTTACAATTTTATTTAGGAGAAAAAAATTTTTTTTGGCTGCCTCATGCGGTGAATTTCTCAATAAACTTATAATAAATGTTTAAAAAATGGTAGTTGGATGAATTAACATACAATTATTTTTAGTTCATCTAATGTAATACAAGAGCTTAATTCGAATGTTATAACCTGTTTGCGGTGGTAGATAGCTTTTAATGTTAACTGCAGGCTACCGGAGAAAAAATATCTCATTTTTAAGCATATTACAAAATTTTGAGGGGGTTACAAGAAGAAAATTCAAGATTCAGTAAATTTTGGACCACTCTAATATATATAGACAAAACTCAGAGAGAAAGATGAATATATATATATACACTCCGCAACAAAATTAATGCAACACCTAATTCCGACTAAAAAAGGGCGAAAATTCGAAAATCGATATCTCAGGTAAAAAATGTCGTAAGGGGATCAATTTTTTTTTAAATTAAAGGTTGAAGTCTCTACTTTAAGATGGTGGAACTCGATTTGTCGCAACCCCTACTTACGTGACCTTGAAATTCAAGGTCATTTTTTAAAGCTCAAAAATCGTAAACTTTCGCAGTGCGCCTGGGCGTGGGTGATTTTTTTCGACAATTCTGATCTTTGCATCTTAAAGTACAACTCTTTCCCTTTAATTTAAAAAAAATTGACTCGCTACCAATTTTTTTGACGTTTATACAGCGTTTTAAAAATTGTATTAAAAAACGCGTTTTCGTGAAAAATTTTATAATTTCGATCCACCCTACGATTGAATCAGCGGTGTAGAATGACTCGACTTCGTAGATCGATATCTCAGGTTGAAAATGCCATATGCACGGATTCGAATGTTATTTCTTGGTTGATTCTGATCAAATCGAAATGGAAAACTCGTATCCGAGCGAAACGAATATTACTGTCGACTTTAAATGTAAAAAACAAATTCTTAAAATTTGTGACGTTATTATTTTATAACTTTTATCTTACATCGAATATCTCTTAAAAAATAGGAAGTGTACAAATTTATAAAATTTGTCATCCGTTGCATATTGTTTCCTGAAATCAGTAATGTAAAAAAAACGTAGTGTTCTCGGATGTAAGCCTGAGTAATTCTTGCGGAATGGGGAGGTGCATTATCTTGCATGAAAATGAAATTTTTGTTTGCGGCGACTCATTGGAAGCACGTGAGGCTTCAAAATTTCATCGATGTAGCATCTAGCTGTTAACCCGGGAGGTGGAAACACAATAAGATCAGTGCGATGGTTTAAAGAGATTCCTCCCCATATCATGACGGATCCACCGGAAGAAATCCTGATCGGTTGAATATGGTTTGGCTCAAAACGCTCCCTCCTACGATGCCAAATTAGTATTCGAGCATCCTTACCATACAGGCAAAATCGTGACTCGTCTGAACAAGACGTTCCTCAACTATCTAACCGTCCATTGTCCATAAGTTCTAGCATAGTGCAAACGAGATTTACAATGTATTGCTGTGAGAAAGGGTACTCTAGCACGAATTCGCGATCTTAAACCTGCTTCGTGAAGTCGTATCCTTACTGTTTGCAAACTGATTGGCCTATGTGGTAAGGCATCGTTATGAATTTGTTGCGCATTTCTTACCGGTTCACGCAAGGCTGTTCGTATTATACGACGGTCTTCTCGAGCATTTGTTACACGTTTCCTACCTTGCCCCGTCCTTCTGCAATAAGCACCTGTTTCATTGAATCGAGACAGAACTCGCGAAACAGTCGAAAAATAAACCCTCATTCGTCTTGCTACCTCACGTCGACTAGGTCCAGCTTCAGAAAGTGAAACAATTTGCGCAGAGATGGACTTGAAAATTTTTTTTTACATTACTGATTTCAGGAAACAATATGCAACGGATGACAAATTTGATAAATTTGTATACTTCCTATTTTGTAACAGATATTCGATGTAAGATAAAAGTTATAAAATAATAACGTTTACAAATTTTAAGAATTTGTTTTTTAAATTTAGCTTGAGTTACATCTGATCGACTGTCTCCTCGTGGTGCTTATTGGATAACGCTAAAGTCGATGGTAATATTCGTTTCGCTCGGATACGACTTTTCCATTTCGATTTGATCAGAATCAACCAAGAAATAACATTCGAATCCGTGCATATGGCATTTTCAACCTGAGATATCGATCTACGAAGTCGAGTCATTCTACACCGCTGATTCAATCGTAGAGTGGATCGAAATTATCAAATTTTTCACGAAAAAATACGTTTTTTAATACAATTTTTAAAACGCTGCCAAAACGTCAAAAAAATATCGTAACGAGTAAATTTTTTTTTAATTAAAGGGAGAGAGTTGTACTTTATGATGCAAAGATCAGAATTGTCGAAAAAAAATCACCCACGCGCGGGCGCACTGCGAAAGTTTACAATTTTTGAGCTTTAAAAAATGTCCTTGAATTTCTAGGTCACGTAAGTAGGGGTTGCGTCAAATCGAAAATCGAGTTCCACCATCTTAAAGTAGAGACTTCAACCTTTAATTTAAAAAAAAATTGATCCCCTTACGACATTTTTTACCTGAGATATTGATTTTCGAATTTGCGCCCTTTTTTAGTCGGAATTAGGTGTTGCGTTAATTTTGTTGCGGAGTGTGTGTATATATATGTATATATACATATATATATATATATATATATATATATATATATATATATATATGGGTCAATCCATACCAAAACGCACACGGCTCTGCCCAAAAATGGTAAAGACTTAGAAAAACTTGTATAGGGTCAAAATTTAGGGTTTTTTATATAGAATCAATAGCTATGTAGTGCTTTTCAAACTTTTCAAAATGGCGGTCCCAAAAACCCGATTTTCTGACCAGTTTTCCGAAAATTTTCCGATTAATCGTTCATAAAAATATAGATAAAAGACGCAAAGCAAAATTCTCTGAATAATCTGGTAGCACAAGAATTTCTCCTGGCTTTAAGCTTCCCTTCAATTGCTTAAAATATTCTGATTGTTGTTCGTTAATATAATCTTGAGGTTTTAATGATTTTAACCGATGACCAAGAAGTTAAATAAAATTTTCAGTATTTGTGTTCGATGTAATCATGGTTGTCCTATTCGTCAGATGGACAGTATACGACAGACAGAAAGCACGTTTGAGTGGGTTAACGAAAAAATATAATCAGTGAAGCAGTGATAATTGGTAAATTGTCAAGGAATCTTTCAAAGGAAGCGGCTGGTAGCGTTTTTTACTGCTTCGTGGTTTGCTTGCATTTTGGGTTGTCATATTTTCCGTGTTAGAGATCACGTTTGAGTGGCGGGCTAACGGATAAATATAATCAATATAGCATTGATGATCGTAAAATTTTACCAGAGATTATTTTGAAGGCTATAAATACGCACTCGTACATATAGACGTATAGTTCTCACACACATATAAACACAGTATTTGCATTGACTTCGAGCTAGCTTTCCATGATCATGACTTCAAAAAGGAAGAAGTCTTTTCGAACAGATCGCTGTTGCAATCCGTTCAAATTGGTAGCTCACATAGGCAACTCATTACGACCACTACCAGCTAGGCTTTGCAGACATTTTGGGCTTGCTTCTGCAGAGAATATGATTTGCAGTGGATATAGGAAAATATCATATACTAGTAATGATACTCATAATGAAGACGTGAACCACAATTCCAACAATGATGATACTCATGATGAAAACGTGAATGACAATTTGAACAATACTTCTGTATCTAACATTGCAAATGAAGATAGCCTAGAGAAGAATATGCAATTAGATCTTGACAGTTCAACTTCTTCAAATGCTGAGGAAAACCTCCATGAAATCATCGAAGGTTTAAGAGAAAAATTTTCATCGTTCTCAGAGCACGATCCCGACAGGATAGCTATTCTAACCATACTGCCATCAGAATAGTCAATAGAGAAGATTTCTTCTCTATTCAATACTACGACTTACTCCATTAGAAAAGCTAAAGAATTAAAAGCCACGAATGGCTCTTTTTCTAGACCACCCCCAAAAATAGGTAAATCGCTGCCACGAACTACGGTTAATAGAGTGAAACAATTCTATGAATGTGATTCTAACAGCAGAATTCTCCCAGGATATAGAAATAAAAAGTCTGTTGAGATTGATGGAGAAAAAGTCCTCAAAGAGAAGAGACTGACATTGTTTAGCTTAAAAGAATTATATTTCACTACTATAGGTCTTTCAAAGTTTTGCCAATTACGACCTCAAAATTGTGTTTTACCCGGAAGTAATGGTACTCATATTGTTTGCGTATGTGTGATTCATGAGAATGTCAAGCTTTTGCTCGATGTCATCAATTTATCTAACCTGATGGCTAAATCGTAGTTCCCATTAAAAAACTATACCGATTGTCTTAATCTCATGGTATGTCGTAACTCAAATAGAGAATGTTGTCTTAACGAATGCAAAAATTGCCCTAATTACGATAAGCTCAGATCCCAGCTTGAATCAGGTTCGGAAAAAGCAGACGTAAAGGATATAACTTTTAGCTCTTGGCATTCGACAGATAGAACAACTATGATTACATCAAACACAACTACTGAAAATTGCCTCGAACTTCTTGGTCATCGCTTAAAATCATTAAAACCTCATGATTATATTAACAAACAACAATCAGAATATTTTAAGCAATTGAAGGGAAGCTTAAAGCCAGGAGAAATTCTTGTGCTACCAGATTATTCAGAGAATTTTGCTTTCGTTGTTCAAAAACCAGCTCAAGCTTTTCACTATAATAATAATCAAGGCACAGTATATACTGTAGTTTATTATTATCGAGATGAAGGTGAATTAAAACATGGAAATATAATCGTGATTTCTGAATCAAATACTCATGACTCTGCAGCGGTGTATGTGTGTAATTCGATGATAATTGATTACCTAAAGAAACAACAATAAGTTACAAAGATTATCTACTTTTCAGATGGAGCAAAACAACATTTTAAAAATCAATTTAATATCCAAAATTTATGTAATCATGAAAATGATTTTGGTATCAAAGCAGAATGGCATTTTTGCGCGACGGCTCACGGAAAAGGCCCACATGATGGCCTTGGTGCAACTCTTAAAATAGGAGCTAGGAACGCAAGCCTCCAAGCATCAGCAATCAACAGCATTTTAACAGCTAAGCAGCTTTATGAGTGTTCGATTCTGAGAGATCGATCAAAGCCTCGACCACCAAAAAATTCATGGAGATACCTTTTTATAGTGCAAAAGTCCCAGTATAGGTCCCAGAATGAAGGGGAGCCTGTATCTTAGTCTAAAAATTAAGATAATTATCAATTCATGCTAAAAATGACTAAAATCATAGTTAAAACTTTTTGGAAAATCCATTTTTTTTCGCGCACGATTTGTCAGAGAACCACCCATATATATATATATATATATATATATATATATATATATATATATATATATATATATATATATATATATATATATATATATATATATATATATATATATAAAAATTAAGATAATCATCAATATATGCTAAAAATGATTAAAATCATAGTTAAAACTTTTTGGAAAATCCATTTTTTTTCGCGCACGATTTGTCAGAGAACCACCCATATATATATATATATATGTATAATAAAAATTAAGATAATCATCAATTCATGCTAAAAATGATTAAAATCATAGTTAAAACTTTTTGGAAAATCCATTTTTTTTCGCGCACGATTTGTCAGAGAACCACCCATATATATATATATATATATATATATATATATATATATATATATATATATATATATATATATATGTATAATAAAAATTAAGAGAATCATCAATTCATGCTAAAAATGATTAAAATCATAGTTAAAACTTTTTGGAAAATCCATTTTTTTTCGCGCACGATTTGTCAGAGAACCACCCATATATATATATATGGATGATTCTCTGGGAAATCTAGAGAAAAAATTTAAAAAAATGGGTTTTGATAATTCATTGAAAATTAGAGTCTTGTAAAATGTTCAAAGGTAGCCTACTTTTTGTTAAAATTTGTCACATATGAAAACACTCCCCTCCACTAGTTTATATTGACCCGCCATAATGCTGAGTAGAACAACTGACGACCCCCCTGCACTTGCCGTGCTGTAAATCTGTGCCAAAATCGAGTGATACCGTTTGGCTCCAACCTCTGAGCTACATCATTTCAACTCTGCTTGAGTCTCATGCTACATTCATGTTGTAATCTCACATTTGTTTCGTGCACTCTGTGTGTTCATATACATGTATAATAATACACGCACATACACACCTGGACATTTTTTGAGAGTAGTATACTCGGACACACCACGCCACATAATATTTATATACTAAACAAATTTCAACAAAACTATGTTTTATTTTTAAATAAGCAAATATCGAAAATTGTTACTCAGATTCTCCTAACATTGACATTAATTTAGTATAGATTTTGTGACGATTTTTTCAAACTAAACAGACAATTCATTTGTCAGCTACGTCTTGACAGCATTTCGCTGCCCTCATCAGGCTATACCTTTATAAAGACCACAAAATCTATACTATATTAACATCAGCAAACGGTATAAAAGATTGAATATATAAAATTGACATTAATTGTTTTTTTAATCATATTAAGAATAAAGATATTTGTTTTCTTGAGTTTTACAGAAATATGATAATTAGATTTCTGAGACATTACAAAAATCACGAAAATCATTTCCTGGGCATCCTCAAAAATAATTAGTTTTTTATCTGTATTCTCTAAAATCTAATTTCTTGGTTATTCCAGAAATACTGAAATTCTATTTCTGGGTTATCCGAGAAATAATAAAATTCAATTTCTGGGTAATCCCAGAAACACTGTAATTATATTTCTGGGTCTTCCTAGAAATCACATAATTGGGTTTCTGGGTACCCCAGAAACTTACGTTGTATCTATTTGTTTTCGGAAACGTCCCGGAAAAGTGCAAATATCCCAGAAATTTGCGATGTATGGCATAAGTCGACCCAGAAACTTGCGTTGTATCTATATATGACTTTATGTGAGTATATATGACTGTGACTGCTTATATATGAATATATACGGATCCATTCGAACATCTAAATGTAACGTTTGATATGTCCATATATGTACATGTATAATGGTATAAAGCCATACATGGACATAAATGTTCATAAACGTCATATATGCTTATATGTTGCCATAATTCGTTTATGCTCATCTATGAATTAATATTAACATATTCATATGTTAATGATCATATATATTGATATATCTTTATATATAATTTTCTTATATGATTATATATGATCATATATAAAGTCATTTTTCTGCGCTCTTTGAGAAAGCAAAGATAAAAGACTATAAATGAACTGACCGAGCGAGGATATGAGCGAAGTATTCGTCGCTAATGTTACAAGATTGTTTTTAATGCATTACCTGCGGAGGAAATCCTCGGGAACTACAAGTCGGGATTTCGACGAAACAGGTCAACAAACGATCTGATGTTCACAGTTACGCAGCTCCATGAAAAGGAATGGGAATACAGAGAAACGGTACACCAACTATTCATTGATTTTAAGAAAGCGTATTACTCAATAATGAGATATAATCTGTTTCACGCTTTAGTATTGCTATGGCCACCAAAAAGTTAGTCCATTTAATAAGCATATACCTAGATAACAGTCGGGGTATAGTTTGGTCAGATAAGAGCTTATCTTAACCATTTGAAATCCATAACGGATTAAAACAGAGGGATGCACTATAAACCCTCTTATTCAACTTAGTGTAAGAGTACGTGGTCGGACTTGTACAGGAAACCAATCAGGGAATTATACTAAATGGTTTCCTAAGGCAATTGTTAGTATCCCTAGATGATATAGATATTGTTAAGGTCGGGTTCGCGTATAAATAAATAGAGAGAACACTGTTTATAACAGATCATGAAACGATTAATTTATTGAGATAAACTATCAACAAAATTAGGAGAAACACAACCTTCTAATCTGACTCTCATCTATAGACTAACTGTGTTCTCCTCGAGATGTAGCGACCCGCGATTGTTCGACTTCACGTCATTCTAAAACCCCGAACGTAATATTTAACTCCACTTCTTCAGATTGTCTTCGCAACAATATCAAATATTTCAGCACCAGGGAATTCTATTTCCGACATCTTATCCTACCTTGATGCCCAACAATAAGTTACCGAACTACGCCGTTCTGTAGCTTCTTCTTCCAATGACGACTTCAGGATCTTTATCCAATCGTTAATCCAGGGAAATTTAAAATTCGGCATTTGGCAATGTTATATTGAGGTTGAATTTAGGGTGGGTGTTGATTTACTGTGGACCATATACCCAAATTCCTGCTGCGGCATTCACCGAACGTCTCTCAGAAATATCACTGTTTAAAGAACTAAAAGCAGAGCAGACCTCAGTAACGTTCAACAAAACTTGCTAGTCGGTCGAGATGGATGATCTTGTTAATTCCAAATCGTCCTTAATAACTTTGTAAATTTTATCTGAATTCTTCGCCTCCTGTAAGAAGTTATATACAAGGATGCAATTATCTGAAATATTTTCTACAAAGATAGGTAATTTTACCTTATATTTACATATTTTGGCCATCAATGAGAATTCGAATTACTTAAAATTTATAAAACTAGATTTTACAATTGATACTTCAGAGCCAGAGTCAATTCTAAACTACATGATTTATTATTTAATAATCAGTCAAAACTAAAATTATTCGAATTTTCATTAATTCTACTAACATTCCAATATTCAAATCAAGAACTGGCATTTGGAGCTTTGTTGCGAGAATGTTGAACTCGCCCCTTTAAGTTCATCAAATCCTAGTTTCCCTGTTTCTGAATTAATCGTGGGCAATCTGATCTATAATTATTGTTAGCATAACAATTCCAACATTCTCCTTAGTTCTCAAATTGATTATTGAACTGATTCTTTCTAAATTCAACGTCTCCTCTTGTTCGGAAATTTTCTTGTCGATTTATATGTCATTTCGACGTCCCTTAGGAAGACTAGCACATTTCAGGTTTCTCGAAAAATACTAATTCTTGTCAAGTATCTCCTACAAAAATTAGCAATTTTCCAAATTTTAGATAGTAACTATAATTCTCTTGGAGGATCTAAAAAAGTGTTAGTATTAATCAGAAAATCTAAAAAGCACTAGTTATTTATAAGAGGACTCAGATAAGAACTAGGTGGTTTTGAGAAATCTGAAATGTGCTTGTCTGATAATTTTATGTCGGCTCTTGGCACAAAATTGTTCTTTATATCCTTCAATTCCATGGATCGGACAATAGAATTTTTCAAAGATGAAACATCTTCAATTTATAGTGTTTGTCTTATTTATTGATCTGTTATAGCCACCATAAATTGTAAACAAATCTTATACTGGACCTCATAGGAACACTCTGGATATACTAATCTACAAAGACGTTTTAATTTTCCACCTAAAATTGGAAAATCTTCTGCAGGTTTTTATTCCTTATTGCTAAATTGTGTATAATAAATTTGTGTTGAATGCCTTTTACCGAACCTTAGTTCTAAAGTATTTCACACTCTTCCTCTTAGGCTAGATGTCAGTGCAATTAATTTATTGGTTTCATTCCATTCATTAGCCTGAGCAATGAATTCGAATTGTGTGAGGTATTCTCGCCATGGACACTCACCAACAAAAGTGTCAGGCTTCAACTTATAACCCAACCTATCATGTACGCTAATGTTACTTCGTTTGGATCTAATCTGATTACGCATATCAATTGTATTATTTCAAATAGTATCATCAACAACGGTATTCGTCAATGGTACATTCTTCGCAGGCCGGATTATATTTGAATCCCTAACCATATTGCGAATGTTGTCACCAACTACGGGAATTGTTCATGCAACATTTTTCGTTGTACGGGTTTGTGAAGTGTGTGTGTGTTTTATGTTGGTTTAGCTGAATTAGGCGTTGCTCCATGTTGTAACGCTTTTCTTTCATCGAAAGAACTTCAGCCTTTAGTTGTTCTCGATCACGTCGAGATGTAGCGACTCGCAACTGTTCGACTTCACGTCATTCGAAAACCCCGATCGTAACAATATTATAGGAAATAACAGAGAAACTATATTAAAAACGTGGAAACACTAATAAAAACAGCTAAAAAAGTAAGTAGAGGGAGTAGACCAGTTCTAAATCAACTAAGCACACCGTCATAGAAGAACAATAGCTTTTACCTACATTACCTTAGTTTTATGAGTGGAAGAGCTCCGTTAGAGGGTACGCCGTTTCTGAATCGTATCAACAATTGGTCAGTAATTTATTTAAAGAAAAAATAGAAAGGCACGCGCGCACGCAGGTAGATCATCGTATCGGCCGCATGCGTTCGTGCGCTACTAAGTAAGAGGAATTCACTCTCTTACACTGTAGCTCTATAGCGAACTGCATGCCCGCCAGGTAAAAGGACTGTTCGTAAATTGTTTACATCCAAACACTTAGCTTTATTAATACTAGCTTGTCTAAAATGATCTAAAAATGCAAACATTTCTGGTCCATTAATGATGCGTGGTCTGTTAATAGAACATAGGCCAGATAACAAGAACTTGAAAAATAGACCGTTCTCATCTAAATGATGTATACATTACCTAACATTAATCGGTATACAAATGTTTGTTTCTATAAAAACATTAACTCTACATTCGACCGATAATCTGTGCACATTATTTTGAGCATTACAGATGACACAAGAGACATTACCTGTTTGAGTCAACACATTCAATCAAAGACAAGTTGGATCTGATCCAACAGTGTTATCTCATTCAAAATACTCCTATAACGATTCGCATACAATCTGGATTCATCACTCAATACTAAAGGTGGATGATTTAGGTCATCGCGTCTTATGACTGTTATTTGCCGTTGAATTATTTTTTCTTCTCTATTTATACGTACTAATTGTCGTCCGTCAAATCCCCGATCATATACGTAACAACGAATACGCAGTGGTCTACCACCCCCACCGCCCACTTTCGGTCACTAACAGACGTTATGTAACAGAAGAGACAATAGATGAATACAGTATATAATTTTATACTGAATATAAAATAAATATACCAACTCAGCTCTGCTGGAACCTATCTACAGTCCAGGGTAATCATGCATAATCAGCCCTTTACTTATGGACCGAAGATCCTGATTTTATACAGTGTTTGTGATTACCCCATCGCCGCCATCTGTCGGCAGGATGCAGAAGCTTTTAGCTTCTACAACTGGGTGACACAAATAACATCTCTTGGAAGTAGGAAGCAGGGCTGTATTTATGAACATGGTATTTAGAATTCTCGTCATTATTTTCAGAATCAGAAAAATATTGACCGAAGACAGCCAGAATAAATTCATCAGAACCCACAACTAAAGTAGGTTTCAAAAGATGCCTTTGTTTATGAAGGGAATAAGATTATCGCAATGCACGAAAGCTACTCTTATATATATATATATATATATATATATATATATATATATATATATATATATATATATATATATATATATATATGTATACGTACTATCAATGACAGCAACAGCCCTTGTTTCATTTCGTTGACAATCTGGCTTGAAACCATGCAGTTCTTCTTTAGCTTTTGGCAGCAACCCAAGCCAACGTAGTTTGTTCCAGATATTTTTATTATTATGTAGAACATTAGTAATTCTACTCTGAATAAACAAGCATTTGAAAGACATATAAGCTCCTTCTGTCGAATCGATTTAAGATCTCTATATGAAAAACTGTTAAGAGCAGGGGGCTTTGTTGTTTCGATGTCAATTGTGACATCAATGATGTTGTGTTTACTTGGAAAAGTCGCCATCATATTGTTTGCATCCAGCACTACGTCATTGTCGTCAGTAAAGATCACGTTGATCCAAGTGTGCGACTTTCCAACGTTGTCAGTCGCGCCATGATCAATTAATTTTAAATTTAATTAACATGATAATATTCTAATGAATTCCACATCCTGAGAAGACGACCGCATGTTCGCGTTTAGATCTCCCATTACAATCCTGTGATCGAAATTTCTCGAATAATTCGTAAGATTATCTATTAAGTTCGAGTCGTCCGTAAATGAGATCCCTGGTGGTCGATATATGACGGCGACAAAGATTGGCGTATGATTGCCCTGCTGGATTTTGTACATTAAATATTCAGGAAAACCCGGTTTGCCTTTGTCCCGTGTTGTGCTTGAAGAGCACAGCAACGAGGCTTTGTATGTGTTGTGGACGTAGAAGACCACAACACCCCCTTGACTATTCTTGTCCTGTTTAATTGCCGAATACCCATCGATCTGAACGCTAACATCGTCGCACAGTGGGGGGAATCGATAAATTCTGTGCCAAAATCGTAGAACTTTTGATAGGAACAAGCTATTTTGATGAATCTTGCTCGAGCTTGTAGCTAAATATCTATAGATTAGAGGAAAAATATGCAGACTGCTTAAACATTATTTTATAACCTCTAAAAATTGCTAGAAATCTGTCATTTTTCAGTAAAATCTATATTTTTAATTGTAACTTACATTAGAAATAATCTATTTTGATGAATCTTGCACGAGCTTGTTGCTGAATATCTATGAATTAACAGAAAAATATGCAGAAAGCTTAAAGATTATTTTATAACCTCTAAAAACTTCAAAAAAGGTGTCATTTTTCAGACTTTCATTCGAAATAATCTATTTTGATGAATCTTGATCGAGCTTGTTGCTAAATATCTATAGATTAGAGGAAAAATATGCAGATAGTTTAAAAATTATTTTATAACCTCTAAAAATTGCTAGAAATGTGTCATTTTTCAGTAAAATCTATATTTTTAATTGTAACTTACATTAGAAATAATCTATTTTGATGAAGCTTGCACGAGCTTGTTGCTAAATATCTATGGATTAGAGGAAAAATATGCAGATAGTTTAAAGATTATTTTATAATCTCTAATAATTGCTAGAAGAGTGTCATAATTCAGACTTTCATTAGAAATAATCTATTTTGATGAATCTTGCTCGAGCTTGTAGCTAAATATCTATAGATTAGACGAAAAATATGCAGAAAGCTTAAAGATTATTTTATAACCTCTAAAAACCGCTAGAAAGGTGTCATTTTTCAGGCAAATCTCTATTTTCAATTATAACTTTAATTAGAAATAATCTATTTTGATGAAACTTGCACGAGCTTGTTGCTAAATATCTATGGATTAGAGGAACAATATGCAGATAGTTTAAAGATTATTTTATAATCTCTAATAATTGCTAAAAGAGTGTCATAATTCAGACTTTCATTAGAAATAATCTATTTTGATGAATCTTGCTCGAGCTTGTAGCTAAATATCTATAGATTAGACGAAAAATATGCAGAAAGCTTAAAGATTATTTTATAACCTCTAAAAACCGCTAGAAATGTGTCATTTTTCAGGAAAATTGTTTTTTGGATTGTAATTACTAAAATAATTTCTTTTTGTCTACTTTCAGTAACTTTTTGTACATTTTAGTCAACTAACAATAGTCCTATGATTAGAAATTATGCAGAGTAAAACAGAGTTCAAAAAATCGTGGAAAAATTGGTTAGGATATCCAATTTCAAATATACTTCGTATTCTGGTTTTGAAAACTCAATTTAGAGTTTAAATTTCTCAAATATTTCATATATATACCATAAATAAAGTTTTATAACCTTGAAATATAGAAATGTAACAATATTATTATTATTATTATTATTATTATTATTATTATTATTATTATTATTATTATTATTATTATTATTATTATTATTATTATATTTACTATTAATATCAATATTATTACTACAATATAAAGGGTTACTAATACTCTTCTATTATTATAATTGTATTAATAACTTTATATTCCTCCTATCAAATGCAATTTTGATTAATTTAATATTGTAATAAAATATTCTTTGAATAAATTAATTTTAGCGATATTCTTTTTGAAGCATAAATTTATATACTACAAAAGCAATAAATCGTTAAGTAATAGAAAACATGATTTAAAAATATCATTCATTACAATAAATAAAATTAATGATTACTGTGTCTGCTACATAAAATATTATATAATTGAAATGCCTTATTCAAAAATGATAATCTTTATCTTGACGATAAGTAATAATTTATACATACTTTTATAGAAAACGATGAAATATATATATTTATATACATATGTGTATATAAACAACAAAAGAGGAAACAACAAAAGAACTTTAATATAGTGTAAATTTTCTCATAATTCATACTAACATAATTTAGTAGAAACCTTTTTAGAATGTGCATTAAGTATCACCATAGCAACGAATTATACATGTAAATAATTGTTAAAAAGATAAAAAGCTTCATTTCGCTACAAATTTTGATGAGGTATTCTCTATATCATTAATTGTTTTATCAAGATATTTTATGATTTTATATCATAATCATAATACTAATTAAATAATTATAATTTATGTATATGATTTAATACATAAGGTCATACGGACATAAATTAGCCTACGTAAGTATATCTCTCTTTTTATCTACAATAAAATATTTTATTTAAATATTTATCTAAAAGCCTCTTATCTTTGACAAAACAAAAAAAAATATAAAAATATACAAAACTTCTGACGTGTTATTTTGAATATATAAAAATAATTTCGACTGACGCGTAATGTGTATATAAAGAATTATAATTAAACTGTAATGTTTGCATTAACTACGTTTTTGTGTTTATTAACTATATACTTTTTTTAAGCATGCTTTTAAAAATATCTAATTGTAATATAACTTGTAAAATAATTAAGTACTATAATTTTGAATTCAACAAAGTAAGATACCTACCGATAAATAAATATCAATCATATAAGCGTAAAACAGGGTTACTTTTTGAAAAACTATAAAAAAGCTTGTCAAAATAATAGGTGAAATAATCTAAGATGCCATATTCTTGATTAATATCCATGTTTGAAATATTATGAGAGATTTGATTTTTAAAATAATAATAAAAGTATGATTTAATCCAAGACTAAATAATAAAATAATAAATTATCTACATACTTCTAATTTATATATTTATTGTTTATTCCTATCTATTTTTGCATTTAAATAAGGTTTAATTATTAATTACCCTATTTAACCTATTTATTTTATTTTATTTTTTTTTTCAAGCGTTTTCATAAATGTGCTTCATAACTTCTGCAGACTTCTGCACTTTAATTATCTTTTGTGCAATATCATCGATAAACGAAGCTCTTAAATTTAATAAATTGAATAAATATAATCTAAAAGTCACATCTATTTTATATTGCATTAAATATGAATGAGAAAATAAATAAATAATAATTTTCAGCATGGCGATCGGAATTTAAATATTTATCGACTATTGGTGCCACTTCTTTGACATTCAAGAAATAAAATTATCATAAAGTATATTTGTTTTACTATAAAATACTTGAATCGATTAAATCAAATTAACCTTAACTTATCTGCTAAATAAATAATTGATATTTTTAACAAAAATAATACATATTCGTGATTCCACCCCTATATCAAAAACAAAAGAATCATTTTTAAAATTACTTGTAAAGTTTCAATTTAATTAAAATTTTTTACACTAAGTAAGGTAATTACCTACATTTCAAGATTTTTTAAAGCCGTTTCGGATCTACTTTATTCTAATGAAAAGTTGGACACTGTTAACCACTGTCCATGCAATTAGAGGATAACGCACGGATAAAATGAGCTGAAATTTTTTTGGAAGACTTTAAAAGCATTAGTTCTCATATGAATGAGGAAATTTTAATCTAAATGAATAAAACCTTTTTTTAAATTAAATTAGTCTAAATAATTAGAAAAAAGATAAAACTTTTTCACTAAAAACATTAAAATTTTATTAGTTTATTGAAAGTAATATTTAAAATCTATAATTAATCAATTTAATTTTTAGTAAGACTTGCATTTTGTTTAAATTATTTAGAATGAAAAATCGATGCGCAGAGGAAAATGATAAAAAGAAGAAACGGGGTCGACCACAAAAAAAGAAAAAGTTAAGTATAAACTCTGGTAGAAAATGTGTACCTATTGCTCAATGCTCCAGACGAACTATGTATAGGCGAGCAAAAATGGTTAGAGAAAGTGTGGAGAATAACTCTACCATTCTTGAGACAGCTGCTAAAATAAGCAAAGCAAATAAACCTCTTGTGATAGGCGATGAGCAAAAAGAAATTACTGCGGAAAATAGTAAGATGTATATAAAACATACACGTGAAAGTGCTTTAGCTTACTTTTTAGAAAATGATTATTCTAAAGAGACTTGGACTGCCCTTTCGCAAGATTGTCGAGAAAGAGGGTGCCCAATCTACCCTTCATACGATACACTTCAATTAGAAATGGCAGAATGCAAACCTTCAGGTTATTGTACTTCTGAAATTGAGGTTAAAGTATCTTTGCAAAATATTTTAAATAAAACCATAGAGCGCCTATGCAATGCAGTTTGTTTAGAGTGGGACCCATTGTCTTTGCGTAATTTAGAATTATTAGTAACTTTGGGATTTGACAGTTCTTCTGGACACGTTAACCCACATCAGAAATACGATCTGGTACAAAATGTAAATAAAAGTCCTCAACAATCTCTGTTTGTTACCAGTGTTGTAATTATCAAATTAATCGATAAAAATGATAAATATTCTTGGACAAATCCTACACCCCAAAGTGTAAGATTTTGTAGACCGCTAAGAATAGCACTTGAAAAAGAAGATGATAAGGCAACGATTACTGAGTTTAATCGATTGCAAAATGAAATCATGAACCTTGTGCGTCATAGTTTTAAATTATCAAATGAAAAAGTAGCTAAAGTAAAATATAGTGTATCTCAAACATTATTCGACGGAAAATGCGTTAATACCATAATTGGAAATAATGCTACAAGCCGTTGTCCGATGTGCCTAGCCACTTGCCATCAATTCAATAATTCAAGATCCGACTTTACTCCGAATCAATCATCCCTCCAGTATGGCTTAGGCTTACTACATTGCCAAATAAAAGCTTTTGAACATTTGTTGCATATATCTTACCGTAAAACGGTTGGAACATGGGATATACGAGAACATCTCAAAGGTAAGATTTTGCAATAAAAATTAGAAGCATAAATATTAAATTGATACTCTTGAATTCACGAAGCTATACGTTTTAAAAGCTATTAGTTTCCAAATGTCATGCAGCCAAAAAAACCATTAACCCATCAGCTCATGCATTATTCTTAAACTACACAGTCCTACAAAAATTTTGCACAACCAAAGCCTGTATATAGCTTTCCGAAGCATTTTTGAAGCTAAAACCAAATACGGCCTCAGAATTGCCATTATACGTCAGGATTTTAAGATATCCTAAATTAAAAATACAAAAAACGCGATTGCTTGCTATATTTAAGGTTATGTAATATCGCCAAATTCTTTTTGCTTCCTCCTAAGAGAAAGCTTTGTAATAGTAAAATTTTCAGTTTCTCTAAAACTGCGTAAAAACGCACTTAGAGGTGTTTGGAGTTCGAATAATGCGTTTTTAGAAAATGTCCGTGCGGATGGCTGTGTGTGTGTGCGTGTGTGTGTGTGTATGTACGTATACCGTAATATCTCCGGAACTATACAGTCGATGTTATTGAAATTTGGCATTCGTAAACCCCAAAACACTAAAATCTCTAAACCCCAAAACTCCTAAACCCCAAAACACTAGAAATCCAAAATGCTAAAACCCCCAAACTCCAAAATCCTTAAACCCAAAAATCCCAAAACCCTTAAACCCCAAAACCCTTAAGCCCCAAAGCCCCAAAACCCTTAAGCTCCAAAATCTCAAAATCCTTAAACCCCAAAACCCCAAAAAGGAAATTCTAAAATGCTTAAACTCCAAAACCTCAAAATCCTTAAACCACAAAACCCCAAAAAGGAAATTCCAAAATGCTTAAATTGCAAAAGCCGCAAAATCATGAAATCCCTAAACCCTTAAAGGGGTTTAAAGGTTTTGGGATTCTGGGATTTAAGGATTTTGGAATTTAAGGATTTTGGAGTTTAAGAGTTTTGCGGTTTAAGGGTTTTGGGATTTAGGGGTTTAAGGGTTTTGGAGTTTAAGAGTTTTGCGGTTTAAGGATTTGGGGTTTAAGGGTTTTGGGAATTAGGGGTTTAAAGGTTTTGAGATTTTGGGATTTAAGAATTTTGGAGTTTAAGGATTTTGGGGTTTTAAGGGTTTTGGGGTTTAAGGGTTTTGGGGTTTAAGGGTTTTGGGGATTAAGGGTTTTGGGGTTTGAGGCTGTAGGGTTTAAGGGTTTTGGGGTTTTGTGATTTAAGGGATTTGAGGTTTTGGAGTTTAAGGATTTAGGGATTATGGGGTTTAAGGGTTTTGGGGCTTTGAAGTTTTGGGGTTTAAGGGTTTCGGGATTTTGGGATTTTCGAATTTAAGGATTTTGGGAGTTTGGGGTTTCGGAATTTTGGGATTTAAGAGATTTGGGGTTATGGAGATTAAGGATTTAGGGATTATGTTGTTTAAGGATTTTGGGGCTTTGGATTTAAGGGTTCAAGGGGCTTTGGGGTTTAAGGATTTTGGGGTTTAAGGATTTTGGGGTTTAAGGATTTTGGGGTTAAAGGGATTTGGAGTTTTGGAGTTTAAGGATTTAGGGATCATGGGGTTTAAGGATTTTGGGGCTTTGGAGTTAAGGGTTTAAGGGGCTTTGGGGTTTAAGGGTTTTGGGGCTTTGGGGTTTAAGGATTAGGGATTATGGGGTTTAAGGGTTTTGAGGGTTTTGGAGTTCAAGGGATTTGGGGTTTAAGGTATTTGGGGTTTAAGCGTTTTGGGGATTAAGGGTTTTGGGGTTTAAGGGTTTTGGGGTTTAGGGGTTTTGGGGTTTAGGGGTTTTGGGGATTAAGTGTTTTGGGGATTAAGAGTCTTGGGGTTTAAGGCTTTTGGGGCTTTGAGTAATTACTGGTTTAGTGTTGTATTGGTTTAGTGTTGTATTGGATATGAGTCTATATAAGAGCTTATGAGTTTATGAATTCAAGGATTGTCTTACAATCATAATTTGAAAATCCGTATATATGAATTAGAAGAGTTGAAAGGTGGTAAGGATTCAATATTGCTCTATTTTCTTCTAAATCTTTTTATGCGAATTAACTTGGTTTTGTATAAAACTTATGATTGTATTATACTTCTTAGATAAAAGATTAAAAGAGTTAAAAGATTATTTTATTTAGCATAAAGACTAATAAAAGTAATAGCTCAGTCATTAATTCCATTTAATTAATTTCTTTCAAGCATTTAACAAATACAAATTCATTTACCATATATTTTTTACGAATTCAGATAAATTTGAAAGAAGAAAAGCGATTGTTCAAAATAGGATTCACGAAAAGTTAGGAGTCAAAGTTGATCAAGTTATTCCAGGTCATGGGACCTCAAATACAGGTAATTTGGCGAGAAGATGTTTCGATGAACCCGAATTATTCGCACAAGCATTAGAGATAGATCAGGAACTAGTAAAAAATATTGCAGTAATTATAACAGTATTTCGATCTAAGAAAGAGGTAATTTTGGATTTGTTTGAAGCCTTTTGTAGAGAGACTTACGCCTTACATTATCAAATGTATTCATGGGCCCGCATGAGTCCATCTCTACACAAATTGCTTTGGCATGGATGTGAAATTGCTCGACAGTTTCGTTTACCTATGGCATTTTATGCTGAAGATGCAAATGAATCATGGCACAAGTTATACAGGAACAATATGACATCTCATGCGCGACAAAATAGTCGATCGAATAGAATACTTGATGTATACAATCGAGCAATTTTTCTGACAGATCCTAAGATTTCCCTTGTTCTAATTAACAAAAGACTAGTGCAAAAGAATTATAAGAAACTATCATCTTGTGTAAAAAGATTTCTCTTAGAAGGGTAAGTACAGTGCAATAAATTTAATTTATCAATCTTTTCAGATATTGACTTTTTAGCTTCGGTGGGCTCAAAATTTATGCTTTTAGTTTTTACAATTTTATGACTTCGAGAATGTTAAATTCTTTAGATTAATTCACACTTGTCAATAATAAGATTTTGAATTTTTGATCTTAGTAGTTAAATGTTGTTATTTTTGCAGTTAGCCCAAAGTAAAGTTGAGGTTTGTAAATCAAAGTTTTAAGTTTTATTATTTACGATCATTGCAAATTGCTTAGCAATAGGTAATTTGATATAAACTTTTTGGTTTCATTACTAAGACCCCCATTATTAATAAGATAGGTTTAACGTTTAAGTTCATGAGTATTACTGCAGTTATTTGCTTAGCTCTGTTAGTCAAAATTAGGATTCTATAGTTTAAATGTTATTTTTATAATTTGCTTGATTAAGGCAAATTGTGTTTAAAGTTTCTATTCTAAAGTTGAAATGATTTGAAATATTTTTCAATTAGCAATATCAATTAGGGCTTTTTAATATTTTAATTATTGTTTTATCCTTTGCCTGTAATTACTTTATTTGATTAACTTATTCTAATGTTGCAGGGAATCCAGTGGTGAAAGCGATAGTGACATAGATGATACTTCAAGATAAAATGAAAAGTTGAAATAATTTAATTTTATATCTGTGAATGAATCAATTCATGTAAATATATTATCTAACGATTTATTGTCTTCCTAGTATATGAATTCATGCTTTCATAGGAATATCGCTAAGCTTAATTTGTTCAAAGAATATTTCATTACAATACTAAATTAATCAAAATGGCATTTGATAGGAGGATTTTAAAGTTATTAATACAATTATAATAATAGAAGAGTATTAGTAATACTTTATATTGTAGTAAGAATATTGATATTAATAGTAAATATAATAATAATAATAATAATATTGTTACATTTCTATATTTCAAGGTTATGAAACTTTATTTATGGTACGCACACACACACACACACATATATATATATATATATATATATCTGGAATATTCGACAAATTTAAATTCTAAATTGAGTTTTCGAAACCAGAATACGAAATATATTTGAAATTGGATATCCTAACCATTTTATCCAAGATTTTTCGTACTCTGTTTTACTCTGCATAATTTCTAATCATAGGATTATTGTCAGTTGACTAAAATGTACAAAAAGTTACTGAAAGAAGTAAAAAAGAAATTATTTTAATAATTACAATCCAAAAAAACGATTTTCCTAAAAAATGACACATTTATAGTAATTTTTAGAGATTATAAAATTATCTTTAACCTTTTTCATATTTTTTCTTTAATCTATAGATATTTAGCAACAAGCTCGAGCAAGATTCATCAAAATAGATTATTTCTAATTGAAGTTATAATTGAAAATAGAGATTTTCCTGAAAAATGACACCTTTCTAGCGGTTTTTAAAGGTTATAAAATAATCTTTAAGCTTTCTGCATATTTTTCCTCTAATCTATAGATATTTAGCAACAAGCTCGATCAATATTCATCGAAATAAATTATTTCTAATTAAAGTTATAATTGAAAGTAGAGATTTTCCTGAAAAATGACACCTTTCTAGAGGTTTTTATAGGTTATAAAATGATCTTTAAGCTTTCTTCATATTTTTCGTCTAATCTATAGATATTTAGCAACAAGCTCGAGCAAGATTCATTAAAATAGATTATTTCTAATGAAAGTCTGAATTATGTCACTCTTGTAGCAATTTTTAGAGGTTATAAAATAATCTTTAAGCTTTCTGCAAATTTTTCTGTTAATTCATAGATATTCAGCAACAAGCTCGTGCAAGATTCATCAAAATAGATTATATCTAATGTAAGTTACAATTAAAAATATAGATTTCACTGAAAAATTACAGATTTCTAGCAATTTTTAGAGGTTATAAAATAATGTTTAAGCAGTCTGTATATTTTTCCTCTAATCTATAGATATTTAGCTACAAGCTCGAGCAAGATTCATCAAAATAGCTTGTTCCTATCAAAAGTTCTACGATTTTGGCACAGAATTTATCGATTCCCCCCACTGTGCGTCGTAATTCCCGAAACACGTTTCAGCCACGTCGAAAAGATGGTAGAAGGGTCGAGCTGTTGTAAGGAACTGACGGAACATTACCAGGTGTTTACTGAGTGAGGTTTCGTTGAGGAAACCCACCTTCAGTCCACCTCTCATTCGCTCTCTCGCTATGCCTTACGAATTAGAATTGGAGACGGATGATTTTGCTGGCTTTGGTGTGGGTGTAGGCAAGTTATAATTCTTATTTATATCCGAGGTACACGTGAAAAAATCTAAGTCCCTGAGCGATACCAACATGCGAGATTGATGAAGTTAACTCGTAAATCTGGTCTTTGAGAGTTTCATTTTCCTATAACAGCAGCAAGCGAATACTGTGCCACTCCTCTAGCTTAGCAGGTTGCTCGGCTATTTTCTCTTCAAATGACGAAATCTTAACGATCAGCTTCTCTATCGATCCGTCCGTTGCTCGTACGGGGGCTGAGACGTGGCTAATGGCGTTAATCTTCCCCTCAAGAAGAGTTCGGAGTTCGCCAACTGTCGTGTCAAGAATATTAAACTGAGTGCTAAATATTTATTTAGAAGTGAATCTATCGTTCCTTTGGAGGTGTAAATAAATTATAAGACTCGATCGATCTCTAGGAACTAACTTAAGTTAGTTCCTAGAGATCGATCGAGTCTTATAATTTATGAGTGCTAAATAAATCAAGCATCAATGCTGGTAGCGTACAGTAGTGAATCGCACTTATATCGACAGAACAATCGACAGAACAATCATGTGTAGTATGTTCTCTACCGGCGCTCTTTGCAGACAAAACCGAAGGTGTTGAAGTGCTCATGGTATCGTGCGATAATACTTTACTGTCCTTAAGGGACTCATCAGTGGTTGCCGCAACACCAATGTTTGAAATATCAATATTATTGTCACCTGTAATAGTAACAGCAGAGTTTATGTCCGTATGTTTAGTACAATTTAAAATTAAATTTAATTTGAAATTTTATTGCTTTTGTAAGTCTTACTTAGCTCATTATTAGTAGCGCTTGTACTAAGTTTTTTGGCACGGCAGTCTTGACAACTAAATTTAGCGCCTAATAATGTCGTCCATTCGTGACAAATATTATGATATGGCTTATCACATACTTTACATCTACGAATAATGGCATTCAGACGAGTTATTTTACTACACTGTAAGCATGATGCCCGAGCCATAATTATTTGATATTGAAAATTATTCGTGTATATAAAATAAATATAAATATAAATGTAGATAAAAATATAAAAGTAAAAATAAATATAAATATAAAGATGTGAACAGTAATAATACAATAAAACAATAAAAACAATTTCAAAGACATTTTGAAATTCCAGGGGAAGTGTGCTGCCACCTGTTGCTTATGGTCAGTAGTCATCAGTGATCTGCTAACGCGGCGTTGCCAGATGATGTTTGCGCGGTAAAAGAGGGAGATAGATAGATATAATGATCTAATCTTAAACTTTCCTGACCTTTTTCTCTTCCAGTAGGTTTATTCCAGTAGAATTTCCTTGCAGTGGAACTAGTAGAACACTGGTGTTATCTACTCACTTGCGTAGAGGGATGCTGGAGTGATGCTCACATTGATGAAACAGCACTCGTCTACTCCTCGAATATGGAGGTGTTTTGAGGTTATGTAGGCACTGAATTTGCGAAATTTCCCTCCTGGATCATAAAAAGCACAAAACTGATGTGATTTTTTGGCGTACGCGTGAGAGCTAATTGGAGGGTCCTTTCCGCTGCAAAAACCATTCCTCAGAGTGAGAAAAATTATCAATATTTTATATTTTATATAAATGAACTGCTGGAAGCTGCCATTTTCAGATGCATATATATAGAAATAGCGGTGTATATACTAACTAATAGTATGTACTATATAAATCGGGAAGTGCATATTTTGTGTATATACAAAAAGCATTATCACCTGAAAATGGAGGAACCAATCAGTGAACAGCAAGCGGATGGGCTACACTATGCTTCTACCCCCTGTAGTTTTATTGAATAGACCTTTGTTTTGAAAATATAAGCTATTAAACCCCAAACCCGCAATAATTTAGTAAAAACTTCCACCTCTACTTGTGACCGTAACTATATAAGTTTGAATGCTAGAAAAAGTACCAAAAAAGAAACTAATAAAAGGTAAAAAGAACTTAATTTAATTTATGCCTATCTGGACGAAAATGGCCACTGTTTTCCTTGAAAGACGAAACCAAAATTACACTTTTAGCCCGCAATGGCGGGAAAAAATTTACTTTTCTCCCGCAAATGCGGGCATAAAGTGTAATTTTGGTCTTACTTTTCAGGGAAAAAAGTGGCCATTTTCATTTATTTCCAAATGCGGGAAAAAAGTGACTTCACTAGAAACTAGTTCAAATTCTTTTATTTCATCAAGTTCTAGCAATAACCCCGATTTTCGATTGTCTTTTAACAATATTGTCTTTTAACAGTCCATTAGTCCCGATTTCCAAGTCAAAAAGTGGCCACAGTTGAGATGGGCATAAAGTACTATATGTAACTCGAGAAAAAAGTTGAATATTTTTCCCGTGGGTGAGTTTACTGCCCGAGCGAGCGTCAAACACACACATACATCCACAAACACGCGCACACACACACGCATACATAAACACATACACACGCGAAAACTCACACGCACACCGCAACCACACTCACACGTACATACAACCAGAAACACGCACACACACACCCGCACACTAATATGCATACTCACGCCTATACGCACACACACACATACACACACACATACATATACAAACACTACACACACACCCAGACACACACGCACGCACACACACATACACCCACAAACTCGCACACACACGCACATCACACACACACCACACACACGCACACACACATACACCCACAAACACGCACACACGTACACACACATACACCCACTATTCTTACTCCCCAAGACATAAAATAGGTTTATATGTTAAAAAACATAAAAAAAAATTTCATCATCACAAAGCTTTCTCTTTGTGATATCAAATAGTACATTATGTAACAAGGGCAAAAAGTTGAACACTTTTCCCGCGGGTGAGTTTACTGCTCGAGCGAGCGTCGCACAAACACATACATCCACAAACACGAGAACACACACATGCACACATAAACACACACACACACACGCACAGGCACACACTCACACACACCACACACACACATACGCACATCACATGCATACACTTACAAGTCTATTCTTACTCCCAAAGACATAAAATAGGTTTAAACGTTAAAAAACACCAAAAAAATTTTTCATCATCACAAAGCTCTTTGAGATATCAAATAGTACTCGTACATTATGTAACAAGGCCAAAAAGTTGAATAGAAAGAAAAAAAATTGAAAAAACTTTTTTCTCGAGTTACAGATAGTATTTTATGCCTATCTCAACAGTGGCCACTTTTTGACTTGGAAAGCGGGACTAATGGACTGTTAAAACACAATATTGTTAAAATACAATCGAAAATCAGGGTTATTGGTAGTACTTGATGAAATAAAGGAATTTTTAGTAGTTTCCTAGTAAAGTCACTTTTTTCCCGGTAATCATTTTTGCGGGCAAAAAGTATAATTTTGGTTTCGCTTTCCAGGGAAAGAAGTGGCCATTTTCGTTCAGATGGGCATAACATATTTTAAATAGTAGTGCTTTTTCATAATTTATATTATACTTTTGCATAAGTTTAAATTACTATATATATATATATATAATAATAAATATAATTTGAAAAATAATTTTTAAATATTTCAAAATTTTCATAATTTTTAAAAATTTTAGTAATTTTTCCAAATTTATATTTAATATCTATTTTTTTAATTGTCTTTTGTATATGAGTGGCGCAC
This sequence comes from Gastracanthus pulcherrimus, assembly GCA_949152435.1. Taxonomy (NCBI): domain Eukaryota; kingdom Metazoa; phylum Arthropoda; class Insecta; order Hymenoptera; family Pteromalidae; genus Gastracanthus; species Gastracanthus pulcherrimus. Next base: position 54,735,030 of record OX424575.1, on the reverse strand, counting down.
GACCCAAAATGCACCACTTTCCATCAGCCTTACATACATAAAAAAACCGCTGCTGACAGCTTTAGTACAATGCTTTCTTAAAGAAATTTAATGATGTATGAGGGGTAAGCAAAAGTGCTACCAGAAATCTAAACTTTTGTCAGTTAGTAGGTAATACATTAATAAGAAAACCGCTGCAAATTCATGAGAACTTAGCTTTCTCAAACATTAAAAAATGTTCCAATATGAAATTATTTATTCTATTTAATACTGGGCAGAAAATATATATATATATCGACATATTAAAAAGCGATAGTCAATAGTCATTTTAATTTTTCTCCCCAGTTTTAAATAGAATACATAATTTCACATTGAAACATTTTTTAATGTTTGAGAAAGCTAAGTTCCCATGAATTTGCAACGGTTCTCTTATTAATGTACTATTTTAGGTCGTATTATTTTATTATATTTGGGTCGTGCGTCACTCACATACAAAAGACAATTAAAAATAGATATTAAATATAAATTTGGAAAATTACTAAAAATTTTAAAAATTATGAAAATTTTGATTTTTTTTAAATATTATTTTATAAATTATATTTATTACTACTTATTTTTAAATGTTCTGGTACTCGTGAGGTTTTGAGTAATTCTTTTTTTTAATATGCTATGCCTATGTTTAAATGCATTATACTAATGCTTATTGTAGGCCTGTTGTCTTTGATGGTATTTCGCTTTTGTCGCTACTGATAAATGTTTGTGCACAATTCAGCCATTGCGTTTTCGTTACAGGAAAACCTATTTCTGCATAGAACAAAATTCAGTCTACTATTTCATCCTCTTCATCTTTAGTGAGCACTGTTGGTGCACCTTTTTTTACTGACGATAGGTTACGCATTCTTGAATTTGGAGTACAACGTACTTTTAGAGACTCCGAAACTATCGGCAGTCTCACTCAAAGGTTCTCCCTGACTCAAGGCATTCAGAGCTCCTTTCAAACTGTTAGCACTGTAGTTTTTTTCACACCTTTTCTTTTTTATAACTTTTGCCCCAGCACTTTTCATTTTTAGTTTATCTTTTCTCTTTACATCACTCTTTTGTTCACTTTCACTCTTTTTCGTGGCACAATTTTTCTCTGCACTTCTCCTTTATTCCATTATTAAAATTCATTCTGTAATACCTGTAATACAAATTAGATAATTTGAGTATATTCATTTCATTTTTATGCTTAAATAAGTAACCTTAAAGATTTTTAAGATAAATTATGATACTTACCTAAATATTGCACATAATATGAGGTTATAATTTTTTAAGACTGAATTGGAGCTCGTTTATCAGCTTTACATAATCAAACTTTAATTGTCTATAGTGTAATTAATGTAAATATTAAAATTATTTATCAATTAACACGATTTTGTACGATTTTCTCATAAACTAATTACATAGCTCCGAATGCTTTCAGTTGTCCCACTACTGGGTCACACTTAACTGAGAAGCACCTAAAGCGGTACAACATCGCCATCTCGTCCCAGTTCTGGGTACGATTTTTAAATCTGGGAGGTAAACTTGGACATGGAATAATTGATAAAAAGTAATTTTTATTGCTAGATCTATCGTTGACTTTATCTACAACTGTACTATTAATTATTAAAAACAGTATTACCATATTACTAATGGATAAATTCTGTTTTTATTGTAACATACAATGGTAGCGTTGTCGTGAAATGTAAGTATATTGACGTAAACATTTGCAGTTTTTGAATTCTATTTTAAATCAGCAATTTATAATATAATTACAATTCTGAATACAATAATTTCGATATGTTTATATAGCTAAGATATAAACCCTTAGAATACAAATTAATTCATACTTTTATTATTTACAGTAGTTTTTACGATAATAATTACAATTTTCGGAAGTGTTCAGGTACTGGTCCCATTATCCACTTTGTCTATTTATAATTTATACAAAATGCACAAGCGACTTTGTGCAAATTAAAACGTTGAAATGCGAGAAGAAATTATTAAGTCACTGTATCATATTATTACGATAAATTATGCAACGCGCGTTCAATAATATAAATTAATCAATAATAAATTTTCAAAACATTTTGCCTTTTATTTAAAAAAAAGTCATTTTTGCACAAAAGAATAATAATAACAAAATTTACTGACTGGTAACAAGTTATCAATAAATAAAAAAAATTTTCAGTTTGTGCAAATTTTGGTTATCAGGATATAAACCTGTCTATAAGAATGTATGTATACCTCTACGTACATATGTATACCAATATATATACCAATGAATAGAATATATTCGTCTAAATCACAATCGCTGTTCAGTGCTACGAAAATGTGTTCTGAACTACTGTGTTAAAAGGAAAAAATCCGGAGAAGACTGGACGTCAACAAAGGCGCGTGCGCAGGCCTGCTCGTTGCTTATGTTCACGACTATACTCGCTATGCGCAGGCACGATATATTATATGCACTTGTGAACCCTATATCACTATATACGTCAGCCGCAGCTAATAAATCCACGTTATATGGGCGCATTTGTGAAGGATTATTTAATATTAATTTTCCTATACACAGCCAGGGCTTCTATCTAGTTCTATTTACTATTAAACAAACAGTAACGTGTTCAGCTAGTTCAGCTTCTGTTAAACTGAATCCGACTATATAGTTTAACCCGCGTCGGCGACGGCGGCAACGTTCGATTGCTGCTGCTGATGTATATACGTATTGCTGAAGAGGGGCTAGGTTGATTAAATGAGGGCGAGATATTTAACATTAAATCGGGTGTCAGATCGAATGCAAATAGACAATGGCCCCATGGATAACTGTTGCATCCAGTGTCGAGGCCTTCGTTGAGATAATGCATGCCTGTACCGGATAAAAGCATATGAAAAGATTCAATATACAATTGATTGCTTCGCGTAAAGCGCGGCAGCAAGGGTTTGCTAGGCATTTGTACACTATCCACGTATAATGATTTTGTACAAAACCTAAGACGATCCTCTTTGGTATTTGACTGTGAACTGCATTGTCGAGCGTATCTCCGAGAACACCTCTGTGCATAGTAAATGACTTTACCCCGACTCTGGTAATTGGGTACTTAGCCGTGGTTTTTTCCAGAGCATTGGCATGCGCTAGAAGAACGCCCTGATTTATTTTGGCGCGTCGAACGAGAAGTGTTGCTTCCTTGATGCGTACGGAAAACTTTTCATCGTCGAAGAAATCCATGAGACAAAATGTATCTTTGCTACGCACTATCCGGACTTTCATTTCAACACCGTTGAATAGAAATTTTGATTGGTTCAAGATGTCTGCGTGGTGGTGAGACAAAATATCAAATAATTTGCCACCTAGAGAGTAATGTAGTCGATTGAGAGCACCAACCTTGGCACTGACAGTGGTGCGGGATATAGCTGGCGACGTGTCGGTACCTCCTGGTGTATCGGCGTACCACAAGCCAGAGGTCAGATATGAATGTATTGGCGGAGAAGCGTAATTTAACAGTGTTTCTATATAGGCTCTAAAAAGAAAGGCGTTGTTTGTCGGTGAAACTAATTTTTGATTGAAAAATATGTCAATCTGATCGAACAAAGAATTAATGACGGGTTCAAACTTGGCATTTTCCAACCCCGTTTCCGATAGTAAAATTTGCACGGTCAATTGTAGCATGGTGTGCGCGAGATCTATGTAATGTTCCGTTGAACACAGCACTAAAAATTTCAAAGGTGAATCACGTTCGCCGTTGAGAGACTATACAGGTTTATAGTGAAGAAAAGAGTTGCTTTGAATGGTTGTCTATGTAAGCGGTAGAGTGAAGAGTTCGAACTCGGTCTTCATACCCTCTCCACTGCACGCGTATATAAATGCAATATTTCAGATCATATCTGTGATTCTTCTGACAGATTTTCTGAGCCTCCTGTGCCTGGATGATATTTTCTTACTACTGAGTTCTTCTTAAACAGCTTTCTTCGTGCGGAGCACTTGCGTGCATTTACACGACTCTTTCTCGACTGTCGTTTACGCTTGGACTCGTGTGCCTTATGTTCACTGGCGCTCATCTTTTCGGATATTTGATTTACTGCTTTTCTATTCAAATTCTTACCAGACTCTTTGAATCACGTGCCAAAAGAGTCTTTGATATTAGAGCCGTTATTCATAACGTCGTCCAATACGTTGAAACCAGGGTGAACGACCTATTTTCCCATAGCTTTTGCACCGCTATCGAGGTAATGGTAATTCGTCGAAAAATCGAACCAAAGAAACTGCAGATACCCGACCCTCGCTGGTACGCCGACCCTATAAATACGTTTCTGACACCACTGCCGCTACCTAGTTGCGCATTGTAATAATTAACGTAATGACTCATTTCTGAATGGTTTATTGGCTACGCTTAAAACGAAGCGTAACCGTGGGTATACCGTACTCAAATGGTATTTTATGACCAAGCTGGTCTCTTATATCAATAATGATATTTTGAAAATAATGTTGCAGTATATAGTGTATCGGTACAAACTGTTTTACCATGTTGGTGCCAAATTTATACTTTGAATTTTCGAAGGCTACAATACGCCGAAGGGCTGCTTATGTATCAACGACCGTGTAGGGACGCATATATCGGTGTAAACGTACAGTTGATCTCGTATAACTCTGGCTAGACAAGCTGGTCTGTTACTCGCGTTTATATTTATGCCTGAGTTTGATGCGACAAAAGTTCCTGTCTGCCTCTGTGTAAAATCTTCAAAGCCAAAAATGAGTCGAATTTTTTCGTTAAATTTCTTGTAATGGGGATCTTTGCATTCGCAAGTTCGTTTCAAAGTATAGTAACCTTTCTGAAACTCCGTGGGCGTGAGTATTTGATGTTCACGTGCATCGCGCACTTTATTTATCTTCGCCGCAAGCTGGTCGACACTCTCGTATATGCCATGCGGGAAATTGTAAAATTCATCACTTTTGGATACTTTGTGCGTCTCGCTGCCTAATTTAAATGTATAAGAAGCTTCGGATTCTTGAATATGCATATAACCGTACACGCTACGTGACTCTCGGCTAGACCTACGTGCCTATCACCCGTTAGCCATATTTTGCGGCACATGTGTGTGGTAAAGTATGTAGTTGCATTATCGGAATAGTAGACAGCACGACTACTACGTGGGAGTACCAAATTAAAAAACTCCACGTTATTCATGTTTTAAGCCGTTTGTCGGGATAGCCGATCTACTTGACAAACAATTTCTTTTTAGACCCGCGACCTTTCGTTTTGATGACGTGCTCGATTTTTAATTGTTATTCTGCTAGTAGACGAGAGGATCTCACGCGGACAAGCTAATCGTTATAAAAAAGCGGTCAAAAATTTCACCACCGAGATGTTGCAGCTCTTACGTGTAAATGTTTTGTCTCTGAGAAACATGTTCCACTTTGAAAATCTCTTCACTAAAGTTTTTTCGAACCCTTTCGCATAGGTCCATTTAGACCAACTGATACGCACATAGTCACCGACCTTGTATTTAGCCTGTTTCGATCATGTTTGTTTCTCGTCTCTTGAAAGAGTGCGCCTCTGTAGATGCCCCCGAGCTTTAGCAGCGTTGTACATGTTTAAATCGGCAGGTTTCATATCTATAGAGTTGTGCAGGGTGTTATTCTACGCGTATACAATTTTTTGTACTACATTGATGTATCGTTAAGTGTTGTGGTACGTAAGATACCGCCACATGCGTTCCTTTAACGTACAATTGAGCCGTTCGGCCACGGCTGCTTTGATGTCGGGATTTCGAGCGGGTCAAAACAAAAAGTTGTGTTTCTTGAGAACTCTTTGCAGGGCGCCTCCCACAAATTCTTTGGCTTGTCTGCTTGCAAGCAGATGAGTATATGCCCGTTGGCTCTTCTGAGAATCTTTTCGAATGCTGTAGCCACACTTTGTAGCCTCGATCTCGTCACCGCCTCGATCAGTTTCTGTGTCTGCGCCTTGTTCACTCTAAAAGAACAAATATCGCCGTAAAACTAGTAAATAATTCTCGCACTTTTCCCATTCATTGGTAAACTTTTTCGAATTGAGTATCGGGTGTATCTCCAAATATTGTCGCGATAAATTATCACCGAATGTGTGGACGGTCTTTTCGTTGCTGAGAGAATTATCCTACGACAGACATTGAGATATCACTGGTTCTTGCTGTGCAATCTGAGAATGAACAAAAGAATTTGTGGGAGGCGCCCTGCAAAGAGTTCTCAAGAAACACAACTTTTTGTTTTGACCCGCTCGAAATCCCGACAACAAAGCAGCCGTGGCCGAACGGCTCAATTGTACGTTAAAGGAACGCATGTGGCGGTATCTTACGTACCACAACACTTAACGATACATCAATGTAGTACAAAAAATTGTATACGCGTAGAATAACACCCTGCACAACTCTATAGATATGAAACCTGCCGATTTAAACATGTACAACGCTGCTAAAGCTCGGGGGCATCTACAGAGGCGCACTCTTTCAAGAGACGAGAAACAAACATGATCGAAACAGGCTAAATACAAGGTCGGTGACTATGTGCGTATCAGTTGGTCTAAATGGACCTATGCGAAAGGGTTCGAAAAAACTTTAGTGAAGAGATTTTCAAAGTGGAACATGTTTCTCAGAGACAAAACATTTACACGTAAGAGCTGCAACATCTCGGTGGTGAAATTTTTGACCGCTTTTTTATAACGATTAGCTTGTCCGCGTGAGATCCTCTCGTCTACTAGCAGAATAACAATTAAAAATCGAGCACGTCATCAAAACGAAAGGTCGCGGGTCTAAAAAGAAATTGTTTGTCAAGTAGATCGGCTATCCCGACAAACGGCTTAAAACATGAATAACGTGGAGTTTTTTAATTCGGTACTCCCACGTAGTAGTCGTGCTGTCTACTATTCCGATAATGCAACTACATACTTTACCACACACATGTGCCGCAAAATATGGCTAACGGGTGATAGGCACGTAGGTCTAGCCGAGAGTCACGTAGCGTGTACGGTTATATGCATATTCAAGAATCCGAAGCTTCTTATACATTTAAATTAGGCAGCGAGACGCACAAAGTATCCAAAAGTGATGAATTTTACAATTTCCCGCATGGCATATACGAGAGTGTCGACCAGCTTGCGGCGAAGATAAATAAAGTGCGCGATGCACGTGAACATCAAATACTCACGCCCACGGAGTTTCAGAAAGGTTACTATACTTTGAAACGAATTTGCGAATGCAAAGATCCCCATTACAAGAAATTTAACGAAAAAATTCGACTCATTTTTGGCTTTGAAGATTTTACACAGAGGCAGACAGGAACTTTTGTCGCATCAAACTCAGGCATAAATATAAACGCGAGTAACAGACCTGCTTGTCTAGCCAGAGCTATACAAGATCAACTGTACGATTACACCGATATATGCGCCCCTACACGGTCGGTGATACATAAGCAGCCCTTCGGCGCATAGTAGCCTTCAAAAATTCAAAGTATAAATTTGGCACCAACATGGTAAAACAGTTTGTACCGATACACTATATACTGCAACATTATTTTCAAAATATCATTATTGATATAAGAGACCAGCTTGGTCATAAAATACCATTTGAGTACGGTATACCCACTGTTACGCTTCGTTTTAAGCGTAGCCAATAAACCATTCAGAAATGAGTCATTACGTTAATTATTACAATGCGCAACTAGGTAGCGGCAGTGGTGTCAGAAACGTATTTATAGGGTCGGCGTACTATTGAGGGTCGGGTATCTGCAGTTTCTTTGGTTCGATTTTTCTACAAATTGACCATTACCTCGATAGCGGTGCAAAAGCTATGGGAAAATAGGTCGTTCACCCTGGTTTCAACGTATTGGACGACGTCATGAATAACGGCTCTAATTTCAAAGACTCTTTTGGCACGTGATTCAAAGACTCTGGTAAGAAATAAAATATCCGAAATGCTGAGCGCCAGTGGACATAAGGCACACGAGTCCAAGCGTAAACGACAATCGATAAAGAGTCGTGTAAATGCACGCAAGTGCTCTGCAAGAAGAAAACTGTCCGAGAAAAACGCAATAGTAAGAAAATATTATCCAGGCGCAGAAGTGTCAGAAAACCTATCAGAAGTATCATAGATATGTTCGGACCGAAGTAAGTCTGAAATATTGCATTTATATACGCGTGCAGTGGAGAGGGTATGAAAACCGAGTTCGATCTCTTCACTCTACCACTTACACAGACATCCATTGAAAGCAATTCTTTTCTTCACTATATACTTGTATCGTCTCTCATCGGCGAGCGTGATTCACCTTTGAAATTTTTAGTTCCGTGTTCAACGGAACATTACATAATTTTACTATCGGAAACGGGGTTGGAAAATGCCAAGCTTGAACCCGTCATTAATTCTTTGTTCGATCAGATTGACATATTTTTCAATCAAAAATTAGTTTCACCACCAAACTACGCCTATCCTTATAGAGTCTATATAGAAACACTGTTAAATTACACTTCTCCGCCAATACATTCATATCTGACCTCTGGCTTCTGGTGCGCCGATACACCAGGATGTATGGACACGTCTACAGCTATATCCCGCATCACGGTCAGTGCCAACGTTGGTGCTCTCAATTAACAACATTACTCTCTAGGTGGCAAATCATTCGACGTTTTGTCTCACCACCACACAGACATCTTGAATCAATCGAAATTTCTACTTAACAGTGTTGAAATGAGAGTGAGGATAGTGGAAAATTTTCCGTACGCATCGACGAAGCAACACTTGTTGTTCGACGCGACAAAATAAGTCCCAGCGTTCTTCTAGCACATGCCAATGCTCTGGCAAAAACCACGGCGAAGTACCCAATTATCAGAGTCGGGGTAAAGTCGTTTACCATGCACAGAGGAGTTCTCGGAGATACACTCGACATCGTCGTTCTCGGTTAAATACCCAAGATCATCATCTTAGGTTTTGTACAAAATCATGCCTTCAATTGCAACCGACGGCTTAATCTCTTTATTTTTAACATTTTTCCATAAAGTTTCTTTCGTTATACCTGGATGGTGTATAAATACTTAGCAAACCTTTGCAGCCACGCTTTACAGAAACCAACCAACTGTATATTGAATCTTTTCATATGCTTTTATCCGTACAGGCATACACTATCTCAACGAAGGCCTCAACATTGGATGCAACAGTTATACATGGGGCGATTGTCTATTCGCATTCGTTCTGACACCCGAATTATCGCCCTATTGCGCATCGAAGTACGATTGGAAGAAGCTCTTACGGAGACAGTCGATTGTATTGTTTACGCTGAATCTGACAATGTTTTAGAAATCGATTCAATCAGACAAATTATTAAGAATTTCAACGCTTGAGGTAGTAGTGAAAGGGACGTGCACTGCAGTGGGGGCAGAAGGTTATAAGCTGTGAAAGGAGCCCTCCACATACTAGTCAGTTTCCTAACCTCGTATTATCACTGTCCAGTGCGTGTAAAATAAACGTTTGCAACTTAGCGTGTTCATAGAACTGCGTCATCATCATGGATTACATAATACGAGTAGATATCCAAGTTTTCAAAGCTAAAGACGATAATTTTTTACCGATGGAAGTGTCTGTTGTTTCTCTACAAAATCATGTCGCCGGTCATTAGATCATCAGACCACCTCATCCGTATGAAGAATTGCCTAACAGCATCAAGACCACTAACGGTTACATTTCATTATGAATGCATTGTATACAATGGTTCGACGGAGATGTCACTATAAGTAAATTACATCATCATTTTTACAATATCGCGAGAATTGCTACTAAAATATACGTTAGAGGAGCAGAAAAGGCACGAGATGTTCAATCGATAATGGCGCGCTCCAACGTAAATATCGAAGAAATGTTCGACGGAGGGCTTCCCCGATTTGCAAAGAAAGTTTTCTTGTAAGCAAGTGTTCATTCTTCACGGATGTCTGGCTAATTAGTATAAAAAGGAGTATTGCTCTGTGGAGAGGTCATATATGTTACGTGAGTGGTTTTATTCACTACTGGCCTAGGAAAAGCAACAAAATATACCGGAAATAAGTAGTAGATTACAGTACATTAGGTACATGTAAAAATACATCTAAAAAACAAAATTCAATGTTGATAATGCGATTTTAATAATCATATATATAGATACAGTGGTCACAAGCTGAGGGTCTGGCAAAATCGACGGAAATTTCCTAATCCTCGAACAAAATCTGAAACATACGATTCGGAAAAATTTCTTTACAGTATGAATGTTGAAAGCACGTGAACCACAGTATGCTGAAAAAAAATGGCGGCCAAAAAACATAAATTGACGAAAAAAATCGGACTTAATTTTGCAATAACTTTTTCCACAACTAATAATTTTTTATATGTCGAGGTTCGTCCGGACAAAAATTGAATTATCTTTCATTTAAGCCATCGTTAGAGTCAATCAGTCAAAGACTCTATGAACTACGATTGCTGTCGATTTGAAAAATGTGGTTTTGAGAAAAACGCGTTTAAAGTTTTCGCTTGCATAATGCGTTAGTTTCTCAATTCTTACGGCTGTTTGAAGCTAATCTGCGATTCCTGGAGCATGCAGTAGTCCTTCAGTTTTCTCGAAAAACTATTGCTGTTGAAGTTTCTCCATGTTTCTTGCAGATTGACCTTCTATAGTGCTTTCGCACTGTCGTACATATCGGCGTAATTATTGATTTGCAAGCCAATTTTCAAGTTTAGCAGTTCCATTATCTTTAAAATAGCTGAATGCCCTTGATTAAACAGCACAGCAGCTATACACGAAGCAGTCTCGACCGTTGTGACGCCAGAATTTAGATGTTTTCGGGCGAAACTCAGGATGGTTGAGTTTAAGCTTTCGTTGGCATTTTGAGTATGCCTACCTAAACATCTTCTCAATAGTTCTTCTTTAGAAAGATCTTCGTATATCGGCAGTACATATGTTTCTGTACATCAGCATGAAGAGGTTCTGGATGCTTATACTTAGTTCTTGTAGCAGCAGCGACTTGATACTTGCACCAGTTCTTCTCGCCTTCCGGGGAGTCTTCGTGCATCACATTCTCACCGGTCAACGGTAGATGTTTATACCTCGCCATGATTGCCGTTTTCATATTCTCATCCGAACCAATATTGCTTCTTATAGCTAATCCGTAGTATTTGGTCAGTTTTTTAATGAGAATATTCATCATTTTATCTTTACCTCCGATTCTCTTTGGTCTTGACACTTCGGAGTCTAGAACCTGTCCTTTTTTCAACGTGGTCTATGCATTCGCTTTTGATCACTGTAAGATCATCGTATGGATCCATATCAATAATGGCTTTAAAAGTCTTAGAGTCACCATCACCAATATAATTACTTTATTTCACTCGATATAATTCTTCTAACAGTGAAAACATCTTTCATCTCATCGACTTCCATTTTCCCACCTGACCCCTTGTGATTCACAGAATATTCTTCTTCATGTTCTTCTGCCCATTTTTTATATTCTTCAGAATTCTTGTCCTCAGTATTCGAAAACGTAAAGTCACTGCAGTAACTTCATTTTACGATAAAATCGATCACATTGCCTGTGTAGTAGCCGATAAGCGTAGTCACTCCGTACGGCCACGAATACCCACGCTTCTTCCACGAGCCATCACCCGATACTTTCAAATTGTTTAAGGGCCTCTCACGTTTTTCATTTTCTCCCTGCTCTTCTCGTACAGCTTTCTTGGTAAGATTTGGAAAAGCAATTTTTGCAGCATTGTGCACGTGATCTAAAATCAAGTAATTTGCAGATTTACTCAATCCTTTTCCGATATCCGTCAAATTACTAAATAAATTGACTCCTTTAGACTAATTCCCAAAACCCTCACAACAATAACTGTTCTTCTGTTTACTTCATATGCATCTTGTATGAACGGACTAGAATTGATCATTTCCGTTTCTGCGAATGATACATTTGTTTTGCACGTTCGGCAAATAAGAAACTCTGAAAGAGCAGTAAATATCGACATAAATTCGATGATTCTGTATCCATATCCTGCGTGAACTACAACATCCTTAGATTTTGCGAGGCTAACTTTCTGGACGATGAGCTATATTCCTGATCTTCTTTATCCTTCGGTTTATCGACATACTGGTTGCCATGAAAACTTCGTTTACGCGACCTTGAAGGACTATTTGAACCATGCTTAACTCCTTTATGGTGTAGTATATTGATAAACACAATATAAATACGAGCAACGAGAACGAAATAAAATGCTTGACCTGTTCGTAAGTACACACCGAGACCCTCTAACCTAACGGTATTATTTGAAAACAAACATCTGCTCAAGTGAAACTTTCTAATCATATAGAATTTGATGCTAGCACTTTGGGAATGTATTCTCCATATGTATAGGAAGGTTTTAAGGCAAAAAAATCGATTTTTTCGATCGGCTGGACCAGACTCCGCCCTTAACTACTTAAGTACATCGATTCCCATTTCAGATAACGTTTTTCCCAGTTTATTTAATACAGTTGAACGTTAGTTATAATGATTTTTTAAACTCAATATTCATTATTATAATTCAACATTATTTTTTGCAAAAGAAAAACACTCATCGAGTGGAAGAAGCAAGTCAGAATAAAGTGATTTCGGAAAGCAATGGACGTTCAGTTTGCGAAGAAAAGGATTTGCAACTGAACAGAACTCCTGGAGATTCCTGTGATACTAGTATATAAATTATTAGATTAAATTATATTCATATTTATTTTTGAGAATATATTAATTATTTAATGATTACTCTAGAATAGTTAGCTCGAATGATATCAATACCAGTATGCAAAAAGAGAACAATGTTTTAATTAGAACGCTATGGAATAGTTCTGAAGCAGAGACTATTATAACTGAGTCTTTTGAGAAAAATAGTAGTGGCGAACAATTCAAAACTCTTAGCAGTGAGTGCTCAATTTATTATTCAAAATTTTCTAGTAGTAAAATAATTGTTTATATGAAAAATTCTGATCAGTTCTAGGTGAAAATGGAAAAGATTAAAAAATGTCACCCAATTTAAAAGAGGTTTTTACTATCCCAAAGTTTAGTTTAAATAGAAAAGAAAAAATAAGTATATAGATATACCTGTAGTTGATGTTGTCGACGACTTACTTGAAGTGTTACAATAAAAAGAGGACGACAAGAAGTTAAAAGAGCAGCAGATTTCATTAAATAATCAAGAGAGAGAAAAGAACAGAATTTTGAAAGAAAATGAACAAGGTGCCTACAAACAGTTACAAGAGAATAAGAAAAAGTTGACGAGGGAGAAGAAAGATATTAATTCAGAAATAAAGGATCTAAAAAAGGTTAAAGTTTGAAAGTTCCAAAGAAAATAAAGTTCAATTACAAGAATAACAAAAGAAACTAGATGTTCAACTAGAAGAAGTTGAACAGTCATTGATAGCTCATGAAATACAAGCATTACAAACATAAATGAAAATAAGACAAGATAGATTTTAATATAAAGTGTGTGTATATGTATATATCTCTATATATCTCGAGTAATCCGCGGTAAAAATTAATGTTTCAGGGATCATTTTTTTTATTTATCTTATAGGAAGGCGGTTCTAAAACATTTCTTTTTGTTTTTCTATGCGATTTTATTTTTTAGCGGTTTCTTGATTTTTGAGTTTTAGATTTTCGGGTTTTCTGATACCTTAGAAATAATATCATTGGTTTAGTGGTAGTGCATTTAATTTAATTCCTTTTTTTTTGTTATACAAAAAAACGTCATTTCTTTTAAACGTTTATATGTCGGAAATATATGATAGAAAATCTTTGAGATAATTTTAGCTGAAAAACGTAGTTTTCGACTACCTCTCGGCTGAACTCTCTATCCAGACTATGAGGTCTTTTATCTTTCAAGATATTTGAGGTTATATTTTTTTTTTAATTTTGACGCTTATATCTCGAGAATGCCGTGGTAATTTTTTATTAAACAGATTATTTTTTTGTTCTTTGATGAACATACGAAATTAGAAACAAAATAAAGATTCCTCGATTCGTTTTTGTTTTATCACTTTTATTCTATTTCACGATGCTTTGAAATCTATAATGCAATTTATGATCGTAATATTAGAATTTTTTATAATTTATCTTTTAACAAATCATTCATGATAAAAAACACCGTTTTTGAGCTATTAATTAGAAAGAAATATATCAATTTAAAATTAATGTATTAGAATAAAGAAATTTATATTGGAACAATTTATTTAGTTTGAGGAAGTTAAGTTCTAATGAATTGTCAGCGGTTCTTTTTTATTGTGTTTGAAGAATATTGATTAAATTAATTAATTAAATTAATTAATCAATTAACCAACAAATTTTTTTTTCATATCGTTTAAATTTTACTGTGATTCTTTTTTTTCGTTAAAGTCAATAAGCCAAGATGAATTTAAAAAGGTACTAGATAAACTCGAGCTTAGAAAGGATGGTCATCCGACAGTGCTTTTTCAGCGACTTTTGAGGCGTTTACAACGTGATTATTCAAGCGCGGACTTTATAGAAAACACACGTTTCTCAGACGAAAAGTCATTGAAAGAATATAGGGTAATTTATATTGGCGTTAGGCTACTTAAGAAGATGCATGGATGGAAATAAAATGTCCACTCAGCAGAGAATTCACAGGCCGACGAAGCGAAACAGAATAGCTCAATGCGAATTACGGATACTGTGCAATCACACACAACGAGTGGTACGGCAACTTCCACTACAAACATAACGACAACGCCGGCATCAAAGTATTCGCTCACAGCAGCTGGACAAAAGCAAATACATATGTGCTAAACAAGTTACCGCCTTCTCTGATGTCAACCACGGGATCAAACTCGCGATTGAAAAACCGAGTAATATGTATAATGCGTGACGGCACGACCTACCAAATGCCAAGAACTGTAACCATAGAGGTACAAAGGGCAGAGGCAGCTGCGGCAGAATATGTAAACATACAGCAGTATCTGCTAGAGCAGTCTGAAAATTTACCAAGAATAACAAGAGTAGAAAATAGTAAAGAAGATATTTCAGTGCAAATAGATGTAAGTGAAAGTTTATTTATAGAGCATGAAGGTCAAAGCACTCAAAAAGATGTCGTATTTCAAGATACATCGTCGCAAGTTGCTATACCAAAAGGCACACACTTACCCCGATTATGGAACAAGACGACGTACGACGAACAAAATCAGATACTTGCCGCAGCAGACGTCTGTTCTCGATATATCGAGCCTTCCCGGCCCTGGTAGGGGGAAGTTCTATAAGGCAAAACCTACAGTTGGTGGCTTCAGCCAATAGAACATCGTCAAGAAAGTCAAAAATTGTAAATGTCAGCAAGATAGTTTGGCAATGGAAAATCTGCTTTTCTGGCAAAAAAGGCCTAAGCATTTAGGAATTTCTACAACGCGTAGAAGAATGCCGTATTCTGGCTGGTGTCTCGGATGAAGACATTAAATTCAATGACAGAATTGCTGTCAGGCGTAACACTACAATGATGTCGCTAGTCTCGACATAAATGGCAGATGTGGACAGACTGTCGTCAAGCTGCCCGTCGCTGTTTTGGAGTCGACCACAGCTTTCAACGACAATTACTTCATGAAGCACTAACTCGCACATACTCGAGAGTACATGTTGTCTGTCGAAGGGATCGAAGAGTTAATCCAACCCCAGTGGAATTTGCCATGATGGATCCAAATGAGATTATATATCTCTCGTCTTAAATGGTAAAGAGATTGGTTGCACCGGCTTAATCGAACATGAGATTAATGTAAGAAAGTAGACCTATTTACGTATAACTAAGTATACATGGGTTTTTTGGTTTGCTTATTATGAATATGAAGTCAGGTTTCAATAAAATCCAATATAGCGGACAAAAATATTTTCATTTACCATATTGGATACCCAATTTTGTATTTTGGAAATCTGACTTCATATTCGCAATTACAACAAAAATTTATATAATTTTAGAATAATAATATTTTTCCTGAAGAAAATGCTATTTTAAGAATTTATTATTTAAATGCACTGCATAGGTTGAGAAATGCTTGATTTCGCTCAACCCACTTTTTGTATCAAAAAAGCTCTATAGAGTCATCTGTCCATTAAATGAATTATTTGTATAATTCTATTATTAAAGAGCACCGATTACGCGTGGTTAGAAGATATTAGAAATCTATACCAACTTATGCCAAAGGGAATGTTATTTTTTATACGAGTTTCGTTTTAAATGTTAATATTTGATGTCGTATAAAATTTTTTGTATAAGTGGCACACTCCTTTACCGGTGTTTAATGTACTTACTACACTACCAAGGAGAGGGCACTCCCTTCGGGAAACGAAATTCGGTCCGACTTTGGGAGGTGTTTTCTGGTACCCAAAAATGAAGCCTCGTACCCGCAATTTATTCTAATGAGTCCTTGTTCCCGAAATATGAGGTAATTTACTCGAAACATTCATAAATGACATTCATAAATGACAACATGGATAAATGACTCAAAATATAATAAAAATTAGCAAAAAGTTATTTACAATTGAAAATGGTGACCAAAATTGCATAAATATTCAAAGAAATTTAACTCTTTTAAATTCGTTGATTTTCTATGTATTTTCAGTGACCATCTTCAATTGTTAATAACTTTTGATCAGAAAAAGAAAAGCTCTTTTTGACTACTTTTTATTATTTTTTCGGTCATTTTTCCATAATAAAAACTTGTAGAGTTATAGTTAGAAGAAGAGGTATCTTTTTTCATTAATATAACAAATATTTCAAGTAAATTACCTCATATCTCGAAATCAAGGGCCCATTTGAATGAATTACGGGTACTAGGCTTCATTTTTGGGTACCAGAACAGACCTCCCAAAGACGGACCGAATTTCGTTTTCCGGAGGATGTGCCCTCTCCTTGTAAGTAGAATAACATATTTTTCTACAGATGATTGTAGTTGATCGTTGAAAAAGTAACAGAGGATAGATTAGAAAATTTAATTTTTTAGTAAACACAGTTACGCTATTAAACTTGTTAAGCACTTGTTTTATCTTAAAAGGCATACGCTCAAACCAAGTATTTTTTACTTCTATATCATGCACATAATAAAAATAATCCTGCTCAGTACGCAGCGTAAACTGACGTTTTTGAGAGGTATTTCATGATTTAAACCTTTGTATATGGGCAGAATGATTTGGTAATGCATTACCGGGTAAACAAGTGTGTAATATAAAAAACCCCACTCCAAAGATAGACAATATTTGACGTTTAAAGTCTTAAACTTAAGAGTAACATAAAACTTAAAAGTTTGGCGGATTTGTCCATATATGGAGTAAGGACCAGTACAGGTCTTTTGACCCCTTAAGGCCAGCTTACTCCAAACAATTTGGAAAAAATCGAAATTTTTTTTTTCATAAATTGCTACTGTATACTCGTAGAAATAGTATAGAATTAGTCCCGAAGGTCAGAAAGACCGAGAAGCAAGTATAAAAGAGTGGGGAGCGGTGTGCGCCAAGTGGTAAATCCGGCCGCTCGAACGCCTTCGGTAACACGAATAAAAACTTTAAACTGATTTTTCTCCGAACCACGTTTTTTCGCATGGATGACACTCTCATTTCAAAACTATTGCACTTATCGACATGAACCAAACGGCATTTTACTCTTTAGATGTCTGGCTATATCCTCAAGCAGAACCAGAAATATTCATTATTATTTAAAAAAGTTATAAACAATTAAAAGTGAAAAAAAAGGGTAAAAAAATTCGATACAGAACATGAAACCGTTTTGTTTTTTGCTTTCAGATAATTCGTTTCCAAGAAATGATGTCATCCATCTACTAATCAGACAAGTTTCAGCAGCCATTTTCAAAACCGCCATTTTGAACAAAAAAAAATTTTTCAAGTAATTTAATATATGTGCTTTCATATGTAAAAAAAATTGATTACTCAACATGTTTTGTACTATGAATAAAATTTATTGAATAAAATCACGTTTTTTGGAGTAACCTGGCCTTAAAAGCTCTTATATTTACAGCACCCGTGCTGAGTAGCCCGTTGTTTAACCGTCAGTTTGTTATTCAAATTGATGAGATTAACATAGGTCTGGGGGCCGTTTTGACTCAGACAATCGACGGAGAAGAGCGTGTACTTAAATTTGCAAGTCGAACATTGAACCCAACTGACCGAAATTACATAGTCATGGAACGCGAGCGTTTAGCTGTGCTATGGACCATTCGGAAGTTCAGACCTTATATAGAGGGGTATAAATTTAGAATAATTACTGATCACAGCAGTTTGACCTGACTATGTAACCTCAAAAACGTTACTGGTCGTCTGGCTCGATGGGCATTGGAAATGCAAGGCTATGATGCCGAAATCGAGCATCGGAGAGGCTTCCTGAACAAAGATCCAGATGCGCTATCAAGTATGTATGAGGATGAAGTGGACTACGCTCTCTCCTCTGTACAAATTGATACCGAAAGGACTGATACATGGTACAGACGCAAATATGACTATGCAAGATTCAATTGGTGCAAGTCCTGCTATGCTTAATTATGGACGGCAGCCACTTCCTCCTAAAACTTTACGTCTGGAGGAAGATAGAGCGGCTACTGAACAGGAAAAAGTCAAAGCACTTTACGACTGGCGAATCCGAATGGAAAACCTGCATGACTAGTTTAAGTTAGCCTCCGAAAATGCGACTGAAGCGCAAGAGCGTCAAGTCAAGTACTATGGTGCACAGCATTGAGACGTATAATTTGAAGTTGGAGATAAAGTTTGGCGACGCACTCATGTACTTTCCTCGTCAGAGCGAGGGATCACTGCCAAACTTACACCAAAATTCACTGGCCCGTTTACCATCACGAGAAAGGTTGGTTCAAATATTTAAGAACTGATCCACAAGAACGGTGAAAGTGATGAGAGATTCACCGAACGACGAATAAAGTAAAACTGTGTAATCGAGCGAGTGTAGAAAATCGGGTAGGCCGCGTAAAACGTGCGTACTTGTACGTAGAAAAATATAAATTGTACCGGCGAAAGTTTTGGCAAAAGCAACTAGCGTATCAAATGTTACGCCAGCGGCACAAAATTCTACACAATTAGATGATAGCAGCGTTCATCGATATCTCCCCTAGACGCACACGTGCGTCCCGTCATGAATAAATTAAATTATATTTCTCGGCTTTGGTTGCACCTGACATTTTTTTGTTTTGCTGTATTATATGCCAACCAAGTGAGCAAGCCCAACGACGATCTGTGAGACCAGGTCATCCGCTTGGCAATCGTTGAGGACCTCCCAGAGCCTCCCAGAGCCAACCAAAATAGTCCAACTGTTAATACCCAGGAGGAGGGCAGGTTGAACGAAGTGACTAGAGGATACGATCCCGATCAGCCAAAGCCACCCCGATAGAATAAGGTGCGGCCAACGTCCCGAGAGGCCAACAACAGGCCGAGTAGGCCAAAAGACAATTCGAGGAGGCACAGTAAGAATTTCAGCTGGCTGGGCAACGGAAAAAGGAGGCCACAGAGGAACACTGGCTGACTCAGAAGAAAATGCAATACGCAAAATCTTCTACACTGTTTGTAGAGCTTGAAGCTCGTAAAAAAGATGCCCAAGCCAGCCGGAAAAAATACCGTACTAAGCCGACTTGCTTCGTGTGCTTTGTTTCGCGCATCAGGTCGCTCACCACATTTCCTTGATATACGATTATCTAGTTTTTAGTTTATATTGCGCACATTGGTCGCTGACCACAAGGACTATGTCCATATTTGTATACGAAATAAAGCTAAGATTTAAAGAGAGAGCATAGGTTTTATTTCCCTTCTATCATAATACTTCTATATTAATAATTTCGATTAATGACAATAATTTATTTTCTTAATTTGCTATCTTTTTTACTTTTCCCTTGTAATGCACGTTTTTATTTTTCACCCATATGGAAAGTGATAATATGCATGGAGAGCTGATACAACAGTTGGCTATCCAGCGTCTGGGGGAGGGATGTAATGATTGCAGTTACCAAAATATTCTATTGAATATTGCACCGTTACATATCTCTCACAGAACAGAGAGAGACAGAGAGAAAGACCGCGCGCGGATAAGTTACGGATGATATACCGTCACGTGACCGAACGCGCGGGCTGAAATATACGCGATCCAGAGACGATCTCTAGCCACGGCTGAGAGCACACACATCGGGAGACGGTCCGAATATTAAGCGGATATACACGGTTCTAAAACCGCGCACACGAGGCCGAGAGATGGTGCATCATCTTCGCGACCTCGTGGCGATTTTCGAGTGAGAGGACTGACCTGCGTCGCTGTCCATTAGGGTGGACCGAAAAAAAATTTGTTACTTATTCGATTCTGTTGAGGCCGAGGTTTAAATCCTCGCGCCAAACGACTCTTGGAGCGCGCCTCTGGTCACTCGTCCTATGCGTGACCAGTTCGTGACAACTGCGGGAAGCCTAGCCGCAGGGTGAATTGCGACGAGCACGACTTCTCTCTTCCGCTTAATACTTTCCTCCACTTTTCAGGCGGAGCAAGGAGAACAAAACTCCTTGGCCGCCGCGATTTCGCTCTCTCCCGCTCTACCCGCGGCTCTACCTTGAGCAATTCTACGACCGCGTAAGCAACGCTAAAATTGCCACCGCGTGTCGCCTAGAGGACATTCAACACCACGCTTTTACACACATACATCGAGTCACTGTTAAGTTTTTATTGTTAAATTTATAATTAAGACAGGCAATAAATGTTATTTAATTGTGTTGTATATAAAATCAGTGCATTCTAAACATTCACTCGCCTCACTCTCCCGCTTCCTTACGTACGCAAATTCACCAGCGGAAATTGGTGTCTTGCCGCACCCGCTCAACGCTAATACCGCGCCTGATAGATTTAAATAAAGTTCAGCCGGTTAGCGCGCGATCATTTGGTCCTTCGAAAACCGAATTGCGTACAGAAGCGGAAGTACGCGAGTGATAAAGTGCATTGATTTGTACAAAAGTGCTACCCGATTCGGACTTGAATTCCGCGCCGAAAGACTCCTGAATCTGTGCGACGAAAGTGACTTTCCGGGTGTGCTAATTAAAAAGTGACATTTAATAATCCAGTAAATAGATATTACTTAAAATATCTATTAAAACATTCATCTTGACCTGTGGAGAACCGTGCGAAAATTCGCGAAGAATTTTCGCAACGGAAAACCAAGGTCAAGGTCGAGTGATTTGAATCTCGGCATAGGCTCAGAGACGACAGCGCCGCGAGAGCGGAAGAAGACCAGAGTCTCTACCTCTGTTTCCCACTCTCTCTCTCTCTCTCTCTCCCGCTGCTTCTCGTTTTCTCTGTCGCACACAGCAAGCTGTATACGTGTGCTCGCAAGCGAGCTTAGCAACAGCTCCTTGGCGACAGTACAGGGCAAAGTACTGCATTGCCGACGCATCGAGTCTACTACACGCTGCCGTAGTACGACTTCGTTACACGAGAGGCGCGCTTGCTGGACAAATCCACGCTGCTTGCTGGACAAATCGACGCTGCACGTCGCGAGGCTATAGCAGTGTCGCACGCGTCGCCTGCACGGAGCTTGCTGCAGCTATAACCTCAACGCGGTCTTCTCAGCAGGAGGATTACGGTCAATTCAAGTCGACATCGCACTGCAATTACAGGAATTACAGCCTACAGAGAGCATAAGTATCACATGCTAATTAAAGCCCTCAGCTCTATCTACCTGCTACGCTACATTTAATTATTACTGTTGCTTTGCTGTTGCTGTCTTTTTTCCTGCTTAGACTACTAGCTTGTTTACACTAGTTGCCAGAGTCGACTTTTCTATTTAGACTACTAGCTTGGTTACACTAGTGGCCAGAGTCTACTTTATCTGCTTGGGTTGCTCTGCATTTTATAAATTAGTATTTATTTTTTTCCTGTCCTTTCAGTCTGCAATCATGGGAGATAAGAAGCTTCTGAAGCAGATGTCGGAAGGGCAGCTGATACGCAACTTTATCTCCAACACTGACAGAAGTGCTCCACAGACTCTTACGCTATCAGTAATGAAGGGGAGAGAAGCCCTTTTGGAAAGCTACTGGTCCAAGGTTCTCAATCGTCATGGTGAGATGTTGGCCCCGGAGGAAATGGAAGGTGCGGACACCTACTGGGCAGATAACCTCTTTGCAGTCTATGAAGAGGCCTACATCTTGGCCAAGGCCGAGCTGGACAGCAGGATCGCAGCCTTGCAACCACCACCACCAGAGGTCAAACCTGCTACGACGCAGCCAAGCTGGAGTGGCGCCTTGGCCACATCCTCGCTTCCCAAGCTTCCGCTGCCTAAATTCAGCGGAAACCAGCTTGATTGGGAGACCTTCAAGGAGCGCTTTAGCGCCATGGAGATGGTTGGCTTCAATTTTGAGGTTGCTTGGGCAAGCCTAACCAAGCGCTACGACAATATGAGGGTAAGACTGTCCGCCCAGTTGTCGAGGGTGCTGAGCCTGCCTCCTATCTCGTAGCGGTCCTCTAGCGAGATAACTCGCATCCTGGATGAAGTGGACGAGGCAATTCGAGCACTTCGTTCCCTAGGGAGACCCGTAGACCAGTGGGACGACTGGTTTACAGAGATGCCCGTTCCCTAGAGATGGCAAAAAGTGGCCATAGTGTAAATAATAAGGCTACTGCAGTGAAGAAGCCGCCAAATAAAACTCATCAAATTGTGTCTGCCTTTCACAGTTCTTCGTCCACAGCTCCAACCAACCAGAATCAACGCTCAAGAGGCGGGTGCAGTCTGTGCAAAGGCGAGCATTTCGTCAGCTACTGTCCAGTGTTCCTGAGGGCGGACAGGGCGAAGAAATTAGAGCATGTGAGAGCTGCAAATCTATGCTTCAACTGTTTATAGAGAAAGCACGCAGCATCTAAGTGTACTTCAAAGGGTCGCTGTTCAGTATCAGATTGCGGAGCCAAGCATCACACCCTTCTGCACATTGAGAAGCCAGCTGGTGGAGGCAGAAACGAGGATCCAGAGGCATCCTTACCAGGCTCGTCCTCAACTTCAAGCTACACCACTCAAGTAAGTGCTGTGACTCAGTGCAAGGATGCAAGCTCGCCAGCGGTCAAGAGTAAGACTACCTTGATGCCCACCGCCTGGGTTATTCTCGAGTCTTTCACTGGAGCTTCAGTGAAAATCAGAGCATTGATAGACCAAGCCTCGGAGGGCTCATTTATTACGAAGAGAGTCGCTCAAGTGCTCTCTTTGAGTAAAAGGAAAAGCTCTGTATCAGTGATTGGTGTTGGTGGACAGGTCAACCTAACCTCAAACTTCACCACTGAGGCCATCCTACGCTCTCCGAAGAAGCCTAGCTTTTCTTTAAGCTTTTCAGCCATGCTCCTGGGCAATCTAACCAAACTCTTGCCTAAGGAGAGATGCTGTCAGAAGATATGGCCTCATCTTGAAGGACTGGAGCTTGCTGATACTGCTTTCTTCGAGCCTGCTCGTGTCGACTGTATCCTGGGAGGCGATGTCTACCCATCGCTCCTACTGGACGGTGTTCGACTAGGAGCAAACCTTAAGCCAGCAGCTCAAGAGACTGTCATGGGATGGATAGTGACAGGTCCAGTGGCTTCGCAAGGCTGTGAAGTGAGTGCTGCCACTGTGCACAGCCTCCACACGCTCACTTCTCCAACGAGTGAGGAACTTCGACGCTTCTGGGAGATTGAGGAGGTCCTTACGAAATCTCGACTCTCTCCGGAAGAAGAAGCCTGCGAGAAGCACTTCAGAGAGACGCAGCGGAGAGACACCGATGGAAGGTATGTGCTCCGCCTTCCATTTCTTCACACTCCAGAACTAGGAGACTCCAAGAAGACAGCGCAGGCAAGATTTTTGCAGACGAAGCGACGCCTGCAGAGTAAGCCTGCACTCAAGCAAGCCTACACCAAATTTATTGGAGAGATGGTGTCCTTGGGTCACATGGAGAAGGTCCCAGAAACAGAGAAGAATGGCAGCAGCAAATACTACATGCCACACCATGCTGTGACCAAGCAAGATGGCTCTGGGAAAATCAGAGTTGTCTTCAACGCCTCCCAGCCTTCCTCCAATGGGGTCTCTCTTAACGATTGCTTGCATACTGGGCCCAAGTTGCAAGCAGAAATTATTGATGTCTTGACACGCTGGAGATTTTTTTCTGTTGTTTTTTCAGCCGATGTCATCAAGATGTTCCGCCAATTCACTATAGACGAGAGAGACAGAGACTGGCTCCGGATTGTGTGGCGAGACACACCGCAGCAGGAGCTCTCAGAATACCGTATGCGCACTGTGGTATACGGCACAGCTTGCGCCCCATACCAGGCCATCCGCACTTTAAAGCAGCTGGCTTCGGATGAACGTTATGCATCCCCCAGGGCAGCAGAGATTCTGGAGAATCACGTCTATATGGATGATGTATTGGCGGGGGCGGACACCCTGCAGGAAGCTCTCCTTGCACGGAACGAGCTCATCACCACGCTGAAGGCTGCAGGGATGGAGCTGGACAAATGGTCAGCCAACGAGCCGTCACTACTTGAGAATCTCTCCACCAGTGCAAGTGCAGTGCGCTCATTCTCTGAGGACGACGTCGTAGCCACCTTAGGACTCCAGTGGAACACGAAGAGAGATTTTTTTTGTTACAGAGTCACGCTGCGTCCTGAGGCTCCTACAATCAGCAAAAGAGTGATGCTCTCGGAGATAGCACGGCTATTCGATCCCCTCGGCTGGCTGGCTCCGGTCATCATAGTTGGGAAAATCCTCATCCAGAGGCTCTGGATAACCGGCTGTAATTGGGACCAAGCTGTTCCAAACGATACGCTCAACTCCTGGATCACCTTAAGGGAACAACTCCCGAGCCTGGAGAATCTGCGCATCCCTCGCTGGCTCGGAACACGAGCATCTTCAAAATGGTATCTGCATGGCTTCGCAGATGCCTCGACTCACGCTTACGCCGCTGCGGTGTACCTGGTCACCGAGATGGAGGGCGAAAGCCCGCGCTCTACGCTGCTCATCGCCAAGTCGAAGGTCGCCCCGATCAAAACAATCAGCGTCCCACGGCTGGAGCTGTGCGGAGCCCTACTACTAGCTCGCCTGCTCAACAACATCTTGTCGCTGCTGTCATCGCTACCTGATGGAGTTTATTGCTGGTCAGACTCCCAGGTCGTCCTGGCTTGGTTGAGTAGCCACCCGTCAAGATGGAGGACCTTTGTGGCCAACCGAGCCAGTGACGTCCTGACCTTGGTGCCAACTGCGTCGTGGGGACACGTGAGGACCTCGGAGAATCCAGCGGACCTCGCTACGCGAGGCATGATGCCCTTTCAACTACCTCAGCAGACCCTCTGGTGGAAGGGCCCTGCTTGGCTCACTACCCGCTGGGAAAAGTGGAAGCCTGCTGAGCAGCACCACGTAACCATAATCGACGAGAAGAAGGACTGTCTTGCCTTCGCCACCCCACTCGAACGTGCTCAGGACAAGCCGATGGAAGCCCTATTAACGAGATTCTCAACCTGGTCTAAGGTATTGCGAGTAATCGCCTATATTTTCAGGTGGAAATGTAATCTCACACCCAAAAATCGAGATCGAGCGGTATCGTTTTTGAACGCTGAGGAGCTCCAGCGCGCACGGTGCGCTGTTATTCTCGCCGTTCAGAGAGATTGGTACGAGGTCGAGACAACTTGCCTGCGCGTGGGTCGCCCTCTGCCGACTACAAGCACCCTCCTCCGATTCCTGCCCTTCTTGGATACTGAGGGCCTGATGCGGGTCGGAGGACGCCTGCAAAACACGTTTCTCGGGGAAAACGAGAAACATCCCGTCATCATCCCGGGTGAGAGCCATCTGGCCGAGCTTCTGATCCGAGATGCTCACCTTCGAACGATGCACGGAGGACCCCAGCTGGTCATGAGCCTCTTATTACGTACCGTCTGGATCCTGCACGCTCGAAATCGGATCAGGCAACTCACACGACAGTGCATTCGTTGCACCAGATTTCAAGGCCAACTGCAGAGGCAACAGATGGCCCCGCTACCTGCCACGAGAGTAACCGCAGCGAGGCCCTTCGCCAGCACAGGATTGGACTACGCCGGACCCTTTCAGTTAAGGACAACGAAGGGCCGAGGACACAAGGCCTATAAAGGCTACGTATCTATTTTTATTTGTATGGTTACCAGGGCTGTGCACGTGGAGGTAGTATCGGACTACACCTCACAATCCTTTTTAGCGGCCTTTCGACGGTTCGTGTCGCGGCGAGGACTCTGCAGTGTTCTCTTCAGCGACAACGGCACCACCTTTCAGGGTGCCAGTGCAGAGCTCCAGCGGCTATTCGACGCCACGTCCCAGACCAGCCGGGAGATTGCGGATGCGATCGCAGCAGACGGGGTCAGCTGGAAGTTTATCCCACCTCGAGCGCCTCACTTCGGCGGCCTTTGGGAGGCCGCAGTCAAGGCCTTTAAACACCATCTATGACGGGTGTTGGGCGATTCCACGCTCACCTTCGAGGAGTTGTCCACCTTGGCCGCGCAGATAGAGGCTTGCCTCAACTCGAGGCCACTCTGCCCCCTCAGCAGCGACCCGATGGACGTCTCAGCACTTACGCCAGGCCACTTTCTGATTGGCTCGGCGCCATCGGCCCTGCCCGAGCCCTTCGAGCCACAGCAGTCTGTTGCAGGTGTACCGAGGTATCAACTGACGCTGCAGATGAGGAACCACTTCTGGAAGCGCTGGCAGGCTGAGGTTCTCCGCCAGCTACAACAGCGCTCCCACCGTGGCTCACACCGAACGCGACGGTCTGTGAAGGAGATCTTGTTCTCCTCACGGACGAATTACTGCCACCTACGAAGTGGCCCCTGGCACGTGTTGAGCGCCTCCACCCGGGAGCAGATGGGCTGACTCGAGTGCTTACTCTGAGGACGGCCACCACGACCCTCCGTCGGCCATTGGTGAAGGTGATCCGCCTTCCGGTAGAGCAGGAGCTCGACCAACCGGCGGGCCTAGACCCGCCCTCAGCCGCTTCGACTCCTGTACCACCAGATGCTTGCATGGCGGGCGGCGCTGGAGCGCCTTAGGGTATCTTGAATACACGCAAGATCCCCCACACGAAGAGGACTAAACTGAAATCATTCCCTTTTTTTTCCATTCTTTATTTGAATTTCTTTTTTTTTTCCTTTAATTTTTCTTATTAATTCACCTATTTTAATCAAGTCTCTTCCCTTTCAGGATTTTCTTTTATTTTTTGCATTTTTCTTTTTATTTTTTTTCATCACCTACTGGCTTCGTTGTAGCTTTACAACGAGGCGGGCGGTATGTTGAGGCCGAGGTTTAAATCCTCGCGCCAAACGACTCTTGGAGCGTGCCTCTGGTCACTCGTCCTATGCGTGACCAGTTCGTGACAACTGCGGGAAGCCTAGCCGCAGGGTGAATTGCGACGAGCACGACTTCTCCCTTCCGCTTAATACTTTCCTCCACTTTTCAGGCGGAGCAAGGAGAACAAAACTCCTTGGCCGCCGCGATTTCGCTCTCTCCCGCTCTACCCGCGGCTCTACCTTGAGCAATTCTACGACCGCGTAAGCAACGCTAAAATTGCCACCGCGTGTCGCCTAGAGGACATTCAACACCACGCTTTTACACACATACATCGAGTCACTGTTAAGTTTTTATTGTTAAATTTATAATTAAGACAGGCAATAAATGTTATTTAATTGTGTTGTATATAAAATCAGTGCATTCTAAACATTCACTCGCCTCACTCTCCCGCTTCCTTACGTACGCAAATTCACCAGCGGAAATTGGTGTCTTGCCGCACCCGCTCAACGCTAATACCGCGCCTGATAGATTTAAATAAAGTTCAGCCGGTTAGCGCGCGATCAGATTCCGAGTAGCAATAATCTTTTCCTATATGTTGAAAGAAGCCATTTTCTGCAATGCAGAATTTTAAGGATGACTATTTTAGTCAGCGAATTGCCATTGAAATTTCAGATTTGGCGTTTTTCAATTTGTATACTAAAATCAGGGATAAAAACTCGTATGCGCAATCATAACATATAAAAGTTTTTTTTCAATTTGTATGTCAAAATCAATCTTAGTTTTTATCAATCTTTATTATCGTAGTATGAATTTATTTATGCTGCCTTTTAATTATTTTTTTTTTCTGTCAAATGTGACGATAATAACGCAATATAACCTAATTACTGACGGTATATTGCCGTCAATTCATCAGCTTGAAAAGAAAAAGGATGTCTTGATAATCAGAAAAGGATTCAAGAGTACATATTTTGATGAGTTCTGAGATTTCAGAATAATCATATGAAAAAGTTTGCATTGTACAACCTGATATGTAGGCAAGAACTCTAAGAAATCGATGCTGCACTTTTTTTATTTCAATTATGTGTATATTATAATGAGGTGCCCATACAGTTGAGGCATAGCAGAAGGTGGGGCTGACTAGGGCTAAGTATAACTTTACAAAAGTTTAAGGATCTCTAAAGTAACTAGAAGATCGGATTATATAGTTTAGAGTAGGCATGACTTTATTTTTTACATTGTTTATATGATCTAGAAAAGATAATTTATCATCTACTATAATACCTAAATCACTAATTTTAGTAACTTTTTCGAATACAATATTATTTATAGAATAATCATAAGTAATTTTACTTTTCCGAGAAAAAGAAATATATGCACATTTTTTTATGTGAATTATATAAGGTAATTTTGACTACACCAGGCTATAACATTCTCTAGATCGAGTTGAAGTTTTTTGCATCTTCTTTGTTTTTTATTTCTTTATCTATTTTAAGGTATTTTCTTTGAATGATTAAAGAAGATGTTGAAAAACAAGGTTCCTACATGGGAATCTTGGGGTACCCCCGGGGGTACATTAAACTTCGAAGGAATGAAATTGAGTATTTTTACTCTTTGAACTCGATATGTTAAATATGACTTTATCCAGCATAATAAGTTACCCGCGATACAAAAGGATCAATTCAAGTTTACGTATTAACAAAGAGTGATTTACATCGTCAAAAGCTCGTGATAAATCCGTGTATATTGTATCAATCTGAGAGTCTTTTTGAAGAGTCTTGCTTATCTCTTGAATGTAATTTAAAAGATTTGATGTACTGGATCGATTTTGCATAAATCCGTGATGTTCTTCTATGATGAACCTAGACAAGAATTTTGTTAATTTAATTTCTACAATATTATCAAGAAGTTTTGCAATAAGACAGCGTTTAGTGAGTGGGCGATAATTTGTAGCTAAAGATGGGGTTGTCTTTTTTGAAGATTGGTGTAACTTACGAATACTTCCATATGTGAGGAAAAATACCTGTTTCAAGTGATTTATTGAAATGAATAAACGGGTTCGGTTTCCAAGAGCCCATTTTTACAAGAGTAGTGGGTGGATACCATCTGGGCCAGGACTAAGTGTTTCTTTTAAGGCAAATAATTCTTCAATGATATATTTTCTATTTATTTCAACTCGATTAAGAGTTTATTATAGTTGAGGTACTTACAGATGAAATATTTCAAGATGTATTAATATTTGCGGTATAGAAAGTAGAAAAATAGTTAACAAATGTATCAACCATTTTATCAAGAGTTGACTGAGTTATGTTCATATATTAGTTTTTCGGGAATGTTCGTTTTTGATATTGGGTTAGTGAATTTCAAAAAAGCAGAGGAATTTTCAGAGATAGAAGATTCCATTTTATCAACATATTTCTCAAAGGCAGAAATAGATAAAAGTTTTCATCTGGCTCTCTGTTTAAATTTACGATAGCGTAAATTTGAGTGTGACTTTTTAAAATTAAATGTAACTGTTTTTTTTATTTGAATTTCTTTTTTTAACTCTTGGGTGAACTAAGGAGGATATGAAATGGTGCGAAAATTAGCATAAAGACGTGACAGCTAACTAACTCAAACAATTTTTTATAAAATTTGTCAACCATGCTATCTATTGAGTCGCAACCTATAGAAAATTCATTCCACTGTATCTTCATAAGCTCATTATTAATCTCAACAAAATTTGCTTTATGAAAATTGAAAGCTAGATCAGTCGAGTGATTACGTGTATTGATTACAGAATGTCGGGCATACACAGTGGATCATGAGTAATTTGAAAGTCTATATTTAGAATATTAGTATAACAAAGATCAAGGATAATTCCATGACTGTTTGGTAGATTAAAAGTCTGTTTTAAATTTCCACTATTTATAATCTCTTCTAATCGAGTGACCACTTGTCGATACAAGGAAATTAATTTTAAGTTAAGGGGTTATATCCTCCTTATGCTCTAAAAAACAAGGCTTAGTTAATTATTTTTTTTAAAGGACATTTGAGATTAAAGGTATACAAATAATATAACATTGGATTAAGCAACTCTTGAAGAAGAGAAAAAAAATTTATATTGATATTTTTTTTACAAAATGGCGGCTGTGTAGTGATTACCGTGAACCGCTTTTTCAAAAAGGTCTTCCGCGGCGAGCAGTACAAGCCTCGTCCAACTCCGCCTATAACAAAAAAAAATTAATTTTCTATTATCTACATGAGTTTTGCTAGTG
Organism: Gastracanthus pulcherrimus; assembly: GCA_949152435.1. Classification (NCBI taxonomy): domain Eukaryota; kingdom Metazoa; phylum Arthropoda; class Insecta; order Hymenoptera; family Pteromalidae; genus Gastracanthus; species Gastracanthus pulcherrimus. Next base: position 54,704,478 of record OX424575.1, on the reverse strand, counting down.
AAGTACACATAATTATATTTTTAGAATATTTTTTCGTGAAATGGCGATTGTTTTAACTAAATTAAATTGTTTATAACTTTTTTTCTTATTAATTAATCGCTAAAATCGTATGTACTGCACTAGATAATCAAACAATGAAGCTACTGTTAAAATTTTAAATCAATCGGATGTAAAATTTTTGAGTTCTACTGCTTGCCGATTTTGAAAACATGGTATTGAGAAAAACGCGTTTGAAGTTTCAAAATGCTATAAATCTTCAGAATCGCAAAAATATAGTCCATAATAATTTTATACCTTCAGTCTGCTATCCCTGCACCATATAATTGTCCTTCCAGGGCCTTCATTTCCTCTTCTTCTTTTTTTTGTCCTGATGTAATTCTGCGCCTGACCTCTTTCACGATATCGGACATACGATGCTCAGCGGTTTTGACATGATTGTCGTCTGTTTCCATGCAAAACTCGTACATGTTTGGTCCAACAGTCAACCCAAGAGCATCGTAAACGGCAAACAGACCCGAGAAGCCGTCATTGAAGATAATAACGGCTACGTCAGTCGCAATGTCAACTATAGTCTTACCGCTTGACACCGTCTTTGGAGCAATTGACCACACTACAGCATTAAACGGCTCGTTTTTGTTCTGAGTATACGCACCCAAGCAGCGTGACAGAAGGTTGTCGGAGCTGAGTTCATTATAAATGGGTTTTATTGCGATAAAAACATCCTCATGCATTGGACTCTTGTGCTCGTACGTTGCAAGTGTACCAAGCGCTGTACTGCGCTGCCAAGAACACCAAGAGTCTACTCCGACGGAACACTTCTCGTGCTGTGTATTCTCCTTCGTCGACATTTTATGAAGTAACGTTGCCCAAATTTCATTCCGCATTTTTTCGACTGAATCGTAGTTTCTCCTAATAGCAAGTCCGTAATAAATAGAAAGTTCATCAATTAACTTTCCGGTCAACTTTCCTCGGCCGCCAAGACCTTTCGTTGTTTTTTTCAAATTGCGCAGACGCGTTCCCATGCGCTTCTGAACGTGTCCGACACATTCTTTTTTTTCGACGATGAAATCTTTATAAGGTTTTGAGTCGACTATACCTTTATATGTTTTTGAATCGCCGTCACTGATATATTTCAAATATTTGATATTATGAAGTTTTTCTGAGCGTTTGGACATTTCTATAACTGCGTCGATCTCCATTTTCCCGGCACTACCTTCATGGTTGGCATCACAGTTCTGTTTGTGTGAAGGGTATACCTCTTATATTCATACACTTTACAGTACTTATATTTTACACACACATCCAATACCTTGCCAGTGTATTAACCAATCAAAGTCACCAATCCGAACAAAGACGTAAACCCTCTCTTTCGCCAAGATCCATCGCCTGACACCGTGGGACCTTCTTTGTCACCTCGTTCGATAGAAATTTATTTTTCTTTAATTGCTGATTTTTTCATAGATATAATTCGAACAGATGAAGTAGCAGTAGCGATATTAGATATGATCTTACTGTAAGTTGTTTGAAAAACCGGCTTTGCAAGATCCATCATAGAGCAGAACTTTTTTATACCGTTGATGCCTATGCCTATGATGCGCATAGCTAAAATAATACGACAGTTGATCTCATAAGCACGACCATTTATTACAGGACAGCTGTTAATATCAGCATCACCACAGTTCGAAAAGGACACAATAATTTTGAAGCCTAGTCCACGCTTGTTCGACTCTAAAAACCGCATGTCACCATTACATTTTTTGCATACTACTAATTCAGAAAGAGCAGTAAATACAGCGAAAAAATTGATGAAACAGTAGCCGAAATTATTATCAACATCGTGGTCACGGTCTAAATCAGTAGTTTTCAATTTCTTAGCCGAGGTACTAACATGCTCCGAATCGCCTTCGAACGAATGGCGGTTAGGCGGGCGTCGATTACTAATTTTACTCCGTTTTGTACTTGTACTTCTTGTTTTACTGCCTTTGCGGCCACTGTACACCTTTTCAGTCATAATTGAGTACTTGTAAATATAATTTACAGTTAAAAAGTAAAGCAAAACTCAAAATAACAACGTAAACAACGAGAACGGCTGATCGACTAAACACAGGGCAAGTGTGAGTAAACACGTGCTATAAAGACGCTGTAACCGTCGTAATGTCGTGTAGCGACCTCTATAATTCAAATTAAAACACGATATCGATCGTAGGTAACTTCTACTAATTTCCAAAGCCACGAAATTCAAAAAAGCGAGCATCGCTAATATAAGCGAAAATTGTGATTTTGGAGCATCAAAGCTGTTTGGAAAAAATTGATTTAAAAAAATTTTGAGTTTAAATCGGTACTTGGGCGTTGTAGATTTTGATTCTAGGATTGTTTTGGCAAGATTTAAGCCAATAAAAAAAATGGAAAAAAACAAAAAAATTTGGGGGTATAACCCCTTAAAGACATCAACTTCACTAAGGTAGTACACCTTTTGGTATACGTGAAACTGGAGGAAGGTATACCAATGCGACTATATAAGTTTTATTGTTTAATGAGAGTTTGAGAAAGACAAATTCTATGTGACGGTTGTAACTCGCTATAATAGTGCAAGTGATATAATTTTCTATTAGATGTAAAAAACCTCCTCCACGAGTTTCTCCTGGCGTCTCAAAATAACGGTCTATACGAAAAGAGTTATATCCAATGCATATAATGTCATAGTCTTCAGATGAAATAAGTAAATTCTGAGAAAAATTATTGAGTTTGTTCTCGAGAGATCTAACATTTTGTAAATAGCACTTTAAGGTAGAGAATTCTGAATAAGTTGTTTGAAGATCAAGTTATATGGCGTTGGCGGTGAGAATGTTGGCTTATAGACGATTGATTTTGTTGAAGAATGTTGACGTTGATTTGGAGACTATTGAGTTTGTGTTTTTTGTAACAATAGTAGGTATACCATTTAAATATTTAATGGCTTAATTTTTTTCTCCAGCATTGAGACGAGTGTCTAATTCTAAATGTATACTTTTTAGAAATTCTCTTTCTTTAAGAGTGTAATCACTTACACAACTTACAGGCTGTTTACAAAATATTTATAGTTGAATTTGATCCAATTTACTTCATCGATGTTATTTAAAACAACTTTTAGAGGTCCGGTTTTATCCGGAGTCTGATGTCCGATAGGAGTGCACCCTAAAGAAGATGCATCTAAAGGGGCTTGTACAATAGGTGCTTTATCTTATCAACGTCAGATTTCTTTATTTTGATCCTTAATTACGTTATAGAAAATAACGTTTTTCTCTCGTCTTGACCTTTCTCTCATTTCAAAAATAAGTTCTTCATCAATAATGGAAGACTTACTCAAATCATGTTTTATCTAATAATTGAATACGTTAATCGGCGTCTTCGATATCAAGTTCAACTCGGTCTAATCGATGTAGTACACTGTCCATTTTAGATGAGAGTTCATCAAATTTTTCATCTATATTATTATTTAAGTAGTCTACCTTAGCATTATTTTCGATTGTGAAGTTTTTAAGATAGTTCATATGCTCATAAAGTTCGTTCATGGTAAGATCGCGATTAGGCTGTTTTGTACTACAACACTTTTTAAAAGAACCATCTAAAAGAATACCAACTTTAGTAGCACCATCTTCATGATAATAAGCTTTAAGTCTCCATGGTGTTTGAGGTTATGATTTCGTAATCCTAAAATATCTGAATTAATAACAAATTCTCAACGGCAGTTTATATATCAGCCTTAATTAGTATTAGTATTAGTATTAGTATTATTATTACCGTCTTATGTCTAATATGTATTTTTCGAAAATTTACATATTTTATTTAAAATTTTTCTAATACTCGTATTTTATTTGTTTTTTGTGATTAATTTTAAATAAGAACAATCCTGTAAATTAATACATAATTTTATACTACTTTGCATAGAATGCAAGTATTAGTAATCACGGTGCAACTGAACTAGTTTTAAATGAATAGTGAAACAAAATGGAATTTTTTTGTAGATTATTGTAGTATGGCACTCTATAAACACTTTACGATCAATATTAAAATGATCGGTCGGGCCTTTTTTGAGAAAAGAAATGGATATTTGTGTTGACCCATTAATGCCAAGACACGTATGGACACTCGAATATCGCGGATGCTAAAGCAGAGATTTTGTGGTGGAAACATGTTTTGTATGGGTAAAATTGGGCGTTTTTCCCATTTCCGACATTATCTTTCTTGACAATATCAAATAAAGTTAGTATTAAGGATGGAAAGGGGGTGAAATTGGAAAACACTTTTCAGACATTATTCAGTGGTTTCTTGGAAGCGACAACATTATTTTCCTGAAGAAAATTGTATTTTTGTGCTAAAATTGTATGAAAGTGGTTCATTACCGCCCTCGGGTAAAAAACAAAACCCTCGATCGGAATGTGGGTATTCTTTGTTCTAGGATGGTAACGTATAGGCACGAAAAATCAGCCTTTCTGTGTAGGTAGGGAAAAAAATAGCGTGTGCGTCATAGGTAGAAGGTGATTAATACACTCCTGCTGGTTGCAACCCTTATCTAAGAACCCATCGACATCCCTCGGTTCGCCTTCAGCTCCTCTCGGACTGCTCGGGTGACCTCGACTCGCTCTGCAGTGCGCACTCGCGGTAATCGCCTACTTGCCGCCCTTGATACACAATATACTATTTTGTAATGAATATTATGACCACACACGTTTCGATGATTATTTATTGATCAGAACACCTAATTTAAATGACCGCCAGGGAACCCAGTACTCTATGAAAGTTTGTCCGATCGCTTAGGTGATATTTCACACTCAATAAAGTAAGCGGGAGGTATGCAATGATCGCATTCGGTATCTAAGCCTATGGAATGTGGCATAGACATACAACTCGAAAAAGCCAAATACACCGACCATCTCGCAGCGGGTTTTCACCTGATAGAGGTTTCTCCCGCATCGCAAGCATAACCGTGGACGAATGCGGGATGTGATTAGGTAGGAAAATAAAGGTATGGAAAATAGAGGTAAGAAAAGAATAGATATGAGACATTAGTATTAGACATGGCACAATGGGAAAGTTTGCTCCGATCACTCCTTTGTAAATGTGAGGCATAAGAATGTCTAAAAGATGATATCTAATACCTTAGTATTCATCTAAACATAAATCTCTGCAATGTACACCTTGTTAACGTAACCGCAATTAGAGGAAATGAGGATAATTAAACCTATAATTGGTAAAACATAACCCCGAATATTAAATTTTATGAAGCAGGTGACCATAAAACACCACTATACAACCACCCAAAATATAATTCTCGAATGGACCGCTAATTCTGGCAACTCTCGCACAAAAGCGCTTTACGTTCAAGAAATATACGAAGGTGAGGGAGGGGTCATGTGTACGAGTAAGGTAGCGATATTTAGCTTTTAACGTAAGAATAACTGTTAATTTTACAGAATTATAAACAATCTATAATACTTACCTTAAATTATTTATGAGCCTATTAGGGTCCTTCTACTTCAAATCAGCATAGAAATTGTATAATACGAGTACTAATAAATAATTTAAGAAGCCGTGGTAGCTTTGGGGTTTGTAACTCGGACTTTTAACTAAGAGGTCCCGCGTTCAAATCTCGGGCAAGTGACATTTTCAGAAATTATTTTATCATATGTTTGTTACTCCAAATGTAGGAGGGGGAAATGAATGCATCATGACGATAGAGAGCCAGGTCTAATGCGTACAGGTATTAAATTTCCTATGCAAAGTTCACTTGAACTTTGACCTCGGATAAACAATAATCAATACACAATTTCTACCAAATGTAGTTCTAAATCCTCAAAAAATAATAATTAGAAAGTATGTAAGAATACATAAATAATAATTATGTGTTACCAATTATAGGTGCAATTATCCTCATTTCCTCTAATTGTGGTTACTTTGAAAAGACCTATACCTTGCAGAGACTTATCATTAGATGAATACTAAGATATTAGATATCATCTTTTGATTTTCATATGCCTCACATTTATTATGGGGTGGTCGAAGTGGACTTTACCATTGTAACCACCACCTCGCGCCATGTCTCATACAAATGTCTCATACCTATTCTTTTTTTATCTCTTTCTTTTCCATTCCTTTATTTTCCTACCTAATCACATCCCGCATTCGTTCAAGGTTATGCTTGCGGAGTAGAGAAAACCTGTATCAGGACTCGTAGACATTTTAGCAGACCATTTGGATCTATTCTACGGTGTGATATGCTGGGAGAAACGGCTAATTTTGTCTTGTTCGAATTTTCTGGTATTTTAATTCAACAGCGATACTGACAGAAAATTGAATAGATGGGATTTTGGTGTTTAAAACCAAGATAAAAATTTATTTTGTGTAATAAAAAGTAATATCCCATATAGCACTCAATATTGCAGCAATATCACATAAGCACTACAAACAATATTAAATATTCCTGTTATATATTGCAGTAATATTGTAGTTTTACTGTAGCAAAATTTAATGTCCGCGGCATTTTTATTATAGGAATATTACTGGAAATATCGGTACAATATTTTGGTGACAATCAGGCAGCATGGCAGTAATATCACAATAATAATAGAAATACTGGGTAATATTTCAGTGATATTCCAGCAATATTATTATTATTTTATCGAAAGTAGTACCACTATTAGTATTAGTAATATACATGTAATAAGCGCCCGTTCATACTGGAATATCACAGAAATGTAGCTGCAATATATCAACTTACCCGCAATATCACAGCAACGTTGAAATATTTCGACGACATTCTTGCAATATTGGACGTTATGTGGGATATCAATGTTTTAGGTATATAGGGAGTATATAGCGGACACAAACTCAGGTCGAGTGCCCGAAAACGAAAAAACTATGAGTAATTAGAAAAATTAAAAAGAGAATATATAAAATTATAATTTATTTCTCACGCTGAAATCTTTTTAAATTTGCATAACAGTTTATTATATTGTCAAGTTTATACAAAGAAATAATTGATGTCAATATACAGTCAGTAATTAGGATTTTTTGTGTCATTATCGTCACATTTGACAGTAAAAAAAATTAATTAAAAAATTGTATAAATAAATTCATACCACGATCAGAAAGGTATTTGAAGTTCGAAAATGAAATTTAAGATTGAGTTTGACATATAAATTGAGAAAAAAAGTTTTATATGCTTTCATTGCTCATACGAACTTTTATTTCTGATTTTAGTATAAAAATCGAAAAACGCCAAACCTGAAATTTCAATGGCAATGCGTTAATTAAACAAGTCATCCTTAAAATCTGCATTGCAGCAAATGGATTCTTTCAACATATAGAAAATGATTATTGTTACTAGTAATCGAATAAAAAAACTTTTTCTTCGATCCACCCTAATGTGCATTCCAGAAATGGTCAACTAGAAAAAATTGCTACTTCGTTAGTGCAATCAATTTAATGGTCGTCTTTGCAGACTACCATTAGAGTTTACAATTACATTTTAATTCTTAATTGCGAATCTCACAATTAAGAATTAAAATTTCAATTTTAATTGTAATAAATTTCATTAATTGTTGAAAATTTAATAATTAATTAAATAAGATTTAATTAATAATTAAAATTTTAATTGTTAATTAGTACTTAATTGAATTAAAAATTTAATTGTATATTTGCAACCCTGCTCTTATGCAACTTCGTTTGATCGCCTGGGTATGTTTTCCACCTAAGAACTAACACCACTGTAACCGGCTGAAAAGTAAGTAAGGGTTTCGACAATTTTTGTACATAAGGAAAAAAACTGCTGCCAATTCATTGGCACTTAGCTTCTTCAAACTTTATAAATTGTTCCAACATTAAATTATTTATTCTATTTAATACTGTGGTGAAAAACAAAAATAACAAGTCAATTGTTTTTTAATATGTCGAGATATATGTATATATTTAAATTTTGTAATTTAAACTTATGCAAAATCATAGCATATTTTATGAAATAATATTGTTGATTAAAATATTTTTTAATGTATGTAATGCATACTGTGACGGGTAATGGCACCTCGTCATATACTCTCTCTCAAATATAACATATACTAATAGAATCAGCTGTTACAGGCATCATCAGCGGCGACGGAGTAACGGGAAGAAGCCGAGGAAAGGTGAGAGAGAAAGAGAGAGAGTAGGCCGAAGGAAAGGGACGCGCAGCGCGGAGCCGCAATATTTCGGCAGAGACGCTTGAGCTCCCGTGAGCGAAGCTACTATACTGTCGCGAGTGCGTTATACACATACGTCACAGCTAGCACTTCTGACCGCGAGAAGACCGTGCGAAAAGCAACGGAAACGGGGAGACCTCTGTGCATCGTAGCCGTCTAGCCCCAGGCCATCGCCGAGTCCGACAACAAGCATCCGGGCGACGTCGCCAAGAAGCGTTGTCGCCAAGAAGCATTGCAGTGCGAGGAACTATTGTAAGTGCCTTCCGCCATTTGAACTCTCTCTGTCTCTTTCTCTCTCCCTCGCGATATATTTCAAGCAACAGGTCTGCGAGAGCGCACGTGCACCATCTCGTGCACCTATGTACCCTCATCCAATTTGAGAGAATATATATATATATATATATATATATATATATATATATATATATATATATATATATATATATATATCGTATACTATAATACTCGAGTCTTGCTTGACTTTACCTTCTCCCCACGTTACTTATGCTCTACAGCAATTGTGATTATCTTGCGGGTTAACTTCGGGCTAAAACCCCGTTATAATACTATGTTTATGAATAATTGAAAGATAGGATGATAACATATAACTAAGAAAGTCTTAAAAATGTTTATTAAGTGTTATAATTAGAGTTAATAATTCAAAATATTTTATTCACACTCACTTTAACTGCGAACGCAAATTTTAACTCAATTAAAAGTTATTCCTTACAAATTAGATTGGAAAAGAAAACATAAAAAATATATCGCTTAATTAAAAAATGCTCTACATGTTTTCTTTTATTTTGAAACTATTAAATAAAATTTTTTTTACAAGTTATTGGATTAAACGCATATATTTGTGATGAAAACAGGAGTTTCTAAAAAATGTTCTTTACGCACACGTATTAGACAAAATATATTTTAGAAAATTCAAGAAAATTTTTAACTGTGAATAAATTAGTTATTATATTTTACCATGTTTAGACTCAATTTATGGTCTGAAATTAATTAACAATTTTCGATCTGTAACGAATACGTAGATTCGTTCGAATGCGTAGATTCGTTCGAATGCGCGACAAAGTCGAGCCGGTATTGCGAATTAATTGCGCGTTCGCCTTACTATCGGTGAAAAATATCGTGAGCGCCGCGAGTAGGGATACACAAATAAACAAATAAACAAATAAACAAATGAACAAATGACCAAATGAACAAATGAACAAATGAACAAATGAACAAATGAACAAATGAACAAATGAACAAATGAACAAATGAACAAATGAACAAATGAACAAATGAACAATTGAACAAATGAACAAATGAACGAATGAATGAATGAACACATGAACAAATGAACAAATGAACAAATGAACAAATGAACAAATGAACAAATGAACAAATAAACAAATCAACAAATCAACAAATGAACAAATGAACAAATGAACAAATGAACAAATAAACAAATCAACAAATGAACAAATGAACAAATAAACAAATAAACAAATAAATAAATAAACAAATGAACAAATGAACAAACAAGCAAACAAACAAATAAACAAACAAACAAACAAACAAACAAATAAGCAAACAAACAAACAAACAAACAAATAAACAAACAAACAAACAAATAAACAAACAAACAAATAAACAAACAAACAAATAAATAAACAAACAAATAAATAAACAAATAAACAAACAAATAAATAAATAAACAAACAAACAAACAAACAAATAAACAAATAAACAACGAACCAACCAACCGACCGACCGACCGGCCAACCAACCAACCAAACAAAAAAACAAACAAACAAACAAACAAACAAACAAACAAACAAACAAACAAACAAACAAACAAACAAACACACAAACAAACAAACAAACAAACAAACAAACAAACAAACAAATAAATAAATAAATAAATAAATAATATATAAGATGGCGGCAAATGAGAAACACAGTCCTGATAAATACAGTAAAATAAATTTTAAGTGCTGTGGTAAATCAAAGTGTAATACACAAATTTGCATTATATGCGAAAACGCGTTTCACCAGAGTTGTAATAAAAGATTAAAAGGAAGTAAATGTATAAGTGAATTTCTTATAATATGTCCAGAACATAAGAAGCTCGACATAACCTCAAAAAATGCCGAAAATACGTTGAGTGAATCTGCCAAGCTCCTCATTGCGCAGATTAAAATGAAAAACTCAGAGGAAATTAGGAAAGAAATGCTTGAAGAAGTTACGAACAAAACTCAAGACATACTAAATTCTTCTAATTTTGAGAATGAAGGAGATTTTGAGTTGATGCAAACAAAAGTCTCTCTGCAAGAAGTATCGATCAAAGAACTGCAAGAAAAAGTTGACCTGTTAAGAGAACTGCTAGATAAACAAAAGCAGTTAGATAAACATAATCAAAACTCAATAAAAAAGACTTATGCTGAAACGGTAACCAATTTCAAACCACAGCTAAAACGGGTTCCAAAAATCGTTGTTAAAAAAATAGACAAAGCTGAAAACGAACACATTAATATGAATGAATGTATCAAAAATCAGATATCAAATGAAACAAGAATACAGGCAAAGAGTATACACATAAATAAGAAAAATGAAGTGACTATTAACTGCGTTGATAATGATAGTGTTCAAATAACTGAAGAAATAATCAAGAACAAGCTACAATCTTTTGTGAAGTGAAAAAAGAAGAATTGTTTAATCCAAAAATAAAAATAGTAGGTTTTGACAATGATTCCGAGATGGATATTGCAGATATAGAAGAGGATATAAATGTAAGAAATTTCAACAATTTCACAGAGAAAGGTACAGTCCTACATATTAAGCACAATATTGATGGAAGTACCAGCTGAAATGTATAAAGTAATAAGAGAGAGGAAAAATAGGCTTCTTATTAGTTATCAAAACTGTAAAGTGTATGACCGTATAAATATTAGACCTTGTGATGCATGTGGTAGATTAGGACATAACAAAGAATGCAGGAATGGTCCTGCATGCACAAAGTGCTCGGGTAAGCATAAAGCCAGTGAGTGCACAAGTGAAATAAGAAAATGTGTAAATTGTGTATATAGCAACAGCAAATATGAAACAAAATATAATGTTGAACATATGGCATCTGACGCGACATCTTGTGAGATCCTTAGGCACAAAATATAAAAGTAAGTATATCGACTGTTTTACCATCAAGAGATTTCTACCAACACAGACAACGGATAGTAAAGAGCGGACTACAATAAATACAACAAATACTACTAATACTACATAATACTTGTCATATATAATAGAATAATATGGATTATTTTGAATTATTACAGACTATAAAAAAGATACTGTCAAAAAGGAAAAGTTGTGCGGAAATATTGATATACTTAATAGAGCAATAAGCAATAAAAAAGATTTAATAATGCATATGAATATAAGAAGCATGAATGCTAATTTTGATAAATTAAAAGTATTGTTAGAAAGTTTAATCAATAAAGCATGTATTGTCATTACCACAGAAACTTTCACACAAGTCAATTACAAATTATATGAACTTGATGGATATATGAGTTACTACAATGAAAGCAAAATTAACCAAAATGATGGTGTAATGATCTTTGTACATACAAGCGTAGCTCAAAAAACAAATGTTATAGAAGTTGGTAAGATCAAAATTATTAACACACGTATTTCTTTAAACAACAAAAACGATTCTGACAGTATCATGGAAATCTCAGCTGTTTATAGATCTCATGATATAAACAAGACTGAATTTATACTAGAAATAAACAAATACTTAATTAAAAAGAAGAATATTAAAAATCATCTGGTTATAGGTGACTTTAATATAGATCTACTAGAGCAAGACACTTTGAATCAAGATTTTATTTGTAACTTTTTAGAAAAAGGCTATATTCCTGGTTATGTAGGAATCACAAGAGCACCTATTGGAAATAGTAAAGGGTCATGTATTGACAATATTTTTATTAAATCAACATGTTTAAATGCAACAACTTATAAACTTAAAAGCCTATAACAGACCATTACCCTCTATTTATTGCCATAAACAAGGTTTAAAAAGTAAATAAAGAGTCTATAACAATAATAAATTATAAAAAACTAATAAATATTGCTAATAAATATTGCTAATAATAGGAACTTTGTCAATACAAGATCCTAATTTAGCTACTGATCTATTAATTAATGAAATTAAAACATGTGCAGAACTGTCAAAAATAAAAAAGAAAAGTAACTAACAAAGGTACAGGAAAAATTGGATAACTAAAGCTATTATTAAGTCATGTGAAACAAAACAATTGCTATACGATTTATGGAAGTTAAATCCAGGCAATAAACAACTTGAGTCACAGTACAAAAGTTATGCTAAAATACTAGACAAAGTAATAATAGATGCTAAAGTTAAATATGATAAGAGTCTAATAGAGAATAACGCAAATAATCTCAGAAAATTATGGGAGATTATTAATTCAAAAATTGGAAAAAAACAAAAATTGAATGATACTATTAATCATATTAAAATAGATGATAACAAAATAACTGATGAAAAAGAAATAGCCAATGAAATGAATAAGTACTTCTGCGAGATAGGACTGAAACTAAGTGAAAAAATGGATAAACCATCTGATACTACCTTAAAAATGCCAAATATGAATAATAATTCTATTTTTATCAAACCAACAAGTGAATATGAAATTGCAAGCATAATTAATTCTTTAAAATTAAAGAAAGGTGGCGTAGACAAAATTCATGCCAAAACATTAAAAGTATTATGTAATCATATAGCTATACCTCTAACATATTTATTTAATTTATGCATCGAAAAAGCAACCTGACCTGATGTATTAAAAAATGCTGAAGTAATACCGATATACAAATCTGGTGTTAAACATAGTATTTCTAACTACAGACCAATTTATTTAATTTCTAACGTAGCTAAAATTTTTGAGAGAATTTTATATTACAGAATTTTTTACTTCATTAATAAAATCAATATAATATCCGAACATCAATATGGATTTATGAAAAAAATTGGTACAAAAGATGCCTTGAATTATGTGACAAATATACTTTACAATAACTTGGATCATAGCAAACCTACAATTATAACATTCCTGGATTTAGCAAAAGCGTTTGATACTGTCGATCATGAAATACTATTAGCAAAATTATATTGTTATGGAATTAGGGGACAGGCGTTGGATTTGCTTACAAGTTATCTAAATAATAGGTATCAAGCAGTGAAAATAGATGATAATCTAAGTAACTACAGGGTAATAATAACGGGAGTTCCCCAAGGTACAATATTGCGCCCATTGCTTTTCATACTCTATATCAATGATATCTTGAAAGAAATCCCGCCTGAAGCAATATCGTCATATGCTGATGACACGACAATTATAGCAACTGGAAATACCGGGAGCGAGGCTCAAGAAAGTATGAATAGTTATTTGAATAAAATTGAAAAGTCGCTAGCATTAAATAAATTGTCCTTAAATATTGAAAAGACAGTATACATGACTTTCGGTATCTACAAGGATAGTGTTCCTGAATATATAAATATTAAGATAAAAAATAAAAACCTTAGTAGAGTTGAAGAATGTAAATATCTGGGCATTATTTTTGATTATAATCTAAAGTGGAATAAACACATACAATACATTATTAAAAATACGAAATACCTAGTTTATATATTTTATAAAATCTCCAAATCAATGCCTAAAGAAGTTTTAAAAATGATATACTATGCATTTTTTCATAGTATAATTAGCTATGGTGTAATAGCTTGGTGCGGTGCTTACAAATCCCATATAACCTGTCTACAAAGGTTACAAAATAAAATTCTAAAAATTGTGAATAAAAATTATCCTATAACTTTAGATTACCCAATGAATATAGAACAAATATTTACATTTGAATCTCTAAATTTTCATTACAACACTCTTAAAGATAAGTACATACCTTCTAACAGTATAACAAGAAATAAAAGTTTAGCCATACCAAAAAGTCAGAAAAAAGTCAGTAACAAAATCAGTTATACAAAGGCAATAGTAAATTACAATAGTTTACCAAATGATTTAAAAGAACTAGAAATTAGTAATTTATACCAAAAAAACAAACTAAAGAAATGGATTAAATCCGATAGAAATAATATTATTGAAACGTACTCAAGGAGAGTACTATAGGAACTGATCATATGTTAAAGATATAATAATCGCCTAAATTAATGTTAAATTGTATATAACAAATTTTACAACACTGTTGGAATAGTATTTAAGTTAAAACAAATGTACAAAGTCACAGTTGTAATATTTAGTTTTAAGTTTAGAATTAGAATTGTAGTTTTAAGTTTAGAATTATAGTTTTAAGTAGTACTTAAGTTAGATGTACTTATACCGGACCTGTGCATAGGTAACTTTGTTTACCTCTACAGGGAATTACGGGGTAGACAATACTTTGTAATTCTTTCTGGTTTAAATAAATAAAAAAAATAATAAATAATACAACAACGTTAATCCAAGTTTGCGAAGTATTTTGAACCCATGCCTTAAAAGCCATTAATCATGGTATAGTTCGAATGGCAAAAGGGAGTGAATTCCACAAAGTAACAGAGAGTTCTCTTACCTCGCCCCTTACAGGGCGCTTAGACTCAGTCTTCTTAAAAAGAGATCTCAAGTAAACTGGTTCTTTGATCTTAATTATTTTGTAGACGGTGATCGCCATGAAATCCGCGTTTCTCGAGTATATTCTTGTCCATTCGAATTTTTCCCTGTAAGGGTTGATATGCCCATCCTTCCTAGAACCTAGTACATATCGCACACATAAATTTAAAGCCGTCATGGCTGGCCGATGTCATTATATCATGCATAGCTTTGTGATTTTCATCAGCAGTCATGGAGACGCCCGCGAAGTGAGTATTAAGTTCTTCCGCCGTGAACCCATTCAGTCCCTCTCTGGATTTAGGGAGAAGTCCCAAGTCGCGCAATTCCCTCCATACATCGCTCTGCTGTTTTCCCAGCAGTCTACCCTGATAATAAGAAATACGCGCATGTTCCGTCTTAAGCAAGGATTCGTTACAAAACTTTAGGAACTCCTCATAAAATCGCACATCACCCGTTCTCTTGTAACGTCTGTATGTCGCGTCTCGTTTTTTATTAAGTTGTTCAATGTCAACGTCAACCCAGGGTGGACTACCTTTACGAGGTTTAACTCATTTTATAGGCGCAAGGTTGTTTATTGCATCTAATAAGTTGTTATTAAGGCAGTCCAGCGCTGAATGGAGGTCTACATCTCGCGCATTCAGAATAGACCAATCACAACTCGATAAAAAAGACTGCAGTTCTAATTGATTAATGCTCTTATAATCTCTATACGAGAAAGGTTCCTCACATAGAGAAGATGCATGTACATCTATGGCAACATCGATGATGTTATGTTTGCTGGGCCAACTTGCATCGCGGTTTGTATGTTCCGTGATTACGTCATTACTGTCTACAAGTAGCAGGTCAATCCATGTGTGCGACGTTTCGGTATGATGTGTAGCCTCGTGTTGGACAATTTGAAGTGATGGTTCAGCCGCAAGTTTCCGATCAAACTTCGCGTTATCGCTGTCAGTCAATAAATCTGCATTCAAGTTTCCCATAATAATCTTATGACTATACGCATCACAATCCTCTGTCAACTTGTCGACAAGATCCAAATATTTAATAAATGCAATGGCAGGGGCTCTATTGACCGTGACAACTACAGGCTCTTGTGCGTCATACTGTATGTCACACATGATGTACTCGGACTTATTCGGTTTATCCGGTCCATCAGTGTTTGACTCAGCTAGTAAAGTGCAACCCCCTCCATGTACGTATCTATCCTGCTGCACAAGCGAATAACCCTTGACTTGAATGAGATTATCGCCTTTCTCATCATCCAGCCACGCTTCTGCCACTCCGAATAGATGATAGGATTGGCCTTCGCTAAGAAGTTCACGGATTTGATCAATACAATGATTAATAGAATTTGCATTGATAAAACCTGCCCTCATATTCACTCCCACGTCCGTCCACGTGTTTTCTCTACATCTAGTCACACAGATTTAGGATGTCCTGTCGCTATAGTCTGAACTATTGACATTGTGTTTGTTGTTGTTTGCGGTACAATCGTCATGAGTGTGCTGTGGTGATGCTGATTTATTATTGCCATTAATGTTGTTGCCCTTATTACTATTAATGTTGTTGTTTTTACTATTGTTATTGTTACTATTGTCATTGTTGTTGGCGCTATTATATAAATTTGCAATGATATCAAGGTCTGCTATTGTTTTAAATACATGTGCGCGCATGCCTTCTCTCAATCGAGCAAGGAACTTGCCCCGCCTATGCTATACAAATTTAAAGCCGAGATTTTTGGTCGTTAATTTCAATCTTTTAAATTCAACATAAGCACTTGACTCTAGAACTTCATTTATAAAAATATTAGTTTGACATAGGTTTTTGGCAAGCCCCTCAGTCAACTGTGAGGGCTCTATATCACACGTATTAAAGCGGGTAAAGGTTGCCTTTGCTTGCATCACCTCTTCCCTCTTAGCTGCACTAGTGAGACGGACAGTCAAAGGCAGCGGTCTAGCGGATTGCCTTACACTAACAATATCATTCTTACTGAAAGAAGGCAAAACGGTGCTGAGGATCACATGAGCAACCTGAACAGGATCAGTCTTAGTTCGCGAACAGTCAACTATTCCTGTGACAGTCAGATCCGGATCCGGGTCACCGCTGCTATCTTCTCTCTTACTATGGCTGAAACCGCTTCCTCCATGAGCAGGCACTGGGACACAATTCGATACAGGATCAGTCTTACGTGATCGATCGCTTGACATACTCGGGTTTACGCATACCGAGGTGTCTTTTAGGGACACAAGTATCTGCGAGTCATTCGCATATTCATCGCTAGAGCGGTGATTATTGTTGCTGCCACCAAGCATGTTTCCGACTTTAGTTATTAAGTTATTGATTCTCTCTTTTAAAACTTTATTTTCTTGTAACAACAACAAGCGATCATTGTGCAGATCCGCCAGCGTGGATGACTGCTCATCAATCTTTTTCTCCAGTGACAAAAATTAAGCAGTCAGTTTGTCAGACAACGACTCTGTTGCTGGTATAGTAGTCGAAGTAGCAGTGTCACTGACAGCACCAAGTTGTTTCACCACAACCGATTTAAGCTCGTCTATTGCTGTTGAAAGAATTAGAAACTGTTTGTCAAATAAATCGAGCCTGCTTGATGGCAGAGTGCAGTAATTTATACCATTCAATGACTGAGATGAAATATCAAGAGTTTGTTTTTCCACTGCATTAGGTTTTAACGACGCAATCGTGGGTGTGGATGCAGTAAGTGCATTTCTCACGCTAAAATTATTCAACAAATTATTATTGTTACTAGGGCTCTCCAAAATTGATTTGTCTGTAGTATCTGTACTGTTTAGTATACCAGCATTATTGGAAAAATTAGGTGTTTTGCTGTTATTACTTATGTTATTACTGATTTTATTCGCTCTACTAATTTTACGGCCTTGACAAATAAACCTGTATTTGTCTGATGCTATCATACTATAACATACATCATGGTAAGATTTTAGACAGACATAACAACTACGTATAATAAATAGCATTTCTTCTTGTAATCTTCTTACATTTAGAACAAGATGCGTTAGCCATTCTGTGAAAGACACGTAGTAAGTTTGAGTATAGTCAGAAAAGGCCGGAAAAGTCAGTAGTGCAAATGTGCGTGTAGTCAGAAATGGTCAACATATAGTCCGATTTCGACTTATTTTATAATAACTAATTAACTATGTGGTTTAAAATTAATGTTTAAATTTATTTCGGAGGTACAGACACTAGAGGAGCTATTTAACAAAAAATGATTATTAAGAATCTATCACAGACTAGATTATTAAAAAAACTAAGAGAGAGAGGGAGAGAGAGTAAACGCAAGCTAGCAACGGCGACGGGTTGCTGCGACGACCCGCACGTAAGTAATAAGTGCGAATACTCGCATACCAGTACAGCGGTACTGGCATATTAGTATGCGCGCGCGAAGGGTGTAGCGTGTGACATAGGGAACGTCACTTTAAGTAGTTAACGCGTACTAACTCGTATTACAGGAAAACCAGCCAACAAGACCACGCGCGAGCCTAACTACACCCGGGCTGGAATTTAATAATTTATGATTAATACTAGCGGGGGGATATTTTCGCGTTTCCCGATGTACACGAGAGAAAAGAGCCACGAACACACCGAAGCGACGAACTATCATCAGACGGCAAAATACGGGGCACGATACACGGTGCA
The DNA here is from genome assembly GCA_949152435.1 of Gastracanthus pulcherrimus. NCBI lineage: Eukaryota > Metazoa > Arthropoda > Insecta > Hymenoptera > Pteromalidae > Gastracanthus > Gastracanthus pulcherrimus. The sequence continues at coordinate 54,685,919 of OX424575.1, read as the reverse complement.
TAGATGGTGCAACGGGCACTGCACCGTGTCACAGTTCACGGACACACACATCAGCACGCCATGAAGCAGGAACACCCGCAACCAGAGGATCCTCCGGGGAAGAACCGCAATAGCAGCCAACAAGGACCAACGACAGCTGATCCACGCAGGCTAGCGGAGAGGTAGCCGGTACACACTCAGATGTGACTGCGCTAACGGCGCCTGTGCCAACTACACACACGCGTATTCACACTAGCCCAGCATACCTCGCGCACGCACGCAGAAGCAGCCGAGGTAGTAGCAGTCCCCACTAACACCCGGAGAACCGAATCAAAGCGGCTCCTGGGCGACGACGCGTCAGCTGGACCGCACTCAGCGAGATCATGCCGGCGGAAAGTAGACAACAACAGCGGCGGCAGCACCTACCGGTAGTACAACGAGAAAAGCCAGAAGAAAGAGGAGAGAGAGAGAAGCGATGCTAAACAAAGGCTGGAGCCTAGTGGGAGAAGATGGAGAGAGGTGAGAGAACTGCTTAGCCAGCGGCGGAGCCGCTGAGCTGTACGATACTACAGTGAGTACGGCAGATGGATATAGATATACTCGCCGCAGGCGGGAAACTCGAAGGAACTCGGCGCGCGTGGGGAGTATATATGGATATGTATATACCCGTACGGGGGCATGCTACCGCAGTAGTGGCCGCTCTCTCTCTCTCTCTCTCTCTATATATATCTCTGTCTCTGTCTAAGATACAGGAGGAATAAGTATAGAAGATCGAAGAACACGGAAGGACGATAAGGCCGAGGGAGGAATATTTCCGCCCACATGGCACTTGTTGATTGGACTTTGACGACGTCGCATTAATTACCGACTTTATTGCTCAGGGATTTAGCTAGTTTTTTTCTAGGCCAAAGTTCGCAGGACACGAGATATCACCCGTACGAGGGGAAGTGCGAGCAGCAGACTTACAGACGATGATTGTAAATAAGCCTGTAAACAATTATATGCGAGGGCGCTCGCAGCCTTTGCGGTTCGAACTGGCGTGTCGCGGCAAGCAACGGAAAGTGTGCTCGGGAGCGTCGAAGGGGAAATTCGCCCGAGAACCAGGGCCGAAGTAGTGCATTAAATTGTAGCTCTGGTGCGTTATTATCTGGCGGCGAATTTTATATTTATGCAAAGACTAAGATTATCCAGCTCGGGCGTTAGGATCGCGTATTGTTCGCATTTTTTTTGTATTTTGGAAAATTTTTAGATATTTCTTTTGTATTTTGAAAAATTCTTGGAAATTTTTTGGAAATTTTTAAAAGCGCTCTTTAATTTTGTAAAATTCTTGGGTAACTTTTTTTCTGAATTTAGAAGGTTTTCTTTAAATTTTGAAAAATTTATGCAAAATTTATTCTTTGCTTCAGAAAATTTTTTACTGTAACAGAAAAAGTTAGGTCGTAATTGGGAGACTGCAAATATGAGCCGAAATTTGTTCAGTATTTAGTAATCTCCCATTTATTACCTAATTTTTTTTAAATCGCAATTGAGCATAAATTCTGTTCAGAATGTCTATAGAATTGCTGCGATAACTCAAATTAAAGGTCTTTATGACAGCGTTCATATAAAATTGCGTACCGGTACCTACGATGTACACTACCTGAAGTAAATTACATAAAAATATAAGAGATCCCATTTAAAATGTTAGTGAAGCGATGCATTACAGATACTGCTATAACTTTCATGTTTTGATATCCTATGGTGTACCCACTTTTCTGAGGATACTATTTGGAACAAAGATTTAAAATAATTTTGGTTTTTGAACAATCATCATCGATTGAGATTAAAAAGTTCAAAAATCGCTGGTTTTCAGTCAAAATTTTGCCAAAAAAATTTTCCAAACAGTAAATGAGCTGTAATTGGTAAAAGATTACCGCATTGAACGCAAGGAATCAGCGATCAGAAACTTTTTGAAAAATAAAATATCATAGAAAATGAAAAGTCGCCATATCACGAAAAGGATTCGATGAATATTGAAAACTATTTTGATTTATATTCTTGATCAAGAGACGAAAAAACAAACGTTCGTTGGTTAAAAGTTACTGTCTGAGACCCAAAAACTAAGCAATCAAATTTTTTTTTATTTTAAATACAACCTCGAATATCTTAAAAAAATATGAGACCTCATGATCTGGACAAAGAACTTAGATAAGAGATAGAAAAAAGCTTCCTACTTGGAAATTTTCAGAAGGAGTAATGCCGATTTACTCTAGTTATCGTTTGCCACAGAAAACCGATTTTTATTACAATATTAATTAATAAGTATAAAAAAACAAAATGATTCAAACAGAATAATCTTCTCCATTGTCCAACTACCTTAATTCTATTAAAAAATGTACGGTCATATATATCAGAAAAATCACTGTTCAAACAAAAAATGACGTTTCTGTGTATACCAAAAGTAAGGAAATACTTTTTCAAAATTTTTGGTGGTAAAAGATAGGAAATTTTGTGCTCTTTCCCGCACCAAATAGGAATGTGACCTCTAAATGACCCCTAGGGATCACTTTGGCCCCTGACATGGATACCGATCTGATCGAAGAATTTTGTGCTCTTTGAGAATCTGGGGTCAAAAATATGGGTTCCAAATTAAAAACCGCTGCCAATTCATTAACACTTAGCTTTCTTAACCCATTTTTTCCCAAGCGGCCATTTTATAGTCGATTGGTATTTTGGCCTAAAAAATTGTCAAAAAAAAATAATAACCAATAGCACTTTTCTGAAGTAAAATTGTCCGCTCTTTCCGATTCTGAAGTCAGAATTTGGGTTAAACTAAATAAATTGTTCCAATATGAAATTCTTTGTTCTAATAAGTTAACTTAGTTATCTCTCTATTGTTTCGCCTACCTCCATTTCGGGCAAACGACGATTTACGCGCTAGGTTATACGCGTATTTATAAAGAGTCGTCGTAAATGTTGCTGAGCGCACGTGACTATGGGAAATGTTCCCCGAGGAGGCGTTGAGATTTATTGAAATTACATACACACAACGTTGGGGGCACCTTTTAATTAAGTCGCACGTAGGTGACGACAATTAGCAGTAACTGCCGGTTGATGATACTTGTGTATCGTTGTGTTTACGTGTGACTTTATAAGTACAATTATTGATGTTACAGTAATAACTCGTGACGAGCGTGCGCTACTCGTAAAAATGATCTTGGTCTTTAAAATTGGTATCTCAAAGATGCGTCGCGCTAATTTACCGACTGTATTCTAAAGACAGTGTGATGTAGGAAAAATGATCTGAATTGAAGAAATGTCTCTATTGTTTTACTTGCAAAATAGATGAATTGTATAGATTTTCATGGAATGAATTTATATATTGCTAAATGAGATTTAATAATGTATTTTACTTTCAAGATAATTCATGTCTGTAAAAAAAACTCTTTGTAAAAAGTTAAAAAATATAATAGAAGTAATTTAAAAAGCAAATTTTTAATTTTCTTATTGCTTATTAATAATTAAACTCGTTATTACGACAAAGATACGTAAAAATATATAATCTTAGCTTTATAAACATTAGATTTTCCTACAAATTATTCTTCTGGAATAAAAAAGTAATAACTTTTCATTCAAATGTTAACTTTGTCGTAACTAGTGTCATAACTCTTTTCAATGAACCCAAAATCTCTCAACTAACAAGTTTTAAGCGAATTCAGTTGGTTTTAAAAAATGCATCCGCCATATTAATTCCGCCAAATTGAATTTTGTATTGTTAGCACAAAATTCGCGATCAGCGACCCTAAAATTCTTCAGAGTATCAAATTTTATCAAAATCCTGACGAAGTTACTGTTACAAATAGGACGCAAAAAGATTGTTCAGCTAAAACTATAAATTCCCCAGTTATTTACTCCGATTATCGTAAAAATATGGGATAAGTTGATAGATCCGACCAGCATGTATCAAATTACAAAATTGATCGAAAGTCTAAAAATGGTGGCACCGCATATTCTAGCATTTTGTACATTTAACTATAATGAATGCGTTGATTATTTATTTATTTAAACCAGAAAGAATTACAAAGTATTGTCTACCCCGTAATTCCCTGTAGAGGTAAACAAAGTTACCTATGCACAGGTCCGGTATAAATACATCTAACTTAAGTACTACTTAAAACTATAATTCTAAACTTAAAACTATAATTCTAATTCTAAACTTAAAACTACAATTCTAATTCTAAACTTAAAACTATAATTCTAATTCTAAACTTAAAACTACAATTCTAATTCTAAACTTAAAACTAAATATTACAACTGTGACTTTGTACATTTGTTTTAACTTAAATACTATTTCAACAGTGTTGTAAAATTTGTTATATACAATTTAACATTAATTTAGGCGATTATTATATCTTTAACATATGATCAGTTCCTATAGTACTCTCCTTGAGTACGTTTCAATAATATTATTTCTATCGGATTTAATCCATTTCTTTAGTTTGTTTTTTTGGTATAAATTACTAATTTCTAGTTCTTTTAAATCATTTGGTAAACTATTGTAATTTACTATTGCCTTTGTATAACTGATTTTGTTACTGACTTTTTTCTGACTTTTTGGTATGGCTAAACTTTTATTTCTTGTTATACTGTTAGAAGGTATGTACTTATCTTTAAGAGTGTTGTAATGAAAATTTAGAGATTCAAATGTAAATATTTGTTCTATATTCATTGGGTAATCTAAAGTTATAGGATAATTTTTATTCACAATTTTTAGAATTTTATTTTGTAACCTTTGTAGACAGGTTATATGGGATTTGTAAGCTCCGCCCCAAGCTATTACACCATAGCTAATTATACTATGAAAAAATGCATAGTATATCATTTTTAAAACTTCTTTAGGCATTGATTTGGAGATTTTATAAAATATATAAACTAGGTATTTCTTATTTTTAATAATGTATTGTATGTGTTTATTCCACTTTAGATTATAATCAGAAATAATGCCCAGATATTTTTTATCTTAATATTTATATATTCAGGAACACTATCCTTGTAGATGCCGAAAGTCATGTATACTGTCTTTTCAATATTTAAGGACAATTTATTTAATGCTAGCCACTTTTCAATTTTATTCAAATAACTATTCATACTTTCTTGAGCCTCGCTCCAGGTATTTCCAGTTGCTATAATTGTCGTGTCATCAGCATATGACGATATTGCTTCAGGCGGGATTTCTTTCAAGATATCATTGATATAGAGTATGAAAAGCAATGGGCGCAATATTGTACCTTGGGGAACTCCCGTTATTATTACCCTGTAATTACTTAGATTATCATCTATTTTCACTGCTTGATACCTATTATTTCGATAACTTGTAAGCAAATCCAACGCCTGTCCCCTAATTCCATAACAATATAATTTTGCTAATAGTATTTCATGATCGACAGTATCAAAAGCTTTTGCTAAATCCAGGAATGTTATAATTGTAGGTTTGCTATGATCCAAGTTATTGTAAAGTATATTTGTCACATAATTCAAGGCATCTTTTGTACCAATTTTTTTCATAAATCCATATTGATGTTCGGATATTATATTGATTTTATTAATGAAGTAAAAAATTCTGTTATATAAAATTCTCTCAAAAATTTTAGCTACGTTAGAAATTAAATAAATTGGTCTGTAGTTAGAAATACTTTGTTTAACACCAGATTTGGATGCATAAATTAAATAAATATGTTAGAGGTATAGCTATATGATTACATAATACTTTTAATGTTTTGGCATGAATTTTGTTTACGCCACCTTTCTTTAATTTTAAAGAATTAATTATGCTTGCAATTTCATATTCACTTGTTGGTTTGATAAAAATAGAATTATTATTCATATTCGGCATTTTTAAGGTAGTATCAGATGGTTTATCAATTTTTTCACTTAGTTTCAGTCCTATCTCGCAGAAGTACTTATTCATTTCATTGGCTATTTCTTTTTCATCAGTTATTTTGTTATCATCTATTTTAATATGATTAATAGTATCATTCAATTTTTGTTTTTTTCCAATTTTTGAATTAATAATCTCCCATAATTTTCTGAGATTATTTGCGTTATTCTCTATTAGACTCTTATCATATTTAACTTTAGCATCTATTATTACTTTGTCTAGTATTTTAGCGTAACTTTTGTACTGTGACTCAAGTTGTTTATTGCCTGGATTTAACTTCCATAAATCGTATAGCAATTGTTTTGTTTCACATGACTTAATAATAGCTTTAGCTATCCAATTTTTCCTGTACCTTTGTTAGTTACTTTTCTTTTTTATTTTTGACAGTTCTGCACATGTTTTAATTTCATTAATTAATAGATCAGTAGCTAAATTAGGATCTTGTATTGACAAAATTTCATACCAGTTCCTATTATTAGCAATATTTATTAGTTTTTTATAATTTATTATTGTTATAGACTCTTTATTTACTTTTTTAACCTTGTTTATGGCAATAAATAGAGGGTAATGGTCTGTTATGGGCTTTTAAGTTTATAAGTTGTTGCATTTAAACATGTTGATTTAATAAAAATATTGTCAATACATGACCCTTTACTATTTCCAATAGGTGGTCTTGTGATTCCTACATAACCAGGAATATAGCCTTTTTCTAAAAAGTTACAAATAAAATCTTGATTCAAAGTGTCTTGCTCTAGTAGATCTATATTAAAGTCACATATAACCAGATGATTTTTAATGTTCTTCTTTTTAATTAAGTATTTGTTTATTTCTAGTATAAATTCAGTCTTGCTTATATCATGAGATCTATAAACAGCTGAAATTTCCATGATACTGTCAGAATCGTTTTTGTTGTTTAAAGAAATACGTGTGTTAATAATTTTGATCTTACCAACTTCTATAACATTTGTTTTTTGAGCTACGCTTGTATGTACAAAGATCATTACACCATCATTTTGGTTAATTTTGCTTTCATTGTAGTAACTCATATATCCATCAAGTTCATATAATTTGTAATTGACTTGTGTGAAAGTTTCTGTGGTAATGACAATACATTCTTTATTGATTAATTTTTCTAACAATACTTTTAATTTATCAAAATTAGCATTCATGCTTCTTATATTCATATGCATTATTAAATCTTTTTTATTGCTTATTGCTTTATTAAGTATATCAATATTTCCGCACAACTTTTCCTTTTTGACAGTATCTTTTTTATAGTCTGTAATAATTCAAAATAATGCATATTATTCTATTATATATGACAAGTATTATGTAGTATTAGTAGTATTTGTTGTATTTATTGTAGTCCGCTCTTTACTGTGTACTACTATCCGTTGTCTGTGTTGGTAGAAATCTCTTGATGGTAAAACAGGTGCAATTGGATAATCCGTCGAGTCGATATACTTTTTTATTTTGTGCCTAAGGATCTCACAAGATGTCGCGTCAGATGCCATATGTTCAACATTATATTTTGTTTCATATTTGCTGTTGCTATATACACAATTTACACATTTTCTTATTTCACTTGTGCACTCACTGTCTTTATGCTTACCCGAGCACTTTATGCATGCAGGACCATTCCTGCATTCTTTGTTATGTCCTAATCTACCATATGCATCACAAGGTCTAATGTTTATATGGTCATACACTCTACAGTTTTGATAACTAATAAAAAGCCTATTTTTCCTATCTCTTATTACTTTATACAATTCAGCTGGTACTTCCATCAATATTGTGCTTAAGTTGTTCCTGTTATTTTTATACATATGTAGGACAGTACCTTTCTCTGTGAAATTGTTGAAATTTCTTGCATTTATGTCCTCTTCTATATTTCCAATATCCGTCTCGGTATCATTGTCAAAACCTACTATTTTTATTTTTGGATTAAACAATTCTTCTTTTTTCACTTCACAAATAGATTGTAGCTTGTTCTTGATTATTTCTTCAGTTATTTGAACACTTTCATTATCAACGCAGTTAATAGTCACTTCATTTTTCTTATTTATGTGTATATACTTTGCCTGTATTCTTGTTTCATTTGTTATCTGCTTTTTGATACATTCATTCAGATTAATGTGTTCGTTTTCAGCTTTGTCTATTTTTTTAACACCGATTTTTGGAACACGTTTTAGCTATGGTTTGAAATTGGTTACCGTTTCAGCATAAGTCTTTTTTATTGAGTTTTGATTATGTTTATCTAACTGCTTTTGTTTATCTAGCAGTTCTCTTAACAGGTCAACTTTTTCTTGCAGTTCTTTAATCAGTACTTCTTGCAGAGAGACTTTTGTTTGCATCAACTCAAAATCTGCTTCATTCTTAAAGTTAGAAGAATTTTGTATCTCTTGAGTTTTGTTCGTAACTTCTTCAAGCAGTTCTTTCCTAATTTCCTCTGAGTTTTTCATTTTAATCTGCGCAATGAGGAGCTTGGCAGATTCACTCAACGTATTTTCGGCATTTTTTGAGGTTATGTCGAGCTTCTTATGTTCTGGACATATTATAAGAAATTCACTTATACATTTACTTCCTTTTAATCTTTTATTACAACTCTGGTGAAACGCGTTTTCGCATATAATGCAAATTGATTATGTACAATACAAAAATTGATTATGTACAATACAAAAATTGATTATGTACAATACAAAAATTGATTATGTACAATACAAAAATTGATTATGTACAATACAAAAATTGATTATGTACAATACAAAAATTGATTATGTACAATACAAAAATTGATTATGTACAATACAAAAATTGATTATGTACAATACAAAAATAGATTATGTACAATACAAAAATTGATTATGTACAATACAAAAATTGATTATGTATAATACAAAAAATTTGGTACATAGTATGAAATCAATAAACTTCAGATTACTTTTGGTTGCTCAACTAGCAGACGATTGTTTTCCAACACCCAATGGTAGGAAATGCCAAGAAAAATTTCCCCCCTAATGTAAATAGTAAACCGCAAATATCTATTCAAAAAAGGCGCTCTCAATCTGCTCACGTACCCCTAGTTTTAACGACTTTGAGACGTTGCAGTCTGTGCAGTACCAAAGCTAAACCTTGCAGAACTAAATTTTTTTGCAGTGCTTGCAATGTGCCACTCTGCATAAAGGGAAAACCAAATAGTTTTTACAATTATCGTCCATAAATATACATTATATTATGCAAATAAAATAGAATTTTTCAGAATAAGTTAGAAAAAAGAACAAAAACTTAACAAAAAGATTAAAAAAAATGATGGAGACAATGACCGCTAAGTTCACGTTCGTGTCTCTAGAATCAACTAAGCGCGGTTCATACTACAAAAAGCTAAAATTTATAATCTTTGAATTTTTGGTTCCGCCATTTTGTATTTTCAAAATCTGAGTTCAGATTCGTAATGCGCGATCCCAAAAACCCTGTTTAGGATTTTTTTAGCGAAGTACAGTGATATTACAATTTTTGACCGCCATCTTGATCAATAAAAATTATTAATCAATAAAAATGTTAGGCGAGCGCCAAGCGCAAGCGTCGTCAGTCGTGCTTTGCATGTAAAACAGTTCGCTGTTTGCCTTCCCTGAATCTTGAGCATGTTAGCGATGCAAGGCGCGGAGGCATTTCAGAGCTATCTTAGCTCTCTTTACAGCGCCGACTGCAAACCACAGACCGCGTGAAGATCTAGTTTTATCGGCTTTCGATTTTTAAGTTTTAGTTTTTCAGTTGTTTTAATACCTCAGAAATGATATCATCGATTTAGTGATAATGTATTTTTAGGAGCTTAATATTATCTATCTTTTTCTACGTAAATTTTGTATAAGCTATTTCTCTTTTTCTGTTATACACGGAAACATTATGTTTTAATTAAACGGTTATATCTTGGAAATATATCATGGAAATATATTGAAAGAAGTTGAGATAATCAGTAACATATAGCAGAGTATTCAGTAAAATTTTGAGCTATTTTAATTTTTTTTCGCCGAAAAAGAAATCATTTTGTAAAATAAAAGTTGATTTTCTATGTCGAACGATATTTTGAGTAAATCAGCATTATTCTTTTTGGAAATTTTATCAATATGACCATATTGCTATAAATATATATATATATATATATATATATATATATATATATATATATATTTAAAATATTTATTATTTATAAATGTTCCTTTTGGTATGTAGAATGTTCGTACATTTTTTTAGATTTTCTTAAGACCATATGTTTAAACATTTTGCAACGGTCTTTGTTCGAAGCTAGTCGGCGCAGTTATAGTTCTCTATAATAAATATCCTTGTCGGCTTTCTACAGACTGAGGTTAAGAAAAGCGATCCAGTACGATGCTCGCCCATATTGCAGGTTTTCGCCTGTTGCGTGAGGGACGCGAATTCTATTCGCGATGATATTGCTTTATTTTTTCCTTCTCTCCTTTTAAATCGGAGCCAAAACACTGTTACAATGTTTTAAACGAAATATGACCATATTGCCAAAATATGATTTTTGCCTTCTCTCAATTTAATAGTTTTTTAATCATTGTTTCATATTATTTTGATTTTTTTCACATGATTATTGTTCTTTGCCCATTTTGCGACCATGACTGTCACATTTGTACTGAAAAAAACTATCTTCATGATTTTGCGTGTGATTATTGCAGTGTTCAATACCACTGTTTCATTAATTTTAAGGTTTTGAATGGTCCGAATGAATCGAAAAGTACTTTAAGGTAAGAGTACACCATTTTACTAACTTTTTTCTTATTGAAGATTATGTTTTAAAATTTTTGTCCCATATATTTTATCTAAAATCATAGTTTCTTACCAAATTTCAAGTAATTTAATGCATTATTATTGTAGTTATTCTTCATAGAACATTATGTAACAAGGGCAAAAAGACGAATATTTTTGCCGCGGGTGAGGTTACTGCCCGGGCGAGCGAAGCGAAGTGCAGCAAGGGTAGTATAACTCAAGGGAAAATCGACTTTTTTCTCGAGTTACATATAGTACTTTACGCCCATCTCAACTGTGGTCACTTTTTGATTTGAGAAGCGGAACTAATGGACTGTTAAAAGACAATATTGTTAAAAGACAATCGAAAATCAGGGTTATTGGTATAACTTGATGAAATAAAGGAATTTGGACTGGTTTCTATTGAAGACACTTATTTCCCGCTAATTATTTTTGCGGGCAAAAAGTGTAATTTTGTTCTCGCTTTTCAGGGAAAAAAGTGGCCATTTTCGTTCAGACGGGCATAAAATACTATTATATTACAATCAATCAACCGTACAAACAGTTAAAAAGGTTGACGTAGGAACACTTTTGAGCGCTGAAATATAAGTTTTGAGAAAACAACAGTTTTATTAAGCGGATAGTATACGTATAGCCTCCCTTGAACTATATTCGATTGCAAAACAAAAAAATAAGTAGTTAGAGTATTGAAAAAAAGTTTCATTTAAGTATAATATATTATTCATGAATTTATCTCCTGGTAAGCCTTAAATTCTCTTAAAACATAAGACATGTGATTTTCAACATTTATTGATATATATAATACTTACATGAAACTGGTAATTTAAGATAATCTAAGTAGCTTTAATCTAAAGTGGCATCAAAAAAGATCATTTTAAGCTGTGGGTTATTAAATTCCATATATTAGTTGAGTGCATTGCTTGGATGCGAGCACTAAGAGTACGGTAACAAGAAAATTTAATACGTTTATATCGATCATTGTTTATTTATATACCAACAACTCCCTCAATTTAATCATATAACCTATTATTGATGTATGCTTTTATTTTCTTCACCATAATCTACATTTCCATAAGTTTCACATGACCTAAAAAATATTATTTAATCATTATTATTTTAAGAATACGAGTTCATATATTATAGAAATTTATACTTTAGACTGTGGACTATTGATTGACTCATTTTGATTTTCTTGTCTCACCTCTATTAATATACTTAATCAAATTTCCTTTAACTTTATTGGGATAAAATCATTGGTTAATTGCTCAAATATTTAAAATGATTATATTCGTGCGAAAGAAAAGAACAGAAAGTAACGTATTCAAAATGCATTGATTTTGTACAAAATAATGTACTTACCTGGTTTTCTGAAGTTTTATGTCCAGTTTTTCTTGCGCAATTTTTTCATGTTTATTAACATAATATCACAGAGAAATGATACTATAAATACAACACTACACATAAGGCAGCCATATACTTTATCCGAATCAGCTGTCTGCAGCTGCCATGGTTCGCCGATAAAGCAGGTACCATTCGTAACAGTAGATTGATCGATAAATTATTGCGCGCAATTATTACAAAGCTATGAAATGAAAATCAAGGGAACTAGACCCCGTTTTATGTTTCATTATGATACAAGGATTGAAAATATGCTATAAAGACAAATTCGATTTTTTGGTTATTTTAGGTATACTACCCCCTTAAAAAATAAGAATTATGTATTTAAATCACATTTTAGCGCATTTATATAATCTTATGTATCAGATATAAATCACAGTTTGATTCATTAACTTCATTAGCGCTTTAAATTCTTACAGACTGATAATCGAAAAAAAACTGAAAATACGCGTAAATTCAGATTCTCTACTAACGTCTACTAAAATCATTTTAAAATAGAGAAAAAAAAATTTTCGTTAAACTGAGAAGGGAAAAAGTTTTCTAACAATATAAACTTTCAATTTAAAGAATGAAAAAATAATCGTTTTTTCAACTAATATGGGTGTATCCTTACCTTAAGGGGGCCGTTTACCCGTAAATCTACTTTCTTTATTTTATCAACTTACTTTTAATTTTTTTTTCTATTAGATTACGTATGTAAAATGTAGTAAAAAGTAACATTATGGGACTAAAAATACCGCTATATGTTTGAGACAATCCAAAAATTGCTTAAAAATTACTTAAAAATTAGCCATTTTGAAAATGTAATGGGCGTTGATATACTGACTTTGGTGAAAAGTCCTGAGGTATACGAGGGTAGTTCGATAAGTAACTTGGTTTGCGTATTAAAAGGAGGCGATAGTGGCATCTGTGTATGTGATTTTGAAGCTTGCTCTCTTAGTATAAAATCTCTATAGTTACAAGTCATTCTAACTTCGCGGGGATTATGTCGAAAAATAAAACAAATTATACGACTCAATTTTTTCTATTTAATATCGAACCAAGTTATTTATCGAACCACTCCCATATATGTTCGGAGGTACAAAATGAAGAAAAATACTTACGGATTTTTTTTAAACTCATAATAAAAAAATGCACCCGTTGGACTAAACAGCACCATGGGAAATCAATTTTTTAGTGCTTTTTTATAATAATTGTAGGTTTGACCTTGAAAACTTTTGTAATTTTTAAAAAGCTTACGCATTTTTCTTGCTTATACAATGAGGAAACACTATGCATAATTTCAAGTTGTTCGGTCAAAAGCTTTATCGCCAATCCCACTTTTAATTTAAAAAATATTCGAATTCATAATTCTGAGATAACACAGGCACACAAAGGAAAAAAAGTACTTGTTCCCGGAACCAAACTAGTATATATTTATGTTTTTGGGGTCGCTGAATCCGAATCCGGTGACCGTTTGTCTCCATCAGGTCAGGTTCAAGGTCATTTAAAGGTCAAATGATGGAAAAATGGTCGAATCGATTAAAATTATTATTCCTATATATTTTGGGGGTCGCTGAAACCAAATCCGATGTTCATTTGATCCGACGAGGTCAAATTCAAGGTTATTTCAAGGTCAAATTTGTTTGTTCTGCTAAACATGAATTTTTCACTGCAGATACCGAAAGAACGAGAAATTTTATATCTAGATATGTATTCAATTTTTTGAAAACATAACCCCCAAGGTCATTTCAAGGTCACTTCATGTTGTTGTATGGAGGATTCATATCAAAATTGCAAAAATCAGAAAATGTGTCTTCACGGGACTAAACTACTATGTCAATATGTTTTTGGGGTTTCTGAGTTGGAATTCGAGGTTCGTTTGCTTCCAGTATTTCAGAATAAATTTCATTTTAAGGTCAAATCCAACAAAAATGTTCAAATCTATTCGCATCATCACTCGGTTATATTTCTGGAATCGCTGGAACGTGCATTTTTTATCTCACTATTCTACTTCTTCATCGTTTCGCCTTCTTTTATATCGTACTCGTTTATCCTCAAAAGATCTGTGCAAGGGATTTCTCTTGAGTTTTTTTCATTTTTCCGTGCTTTCTCTCTGCAACATCTAACAGAAATCTGCCATCATGTTTTCATCCCATCTACCCTGAAATCTTCGTTCTTGATCTTTGAAATCTTGGTGAAAACGTTCTCCTTCTTCAAAGAGCGTCCGTGGCTCAGTTGGTTAAGGCGCACTTTAACTAGCAGATATACGCTTGCTCCAGGGGTCGAGTGTTCGATTCCCGGTGAAGGCAAAACTCGGATTTTTTCTGAGTTGTTTTTCAACGGGAAAAGTACCCTGGACTCCGGCTGTTTCGAGGCGGGTTTATCCCCGAAATTTTCCTTCAGTGTAGTTCCGGGTTGGATTTGACCTTAAAATGAAATTTATCCTGACATACTGGAAGTAAACGAACCTCGAATTCCAACTCAGAAACCCCAAAAACATATTGACATGGTAGTTTAGTCCCGTAAAGACACATTTTCTTATTTTTGCAATTTTCATATGAATCCTCCATACAACAACATGAAGTGACCTTGAAATGACATTGGGGGTTATGTTATCAAAAATTTGAATACATATCTAGATGTAAAATTTCCCGTTCTTTCGGTATCTGCAGTGAAAAATTCATGTTTAGCAAAACAAATACATTTGACCTTGAAATAACCTTGCATTTGACCTTGTCGGATCAAATGAACATCGGATTTGGTTTCAGCGACCCCCAAAATATATAGGAATAATAATTTTAATCGATTTGACCATTTTTCCATCATTTGACCTTTAAATGACCTTGAACCTGACCTGATGGAGACAAACGGTCACCGGATTCGGATTTAGCGACCCCAAAAACATAAAGATATACTAGTTTGGTTCCTGGAACAAGAACTTTTTTTCCTTTGTGTGCCTGTGTAATCAAGCTTTTATTAAACAGGAGTAAAAAAATTATATTTAAAGGTTTCAATTTCTTTTGGCAGTTCAATTTTGATTTACTGAATTTAACTTCATAACTGTTATTTAACCATTTTAGGTTCTTCCCCTCGGGGATCTTGTTTTGAATAGGTTGAATGACTATATTGCTCTCTGGTGGAAATAAGAATTCAACAATATCGTATCGTATAATTCGAAAAGAAAAATTTTGGGCTATTTTAGGGCATATTGTTATACTTATCCGTATGTAGTATGATAATATATGAAAATTAAAGAATGATTTTTCTTGTATTTTTTTACGATTTTTCGAGTAAACGGCATCCTTAATGTGGTCCTATAATAAAATTTTACGAAAAAATCGTTTTCTTTTTAATTTAATTTTCTGATACTTTGTACATTTTTATAACAGAAAATGTTTATGTATTGTCAATATTGAATATAAAAATCATTTTAATAGTG
Source organism: Gastracanthus pulcherrimus (assembly GCA_949152435.1). Taxonomy (NCBI): domain Eukaryota; kingdom Metazoa; phylum Arthropoda; class Insecta; order Hymenoptera; family Pteromalidae; genus Gastracanthus; species Gastracanthus pulcherrimus. The sequence goes on along the minus strand of OX424575.1, from coordinate 54,670,413 downwards.
ATTTATACACATTTTTCCTCCTACCTTTATTGAACACAACCCAACGTGTTCCTAAGTTTACCGAATCTTAACCCGTGCCCAAAACTACCCTATACTATGCAGGCAAACGTCAGAAAACAAAGAAATTATTTAAAAAACGTTTTGATGGATATAGGCCAAGATGGCGGACCAGAGCGGAGATTCGCCAAGGTTAGATGAAGAGTGATACAGGTGTCACCCAAAGCAAAAGGTCAAGGCGGTAGTGTGCTTAATATGTGAAAATATATATCATTTAAGTTACTTTGCGAAATTAAGAAATATGAACATATTAAGGGGGGAGTCTGCTTTACCGGCTTCAAAAAATCGATTTTTTTTATCTTAAATCTATTCCAAAACTATCCAAGAATATGTCTTCAAAATTTCAGAGGCCAATTCGACATATTTCCGAAGCTAGAGCAGTTTTAGTGGCCGAGCATCGAGCAGATGCGAATGCTCGGGCAGAGCGGAGCGCACGCGCTCCGCCCCTCTATGTATTCTATTATTCGACTATACTCGTATATACCTGAAAAGGTCCAACGGTCCTTTGAAACATTATTTGGAGTTCTAGAAGGTCTGTGTTAAGTAGTAGTAGGGAGAATGGTATACAATATAACGGTATACCATAGCTCTCGGCATCGGCTTCTACACTGCTGTTTGTAGCGTCAGCTTTCAGTTCCACTTTTGATTTTGCCGAGTACACATCGAAATGTCAAGCTACCAGAAAGGTGATCGATCTAAAAGACAGCGTGCTGCGGAACCGCGAAAGCGGAAATTTTACGGCAATCATTTTACAAGTGTTTCATTGGACGACGGAGACTTACACACGAGCCGCAGTGAGCAGAAGTTAACGACAGCAAGCAGCGATGATGTCATTATTCATTCTGCGCACTGCTACCACATTATTGAATTTATATCTGTGTTTCTCGCCATTTCGGAAATCGAAATTTGCAGATCATGCAAGCAAAAATTAACGTTTGCAGAAAGCGGTCATCGAGGTCTAGGATTTAAAATTATTGTCCAGTGTATGTGTGAGATTAATCGATGAAACCGTGGAGAAGCACATTCGTCCAATTTATGAAGAACTCTCTAATGACGATTTAATGAGGCGGTGCTTGGGCGGCCACACTCAAAATTCCAACGAATTGTTCAATTCGATTGTGTGGCGCCTAAGTCCGAAACATTTGAATTCCGGCTATACAATCGTTGAAATTGCATCATATATGACTGCAGGCATTTTTAACAAGAGTAGTGGGTGGATACCATCTGGGCCAGGACTAAGTGTTTCTTTTAAGGCAAATAATTCTTTAATGATATATTTTCTATTTATTTCAACTCGATTAAGAGTTTATTATAGTTGGGGTACTTCAAGATGAAATATTTCAAGATGTATTAATATTTGCGGTATAGAAAGTAGAAAAATAGTTAGCAAATGTATCAATCATTTTATCAAGAGTTGACTGAGTTATCTTCATATATTAGTTTTTCGGGAATGTTCGTTTTTGATTTTGGGTTAGTGAATTTCAAAAAAGCAGAGGAATTTTCAGAGATAGAAGATTCCATTTTATCAACATATTTCTCAAAGGCAGAAATAGATAAAAGTTTTCATCTGTCTCTCTGTACTTTAAATTTACGATAGCGTAGATTTGAGTGTGAATTTTTTAAAATTAAATGTAACTGTTTTTTTTATTTGAATTTCTCTTTTTAACTCTTGGGTGAACTAAGGAGGATATGAAGTGGTGCGAAAATTAGCATAAAGACGTGACAGCTAACTAACTCAAACAATTTTTTATAATATTTGTCAACCATGCTATCTATTAAGTCGCAACCTATAGAAAATTCATTCCACTGTATCTTCATAAGCTCATTATTAATCTCAACAAAATTTGCTTTATGAAAATTAAAAGCTAGATCAGTCGAGTGATTATGTGTATTGATTACAGAATGTCGGGCATACACAGTGGATTATGAGAAATTTGAAAGTCTATATTTAGAATATTAGTATAACAAAGATCAAGGATAATTCCATGACTGTTTGGTAGATTAAAAGTCTGTTTTAAATTTCCACTATTTATAATCTCTTCTAATCGAGTGACCACTTGTCGATACAAGGAAATTAATTTTGAGTTAAGGGGTTATATCCTCCTTATGCTCTAAAAAACAAGGCTTAGTTAATTATTTTTTTTAAGGACATTTGAGATTAAAGGTATACAAATAATATAACATTGGATTAAGCAACTCTTGAAGAAGAGAAAAAAAATTTTTATTGATATTTTTTTTACAAAATGGTGGCTGTGCAGTGATTACCGTGAACCGCTTTTTCAAAAAGGTCTTCCGCGGCGAGCAGTACAAGTCTCGTCCAACTCCGCTTATAACAAAAAAAAAAAATTTTTCTATTATGTACATGAGTTTTGCTAGTGAAGTACACATGATTATATTTTTAGAATTTTTTTTCGCGAAATGGCGATTGTTTTAACAAAATTAAATTGTTTATAACTTTTTTCTTATTAATTAATCGCTAAAATCGTGTGTACTGCACTAGATAATCAAACAATGAAGCTACTGTTAAAATTTTAAGTCAATCGGATGTAAAATTTTTGAGTTCTACTGCTTGCCGATTTTGAAAACATGGTTTTGAGAAAAACGCGTTTGAAGTTTCAAAATGCTATAAATCTTAAGAATCGCAAAAATATAGTCCATAATAATTTTTTACCTTCAGTGTGCTATCCCTGCACCATATAATTGTCCTTCCAGGGCCTTCATTTCCTCTTCTTCTTTTTTTTGGCCTGATGTAATGCTGCGCCTGACCTCTTTCGCGATATCGGACATACGATGCTCAGCGGTTTTGACGCGATTGGCGTCTGTTTCCACGCAAAACTCGTACATGTTTGGTCCAACAGTCAACCCAAGAGCATCGTAAACGGCAAACAGACCCGAGAAGCCGTCATTGAAGATAATAACGGCTACGTCAGTCGCAATGTCAACTATAGTCTTACCGCTTGACACCGTCTTTGGAGCAATTGACCACACTACAGCATTAAACGACTCGGTTTTGTTCTGAATATACGCACCCAAGCAGCGTGACAGAAGGTTGTCGGAGCTGAGTTCATTATAAATGGGTTTTATTGCGTTAAAAACATCCTCATGCATTGGACTCTTGTGCTCGTACGTTGCAAGTGTATCAAGCGCTGTACTGCGCTGCCAAGAACACCAAGAGTCTACTCCGACGGGACACTTCTCGTGCTGTGTATTCTCCTTCGTCGACATTTTATGAAGTAATGATGCCCAAATTTCATTCCTCATTTTTTCGACTGAATCGTAGTTTCTCCTAATAGCAAGTCCGTAATAATTAGAAAGTTCATCAATTAACTTTCCGGTCAACTTTCCTCGTCCGCCAAGAGCTTTCGTTGTTTTTTTCAAATTGCGCAGACGCGTTCCCATGCGCTTCTGAACGTGTCCGACACATTCTTTTTTTTCGACGATGAAATCTTTATAAGGTTTTGAGTCGACTATACCTTTATATGTTTTTGAATCGCCGTCGCTGATATATTTCAAATATTTGATATTATGAAGTTTTTCTGAGCGTTTGAACATTTCTATAACTGTGTCGATCTCCATTTTTTCGGCACTACCTTCATGGTTGGCATCACAGTTCTGTTTGTGTGAAGGGTACAGCTCTTCATATTCAGCAGTACCTTCTTTTTTTGCCAATATTCACACACTTTACAGTACTTAGATTTTACACACACATCCAATACCTTGCCAGTGTACCAACCAATCAAAGTCACCAATCCGAACAAAGACGTAAACCCTCTCTTTCGCCAAGATCCATCGCCTGACATCGTGAGACCTTCTTTTTCACCTCGTTCGATAGAAATTTATTTTTCTTTAATCGCTGATTTTTTCATAGATATAATTCGAACAGATGAAGTAGCAGTGGCGATATTAGATATGATCTTACTGTAAGTTGTATGAAAACAGGCTTTGCAAGATCCATTATAGAACAGAACTTTTTTATACAGTTGATGCATATGCCTATGATGCGCATAGCTAAAATAATACGGCAGTTGATCTCATAAGCACGACCATTTATTACAGGACAGCTGTTCATATCAGCATCACCACAGTTCGAACAAGACACAATAATTTTGAAGCCTAGTCCACGCTTGTTTGACTCCAAAAACCGCACGTCACCATTACATTTTTTGCATACTACTAATTCAGAAAGAGCAGTAAATACAGCGAAAAAATTGATGAAACAGTAGCCGAAATTATTATCAACATCGCGGTCACGGTCTAAATCAGTAGTTTTCAATTTCTTAGCCGAGGTACTAACGTGATCCGAATCTCCTTCGAACGAATGACGGTTAGGCGGGCGTCGATTACTAATTTTACTCCGTTTTGTACTTGTACTTCTTGTTTTACTGCCTTTGCGGCCACTGTACACCTTTTCACTCATAATTAAGTACTTGTAAATATAATTCACAGTTAAAAAGTAAAGCAAAACTCAAAATAACAACGTAAACAACGAGAACGGCTGATCGACTAAACATAAGGCAAGTGTGAGTAAACACGTGCTGTAAAGACGCTGTAACCGTCGTAATGTCATGTAGCGACCTCTATAATTCAAATTTAAAACACGATATCGATCGTAGGTAACTTCTACTAATTTCCAAAGCCGCGAAATTCAAAAAAGCGAGCATCGCTAAAATAAGCGAAAATGGTGATTTTGGAGCATCAAAGCTGTTTGGAAAAAATTGATTTAAAAAAATTTTGAGTTTAAATCGGTACTTGGGCGTTGTAGATTTTGATTCTAGGATTGTTTTGGCAAGATTTAAGCCAATAAAAAAAATGGAAAAAAAACAAAAAAATTTGGGGGATAATACCCCTTAATCTTGATGAAGATGATAATGATAATGAAAGTAATGCTAGTTTAGATGATAGCTTAAATAAAAATGTTTTTAAAAGTGCAGATGAAAATGAAATAGCACAAAATACTTTGAAAATAGTCCGATTAGATATCCGAATAATGCTTCGCCTTCATTAATTAGTATTGATAGTAAAAATTGGGAAAAAGCCATGGATCTAGAAATAGATTACATAAATAAAAATAAAACTTGGGAATTAGTTGATAGAATAAAAGATAAAAAGATTCTAGATGTTAAATAGGTTTATACAAGAAAATTTGATGATAGATAAAAAACAGACTTTAAAAATTTTGTTTTCTTATTGTTGTCGAAATAGTTTAAAAATTGAACAAATGGATGTAGAAACTGCTTTCTTAAATGGAAAAATAAACTCGGAGGTATATATATATGATATATATTTCCACATATTAAGCACACTACCGCCTTGACCTTTTTTATACAAACAGAAATCTACATTGATATATATATATATATATATATCAATCAAAAGGTTACGAGGACGAAACTAATAGTGTTCAAATTGTTAAAAGCGTTATATGGATTGAGAGAAACTCCTAAAGACTGGTATGAGTGTTCTAATGAGTATTACATTACAAAATTAGGTTTTGAAAAGAGTAATGTAGATTTCTGTTTGTATAAAAAAGGTCAAGGCGGTAGTGTGCTTAATATGTGGAAATATATATCATTTAAGTTACTTTGCGAAATTAAGAAATACGAACATATTACAGGGGGAGTCTGCTTTACCGGCTTCAAAAAATCGATTTTTTTTTTGTCTTAAATCTATTCCAAAACTATCGAAGAATATGTCTTCAAAATTTCAGAGGTCAATTCGACATATTAACTATTAATTATTAACATATTTTTATGGAAACAACGAAATCTATGTACTAATTTACGTAGATGATCTATTAATTTGTAGTAAATGTAACGAAAGTATACAAAGTATTAAGAAACTCTTGTCAAGCAAATTTAAAATGAAAGATTTAGGAGAAATTAAAGAGTATCTTGGAATAAATATGAACCATAACTATCTTGAAAATGAACTCACTTTAAGCCAAACGAAATATATAGAGTCATTAGCTGATAAATATAAAATTCAAAATAGTAGATTGTCTAATACTCCTATGAAGACTAATTTAAAACTTGATAAGGCTGAAAGCTGTGAGTCAAATATAAAGTATAGAAATTTGATAGGTGCTTTGTTATACATTAGTTCAAGTACAAGACCAAATATAAGTTAAAACGTCAATTATCTTAGTAGATATCAAAATAGTTATAGTGAAACGTATTGGAAATATGCATTGCGAATTTTGAAATATCTGTATTTAACAAAAGATTTAAATTTACATTATAAAAGAAATGAAAAATGCGATATTATAAATTGTTATGTTGGCGCCGATTGGGCTGGCGATAATATCGATCGAAAATCTACGTCTGGATATATAATAAAAATGTATGGAAATGTAATCGATTGGAGATCAAGAAAACAAAAATGTATAACCAAAGCTTAGACATATGCAGAGTACGTAGCATTATCTGAGGTAGTAAGCGAGATAAAATATATCCGAGAATTAGTAAAAATATTCGATGTAAATGTGAATGAACCTATAAAGATTTTTGGGGATAATTCTGGAGCAATAAATATTGCGAATAATGGAAATTTCACATAAAATTCGAAACATATAGAAATACACTATTATTTTGTACAGGAAAGCGTTAAAGAAAATGAAATTGAAGTATGTAAGACAGATACAAATGAAAATATTAAGGATATATTTACAAAAGCGCTATGTAAAGAAAAGTTTGAAAAATTTAGAAAATTGTTAAATGTAAAAACATAACGTACAGTATAAAGGTAAGGAGGCGTGTTGAATGCATAGTACATTTATATTGTACAATATAGCATACCATCGTTACACAGTTTTCGGTGCGCGCTGTGCATGAGAGATAGTACAGCAGTAGTATAGAGACGCATATGTGTAAGTCTCCCCACTCTAGCGCACGTATGTGAGAGTCATACGACGACGCGACGCTGCGCGACTACGACTCGGGCTACTCGTTGATGTACGCTCGAAGAGAGCGGCTCGCATGCGAAGCATGCATTGTACATAGTATAAATAAACCACATTATTATATCTAAACCTCTCCACCTTAAGCCTCAATTTATTTAACAAAATCTAATGGATAAGGAGAAAAGTCAAGTTGCAACTTCAAACAAAAATACTTGTGCAGATGTAGTTACTAATAACAAAATCAAGACAATACGAGTACCTTAAATTATAATAAAAAAAAAAAAAACACAGGAAAGTATTAACACGATTAACCAAAATGTATCACATTATCTAATTAATGACAAATCAATACAAGCAAAAAAATTAATTAAGAAGAATGACAGTGAATTAATTATAAATTGTTTAAATGAAGAGAGTGTAAATAAGGCATACAAGCTATTAAGTACATAGCTAGCAAATGTTTGTAAGATAAATAAGGAACAATTCGAAGATCCTAAAGTGAAGATAGTAGGAATTGACAATTTTGAAAACATGGATGATGCAAGTCTAGAAGAAGATATTAATGAAAGAAATTTTAAGATTTTGACACACAAAGATTGATTCTACATTCTTACACAAATCAAAAAAACAAAATGCAGTCTATAATAATGGAATTTTCAGCTAAACTTCATCAAAACATCAGAGAGAACAACTATAAAATAAATGTTGTTTATCAAAACTGCATAGCTTATGATTATATTAATGTCAAATCTTGTCAAAATTGGGGACGATTTAGACATAATGTTAAAAAGTGCAGTAATAGCTCCATGTATTTGAAGTGTGCAGAAGAACATAAGACGCAGGATTATGATGAAATAATCATAAGGTGTATAAATTGTGTATTCAGTAAGACAAACTTCAAAACGAAATATAAGTGTGAACACGTGGCTACAGACAACCACGAGTGCGCAAATCTACTAGCTAAAATTACAAGGTTTATAGTTTTCACCGATTATACAATCAAACTTACTTTACCGAGACACTACGGTAAGGTATAAAATTTTAACAATCATCCAGTGACACAAAAGATATCTAAAATATCCTCAAAAGAGCTCCACGCAATAAATTCTAACATTTTATCCAAGCAAGGATTAACACAAAGAAGTACGTCTCCAAAACAAGGATCTAAACAGGTAAAATCACCAGAACTATGGTTCAAGATTTAAATTTTGAAGCCATTAATGTTAGTGAATGTGAGGTCGACGATATGGAAACGCTCAATAAAAGTCTTAAAAATACAGAGAATTTGATTTTATGTGTAAATATAAGAAGTCTTAATGTGAACTTCGAAAAATTGGAAACTTTTATTGAGTGTCTACACAGAAATTCTTGTGTTATACTATGTACTGAAACTTGGAACTTACAATATCCACAATTATTGTTTAACTGGACATAAAAATTATTCTAATGATATTGGAATTAACAAAGCACTTCCTAAAGCCTCAGTGAAAATCGCTTCCCGCAAGTCATGTACTCTCTCCTTGTTATTATGAAAACGTTTTTAACAGATCAGATAAATAGAAAAAACTAGCTAAATTGAGTGCATAAATTGTGCAGTCAAATACTGATAAACTAAAACTCTCTACAAGGAACCACGATTCAATTTTTCTCAGTCCTACAAATTTCGATGAGATATATAAAATTATACTTTCTATAAAAAAGAAAATATGGAGGGGTAGATAATATTAACGTTAATACGATAAAATTAATTCCTGAATACATAGTATTACCATTTAAACATATTTTTAATTTGTGTATTGAGAAATCCATATGGCCTAATGCACTTAAAAAAGCTGAAGTAGTCTCCATTTACAAAGCAGGGGACAGATCGTGTATCTATTACAGACCAATATCGCTTATATTTAACATTGCGAACATTTTTGAGAAAATAATTTATAACAGATTGTACGTTTTTATCTAAAAATGTAATATAATATCTGATAAACAATTTGGATTAGTTAATAGAAATAGAGGTACGACTGATGATTTAAATTATATAACGTACATAGTATACAAAAAGTTGGATAAAACCAATACCTTGATACTATGAATCATAAAATACTACTAGAAAAGGTAGAGAGATATGGTATACGAGGTAGTGTCTTAAAACTGTTAACGAGCTATCTCTCTTATAGCCAACAAAGAGTTAAAATTCAATATTGTAAGAGTTAATACAAATTAATCACCACAGGTGTTTCATAAGGAACTATATTGGGTCTGTTACATCCTGAACATCGCCTCACATTCATCGTCTCGTCGTCAAGCTATATGTATTTAACATACTAAGTCCTACTTATCGGCCTACGCTATACATCTAGTATCCTACCTTGCCAACCTCATACCCCCGCATAATATACTCATCCACCCCAATTTTTATCTAACTCCCCTCTGCGACTACACACCTCAGTCGCTCTCCTTCTAAGACACATAATTAATTCCTAATTTAGGCTAAGCATGCGACCCTCGCGTGGTTATATAAGCCAGGGCCTTCCAGAACGCGGTAGCCTTCTGCATTCGAACTCTGAGCCGTAAGCACGTACGCATCAGTTTGTTATTTGACATTTTACTTGTAAAATGGACACGCCCTTATACTTAACTTTGTGCTTCTTATACAATAAACTTGATCTTAAACTTATTTGCTTGCACTTATTTATTCACTGTGTCTGCGCTCCCATTCATATCTTCCGCCACCATCTCGAGCACGAGACCGCCTGCAGTACAGCGCAGCCGAGCCGAGTCGACTACAGGGAACCCAGGCCTACGCACACATACAACGTAAGTCCCTAAATACCTCACTAGCCTCTCCTATCCTGTGGTAAACTCGCACTTCCTATTTTTACCGTTATCATACTAAATGTCACTTTCGATATCCTGCTTTTGCTAATGCCTCGACTCCCAGGTAAATTACGCAAGTATTGGCCGAAACTAGACGCGAACGCGATTTAATTTCATATTAACTTCGTGCCTTATATTGCTTACGCGCGACGTAACAATTGGGAGCTCACTCTCCGGGATATTTTAATAGCAATTAGCGCGCATAGCAAAATTTTTTTTTTGAAATTCAAAAATGTTCGACGTAGAGTCAGAGAGGAAATTAAAAAATGAAGAGGTCACTGATATCATAATGCAATATGTAACGACAGCTGCTCCGAATTTTTCAACGGACAATCGTGAAACAAATTTAGGAGAATTATTAACATTTTCATAGCAACAATATCAAGTCGAGAGCGAATCGATTCCGGACCGAGCAGATAAAGTAAATAAAATTTGCAAATTTTTACAAGAAAATATTGTTATATTAAAAGTGTACGAGGCGTGTCAAGATGCTTTGATGATAGGACATACTTTCAGAATTAATTCATAATAATATTAGTTGCAAAGAAATTATACAGACTATTGCAGATCAAAAAACAATTAGAAAGTTTGATTGCGAAATACATACACTTTTAAACAGAAACGCAGAAATGACGGAAACCACTGTCTATCAATCTATTATTGACTCAACAAATACGACAAACTCATCCAAAACTGATCCTAAAATTTTATTACAAAATAACGACAATGCTCAAAAATCTGACATAGCAAAAAACTCCACTTTTTCTATACCAGTAATACACAGCACACCTTATACAAACTCGATAAATAATTATCGTAGACCACACAACACTCTACAGTCATTTCAACGTAGCACTCTTACACCAGTTCCTAATTTAGCAATTAAAGATGCAGTCGAAATCATTCAAAAATTTAACGGTTACAACATTCGACTTAGAATATTTTTGAACGGATGTAGAGAAGCGCGAAGTATGATACCGCCGTGTAACGAGTCAGATTTAGCGAGATTAATAAAAATTTAATTTTCAAATAGATTAAAATCAGCTGCACAAGAAGCATACGAAGCCGCGTTACGCGAAGAAAGGCATAGACCGGATCTTAAAGTAGAATTAGAAAAAGATAGTGTAGCATGTTTTATTGGCGGTTTGTAATGGGTTATAAAAGGGCGAATGGGCACGCCCGAGTCTCTGGATGCCGCGATCGACAAAGCAACTAACATAGAGCGCGATTATGCATCCCAAAATACAGACGAACAAATGAGAATACCACCTCATTTATGAACAAAACGTGCAGGAAATCCTGGAGGAATTCTTTCAGGGAATTCGGCAGGAAACTCTGCAGGATACCTGGAGGATTTCCTGCAGGATTCCTTGCATGGTTTTTGTACTGTTTTCCTGCAGGAATTTTTCTAGAATGGAAAATTGTTTATATCCTATAATCTAAAATTGTTGAAATCAATAAAATAATTGAAAAATGTACCTACATTAGGTGTTACCATCCAGTCGATAACACGAAAGCTGTTTAAATCCAAAATTAAAAATAATTTGTTCGTTTAACAATTTGATAAATAAACGTTAAGAAGCTTAATCCCTGAGTTTTGGTGTTATCATATGTATGATAAACCAAACCATAGGACCATTGGTTTGGCTAGATTCGCACAAAGATCCAAGCTCTAGAATCACGAGATCGAGATTAAAATTGGCAGATTATAATTTTTAAATTAAATATAAGCAGGGCGCAATACATACTAATGCCGATGCACTTTCGCGAAATCCAGTAGAGTCACAAACATTAATCGTTAACGTTGCCACAAATAGCAATTTGTTAGCAATTGAGCATGTGCAAACTAACAACCAGAGTGAGCTAGACAGAGAGATGACTAATCAAGCGTTAGAAAGGCAGGTAGAGCGCGCCGCCGCTGAGCCACCTGGCATGATGACGCGCCTACGCGCAGGCAGGCAGCCAAGCACCCGGTACGCGGGAGCGATCCAAGTCCACGCGCCACGTAAAAGAACAGCCGGAGGTCGTAAAATGTTTGACGAAGAGAGGCCGGTGACACATTACACGGCCACTGTAGCTATGGAGATAGTAGAAATTCCTTCACTCGCAGCCGCGCCGTGCGGAAATTGTCAATGTGGGGGGTGGGGGTGGCGAAAGCATGCACCCAGAGGAAATGCAGGAAAGTCGCGCACACAGCCCCGTCACTACAACTGCCGATAACACTACGGAATTTGATATAGGTCTTAATATAACTACTCTTTTAAAAATAAATTCAAGCGAGTCTAATAAGCTACGTAATTCTGAGCTCACACATCGTGACTCACGTACAAACAAACTCCCTAATAAAAATATTATTCATTGTAGAGAAAAATTATTTATGCGAAAAGATAATTATTTATATTTCATCAATTCCATAGGCCAACCACTAGGTGAAGGAGCAATGCAATAATATAAAATCAATAAACTACCATGTCTTGAAGATTTAAGTGTTGGTGAACCTACTTTAATTAAAGTTAATACTAGATTCCATATAGTTAATAAATATCATGAATATTTTTCAAATTTTACTTAATAAATTGGGTTTCATTTCAATTGAAAAAGAGATTAATATATTTAGCATGGCAAAAAGTAAAAATATTGAAAATGTTGAATTCAATTTAATAGTAAACAGTATTAAAGAAAATTATATTCAAGAATCATTAAAATCATTATACGGCTCGGTCGTATACAACATCCTCCTTTTTCTGCACGTTCAAAAATTATCGAAGAAATGCATTGCTCTACGATTGGTGAATACAAAGGCGTCAATAAAACTTATAATAGAATCAGACATAAATATAATTGGGAAAATCTTAAGCACGAAGTTCAAAAGTTACTCTGTAGATGTTTATCAGATCGATCCAAAAACAAATTTACCTCTTAAAAAAACAGTATCTGCAATGAATTTCTATTCATACCGCATCATGATCCGAGAAACAGAGATCAACCATTTACTGTACTGTCGATCTCTCTTTAATCAATTCTTAGTAGATATGTACGTGAAAATTGAAACAGAGCGATTAAACTTTATTCGGAACAACCAGGCGCAACTTAGAGTAGACAATCATATGCACCTAAAATATGCTATTGAAAGACAAGATACCAATGTCGCCGAACTAGGTCAGATGGTAGTGCTTCCATCGTCTTTTACTGGATCACCACGGTATATGCATGAAAAGGCCCAGGATGCTATGACGTACGTCCGCAATTTTGGTCGTCCGGACTTATTTATAACATTTACGAGTAATCCCCGATGGAGTGACATTACAGAAGCATTACTACATGGCCAAAAGTCTTACGACCGGCATGATACCATAGCTAGGGTCTTCCACTTGAAAGTGAAATCGCTTATAGCATTATTAACGAAGGGTGAATTATTTGGAGAAATGAAATGTTACATGTATTCTGTTGAATGGCAAAAGCGAGGTTTACCTCACATACATATTTTATTGTGGCTTAAACTACGTGTCACTCCAGATCAGATAGATGATGTTATTAGCGCAGAAATACCAGACCCAGCCGAAGATCCTCTTCTTTATGAAATCGTCAAGGCCAACATGATCCACGGACCTTGCGGTAGCTTAAATAACAGGTCGCCTTGCATGAAAGAAGGTTGTTGCAGCAAAAAATTTCCTAAAGAATTTCTGCAAGAAACTCAAACAGGAGATGATGGATACCCAAAATATCGACGTAGGAAACCGGAAGATGGTGGTTTTATTGTTGAAATCAATGGCATCACCATTGATAACCGCTGGGTCGTACCATACAATCCTGTTCTTTCGCGGATTTTTGAAGCTCATATCAATGTGGAATACTGCAACTCTGTTAAATCGATAAAGTATGTTTGTAAATATATCACCAAAGGCAGTGATCAGGCTGTATTCGCTATAGAAGATAAAAAAGACGAAGTTAAAATTTATGAAAGTGGTCGATATATCAGTAGTTCGGAGGCAGTATGGAGAATCTTAAGTTTCCCTATTCATGAAAGATTTCCAACAGTCTTTCACCTCGCTGTTCATTTAGAAAATGGTCAACGCGTCTACTTCGATCAAAAAGATTCTAATCGCTTGAGGAATATCATAAATCATCCTCCTAAAACTACACTTCTTGCATTTTTTGAATTATGCCAGGTAGATAGTTTTGCAAGAACGCTTCTTTACGTTGAAGTTCCATCTTATTACACATGGAAGAAAAATAAATTTGAAAGAAAACGTGGGGATGATGTCAGTGGCTGGCCTGAAGTAAAGAAAGATACGGCTCTAGGTAGAGTATATACCATCCACCCAAATAACTCTGAGTGTTATTATCTACGCCTTTTGCTTCACGAAGTTCGAGGTCCAAAATCTTTTTTGGAATTGAAAACTGTTGATGGCATTGTACAACCTACATTTCAGGCAGCGTGTAAAGCCTTAGGTTTATTAGAAGACGAAAAGCACTGGGATGCAACTTTGGAAGAAGCAGTACTTATAACTGATAGCGAAATTTTACTGAACGATGAACAGTCTCACGTTTACAGAATAATTTTAGAAAGCGTCGAGAAAAGTAGTGGTCAAATGTTTTTCCTTGATGCTTCTGGAGGAACCGGTAAAACATTCCTCATTAATATTTTACTTTCGAAAATAAGAAAACACAACCGTATAGCCTTAGCTGTTGCTTCTTCAGGAATTGCAGCTAAATTGCTGCAAGGAGGTAAAACGGCTCATTCTACTTTTAAATTACCTTTGAACTTAAATAAACTCCAGACACCAATTTGTAACATTTCAAAACAGTCTTATATGGCACAAGTTTTGAAAGAGTGTAAGTTAATAGTTTGGGATGAATGCACAATGGCACATAAAGGTGGATTTGAGGCTCTCAATAGAACATTGCAAGATATAAGGGGAAATGATAGATTGATGGGGGGAGTCACTATTCTATTAGCTGGAGATTTCCGGCAAACATTGCCTGTTGTACCTAGAGGTACACGTGCGGATGAAGTGAATTCTTGCATAAAGAAGTCATATTTATGGTCTCATATTCAAAAACTTTCTCTGCACACAAATATGAGAGTTTATTTAAATAATGATGAATCTGCCGGAATTTTCGCAGAAACACTACTCCAAATAGGCAACGGAACTTTCCCGTCCGTAGAAGATGAGATTGTTATTCCATCAAATTCATGTACGGTAGTTACCACATTATCAGAACTTATTTCCAAGATATATCCTGATGTGAATAATATAAAAGATAAACCCATAGATTGGTTGTTCGAGCGAGCTATTTTAACGCCGAAAAATGATAAAGCAGCTACCATTAATGAGCTACTCTTGAATGCTTTTGAAGAACAGATTGCTGAATATAAATCATTTGATTCTGTTATTGAAACCGATGATGCTGTCCACTACCCTGTTGAATTTTTAAATAGTTTGATGCCACCCGGGTTTCCACCTTATAGATTGAACCTCAAAGTTGGAGCGCCTATAATGTTGCTGAGAAATCTTTGTCCTCCTAAATTGTGTAACGGAACTAGACTACAAATAAAAACTCTTCGTAAAAATGTTATAGAAGCTACAATAATCACTGGAAGTACTCGCGGGGAATCAGTTCTTATTCCGCGAATACCTCTAATCCCATCAGACTATCCGTTTGAGTTTAAGAGAATACAGTTTCCAATCAAGTTGTGCTTTGCCATGACCATCAACAAATCTCAAGGGCAGTCATAGGAAATGGCTGGCATCGACTTGATAGAAAACTGTTTCTCTCACGGACAGTTTTATGTGGGATGTTCTAGGGTAGGCTCCGCCAGTAATCTGGTAATATTAACTAAGACATTTTTTATTAATTTATTATTACAAATCAAACAGAAAATCATAATTATATGATTGAATGAATTCTATTAACAAATGAATTCCAGACACTCAAATCGCGGGCGAAACCGCGACGGGGGACGCTAGTTATTGTATAAAGCAATAAATATGGGACAACCTCCATATCTTGTAGCTCTCTTTGGTAAAAATACAGCTAGGACTTCCAGTAGGAGTGGTATAAAAGAGCTCTCGGTTCCGGGATCGCGGACTGATAAGGGTCTCTACTCGTTTAGAGCCCAAAGCTCGCGATTCTGGAACTCTCTCCCCTGCAGTGTGAGGTATATGTCGTCCTTATGTAAATTTAAAACGGCGTTAGGCAGGTGCCTCAGGCACGGTGATTAATTTGACATTTTTCACGACGACAGAGGAATACATGGGTAGTTATTTTCATTTATTTATTTATTCATTAATTCATTCGTTCGTTCGTTCGTCCGTTCGTTCGTTCGTTCGTTCATTCGTTCGTTCGTTCGTTCGTTCGTTCGTTCGTTCGTTCGTTCGTTCGTTCGTTCGTTCGTTCGTTCGTTCGTTCGTTCGTTCGTTCGTTCGTTCGATTGTTCGTTCGTTCGTTCGTTCGTTCGTTCGTTCGTCCGTTCGTTCGTTCGTTCGTTCGTTCGTTCGTTCGTTTGTTCGTTCGTTCGTTCGTTCGTTCGTTCGTTCGTTCGATTGTTCGTTCGTTCGTTCGTTCGATTGTTCGTTCGTTCGTTCGTTCGTTCGATTGTTCGTTCCCTCAATAGTCGAGTAAATAAAATGGATCATTATTATTGAAATTAAATTTATACTCTCTGTTTACTTAATAAATATAAATTATTTATCGTTATTAAACACTAATATTTATTATCAATATCAAATGTTGTGAAAAATGATAATGTAATAAAAATTTGTATTTCTGATACGACGGTCGTTAAATAATTAAGTTTTACGTTCTACCAAAATGAGAATTTATTACAATGAATTATCACCTCTATGTAGACCTTAGAAAATAAGAAATAAAATGTATAGAAAGAAAGATATATATATATATATATATATATATATATATATATATATATATATATATATATATATATATATTCGGGTCGTTTTTATGGAATTCGGTCACTGGTGGTCGGAGAGTGGTGCGGGGGGGGGGGGTTTAGCGACGACTAGGCGCAGACTCAGCACTCCTCGCTTTTACAACCAGATAGACGATACCGAAACTCGTCTGTCTCCCATTGGATGAGAGGGACTGACGTACACCGCCTTCTCACCCGATACCGGAGGCTATAAATGTCTCTTGTATCGCTTTACATCCGCTATTTGTTGACTGAAAGTGTAAAGGTGAACGTCAGCTCCTCTGGTCGAACGAGATACGAGAAGACCTGGAAGCCCTGCACCGTCCTCGACAGCCCGCTGAAGTTTCCGGGGTCAAATAAATTTGTGTTTGCAATGTTATTTATCTATGTGGTTAATCAAGGGGCGCGGCAGCGCCCGCTGGCACGTATAAGTACCCACGGTACGATACGAAGCCGAAGGGCGCACCGTCGCCTTTTATACGTCTAATTGTGCTTTTTTAACCTCTTCAAAATCTTTAAATATCAATATCTAAACACTGATTGACTTATGTGCAGTCTATTGACACTGTTTTAAGAGATAATAATTTAGTCTAACACGTAAAAAAAGTTTCTGTTAAAAAAGATTCATCTAATTAAAGTTATAAAGCATAATATATTTGCTCAAATTTTTTCTTTTCATTTTGTTCTCCACATTTCCGTTTTCTCTAATAATATATATGTGACTTCCGTTTTCTCTACTCATATGTATATAATATACACATATTATATGTATAATACACATATACACACATACAGACCATATATATATATATATATATAGTGCCTGCAGACAGTGCAGACGACAACCACAAAATCTTCTAACCTATTATCAAAATCAAATGTTGAAGGATGAAGGATGCGTTTGTGTCATTTGTATTATTAAAATAAAACGGGTTGTTTTTACGTGATTTGTTTTTATTACGTGATGAAATCTCTGTACAACGATTTCAAAAAATATCGTACGTCCGAAAAAGTGGCAAGACGGTCATGTGGAATAAATTTATTGCAATCCCAAGTGTAGTTGGAAATAGCTGCAGTTTCACATGGTAAGAGAGAAGATAAAGAAAATCCCAAGTGTAGTTGGAAAAAGCTGCAGTTTTACATGGTAAGAGAGAAGATAAAGAAAAAGACTAACAGTGAATTCTGTCGAAAGAGATGAAGAACGCACAACATTCAGGAGTACTGGATAAGGTATTACCATCGCTCCATTTCTGCAGGAGGCTACACCAGAAGTTGTACCGAGACCATTTCCTTGACAGAATCTAAATCATCAAGGATACAACACGTCTTCTGTTGCAGCAAAAATCGTGGCAAAGTATGGATTTAAAGAGGGTCAGGAACTTGGAAAAAAAGAGCAGGGAATGTCTAGCATTGCAAGTAAAGAAGACTAGTAAAAGAAAAGGTAGAATAGTATAGTACACAAAAAGGAACAATTAAGGACGTCTTCTCTGCCTTTGAGTATGTTGCCCCCTTGAAACTCACAAGGAATAAACAAGATGAAACGAGCATTACTGAAATAATGAAGTAAAGTTATTTTGCTCAGAAATATGGTTGGAATTTCTTTGGTGCCACGCGTATAGGTAAAGTCATTGTTAAAATGCATATACAGCAATTAGCTGTGATAATTGCATTCAACGAAGAATTATTAGATAAAATTTTTGTTATACTTGTGGTGTGCTACTTCTTAGTAACAAGTATTTATGTGCTCGTGTGTAATCATCATCGGGGATATACAAAGTCATCTGCTGATTGATCATAAACATACAGGACATACGCCACTATGCACCAGAAAAATACCACACAATCATGGGGATGCAGTAAATGAATATCCACTCTGATGTTGTCATGATGTAAATATAATACAAATCAAGTTCTCTAATCAAGTTGGTCTATCGCAGAAGCATCTGTTAAATATTTAATACTCCAATAGATGTACTGTTTTTTAACATAAATTTTTGTTATTGACAAGGGTGTTTGTGAATCTTTGTACTTGTGTAAGTGCTTCTTGTGTTTAAAGGATTATTTGAAAGTAACATATAACATACTCATGTTCTATCCAGATATAAAGTCGACGTTGGCTCAGAAGGGTCATGTTAATGAAATTACAAAACTATAATTAATCAAATGTTTGCAAGCTGAGGTTTATAATTACATTAAAGAGACTCTTATCACCCAGCGTTAACTTGATATCTGAATAAAACATGAGAATACTATAAGGTTCTTTCGAAGGAATTTTATTTAAATTTATTTTAAGTGAATTTTCATAATCAAAAAGGCCTACATAATGGTTTAGGTAAAATTGCAAAAGATTACTTCAAGTAGTTTAAAAGAAAATGGAATCAATGAAACTTTCAAGTTACCTATACACAAATATTTATTTATTTGAAAGTAACACATAATATACTCATGTTCTATCCAGATATAAAGTCAACGCTGGCTCAGAAGGGTTATTTTAATGAAATTATAAAACTATAATTAATCAAATGTTTGCAAGCTCAGGTTTATAATTACATTAAAAAGACTCTTTTCACTCAGCGTTGACTTGATATCTGAATAAAACATGAGAATATTATAAGGTTCTTTCGAAGGAATTTTATTTAAATTTATTTTAAGTGAATTTTCATAATCAAAAAGGCCTACATAATGGTTTAGGTAAAATTGCAAAAGATTACTTCAAGTAGTTTAAAAGAAAATGGAATCAATGAAACTTTCAAGTTACCTATACACAAATATTTATTTATTTGAAAGTAACACATAATATACTCATGTTCTATCCAGATATAAAGTCAACGCTGGCTAAGAAGGGTTATTTTAATGAAATTATAAAACTATAATTAATCAAATGTTTGCAAGCTCAGGTTTATAATTACATTAAAAAGACTCTTTTCACTCAGCGTTGACTTGATATCTGAATAAAACATGAGAATACTATAAGGTTCTTTCGAAGGAATTTTTTTAAAATTTATTTTAAGTGAATTTTTATAATCAAATAGGGCTATGTAATGGTTTAGGGAAAATTGCAAAAGATTATTTAAAGTAATTTAAAAGAAAATGGAGTCAATCAAACTTTCAAATTACCCATACACAAATATTTATTTATTTGAAAGTAACACATAATATACTCATGTTTTATCCAGATCTAAAGTCAACGCTGGCTCAGAAGGGTCATTTTAATGAAATTAAAAAATTATAATTAATCAAATGTTTGCAAGCTCACGTTTTTCTTACATTAAAAAGACTCTTTTCACTCAGCGTTGACTTGATATCTGAATAAAACATGAGAATACTATAAGGTTCTTTCGAAGGAATTTTATTTAAATTTATTTTAAGTGAATTTTCATAATCAATAGGGCTACCTAATGGTTTTGGTAAAATTGCAAAAGATTACTTCAAGTAGTTTAAATGAAAATGGAGTCAATGAAACTTTCAAGTTACCCATACACAAACATTTATTTATTTGAAAGTAACACATAACTTTCTAAAAAGTAAAATCTTGGCAAGTATAAGTTTCGTTATTACCCACAATATAAATTAAAAGAAATACGCTACAATTAAAATAGTAATCATAAACTAATATTCTATTTTTAAAACATTTCTATTTTTTCGAGAATAGTAAAAATACATTTCCGTCTCTGGAAAAGTTGTGAAATCTATAAAAAATACCTTTCTAAAAAGTAAAATCTTGGCAAGTATAAGTTTCATTATTACCCACAATATAAATTAAAAGAAATATGTTATTACCAAAATAAGACGTTCAATTATGAATTTCATGAATACGCTATAATTAAAATAGTAAACTTAAACTAATATTCTATTTAAAAAATAATATAGTTTAAAATATTTCCATTTTTTACTAATTCTGATAATCTCAAATGAACGCTAAAGAAATTAATGAAATCGATTAATAAATTGGCAAGTATTTTATTTTTATTTGTATATCAATTTCCTTCTTTTATTAATTAGTATGAAGTATACAAATTATTTAAAAAATATTATAGTTTAAAATATTTCTATTTTTTACTAATTCCGATAATCTGAAATAAACGCTAAAGAAATTAATTAAAATGATTAATAAATTGGCAAGTATTACATTTTTATTTGTAAATCAATGTCATTTTTTTATGAATTAGTATGAAGTATAAAAATTAATAATACCTTTGAAATTTAATATTGTAAGACATTAAATTTGACATAAATACATGTTGATAAGAAATAGGTCAAAAAGTCGAACCTCAAACACTGATCTATAATACTCTCGCTACAGTACACTCGCGTTATATGTAGTGCTCATATGGCAATTCATGTCTATTATAGGTAAGCTAACTGATACTTTTTGAAAACAAGCCAATATAATATTACGGACAAACAGTTATACGGACATAGTTATATGTCGAAATTAAAGAGACAGTCAATGCACTATATTTTATATTGAACTACAGTTAAACCTGGAACATTTCTCGAGTTTGGGAAAAATAACCTCGAACAGTGCCGAAGTTACCTAAGGTTCGTAGCAATTTAACGACGGCAGCTAGTCAGAACCCTAGATAAGGTATAAACTGTTTCTTATCAACATGTATTTATGTCAAATTTAATGTCTTACAATATTAAATTTCAAAGGTATTATTAATTTTTATACTTCATACTAATTCATAAAAAAATGACATTGATTTACAAATAAAAATGTAATACTTGCCAATTTATTAATCGATTTAATTAATTTCTTTAGCGTTTATTTCAGATTATCGGAATTAGTAAAAAATAGAAATATTTTAAACTATAATATTTTTTAAATAATTTGTATACTTCATACTAATTAATAAAAGAAGGAAATTGATATACAAATAAAAATAAAATACTTGCCAATTTATTAATCGATTTCATTAATTTCTTAAGCGTTCATTTGAGATTATCAGAATTAGTAAAAAATGGAAATATTTTAAACTATATTATTTTTTAAATAGAATATAAGTTTAAGTTTACTAATTTAATTATAGCGTATTCATGAAATTCATAATTGAACGTCTTATTTTGGTAATAACATATTTCTTTTAATTTATATTGTGGGTAATAATGAAACTTATACTTGTCAAGATTTTACTTTTTAGAAAGGTATTTTTTATAGATTATCTTTACTTTCTATTTTATTAACTTTCAAATATTTGTTTGTTACAATTAGTTACATAAACTTTATATCACTCGCTCTTGATCGCAAACGCGGGTTTTTATACTTATTCGGTCTTATATTTATTTATATAATTTTTAAGTTGACTTACGACAAGGTTAATCTACACGCTGTATGCGTAGCAGGTAATTTAGATGGTTAGCCTCGGCTCCCTCCAGTCAAAGAGAGATAACTATTAGCATGCATTAAATTTTGTGTAAATAAATAAACATAAATTTAAAACTCAATTTGCAAATATTAAATCACTTATTATTAATCTTGAAGATACGAGGGTAGTTCAATAAGTCTTTAGAATGACCAACAGATGGCGCGCGAATCGCTCCAAATCATCTGTTTTCAGTCAGCACCACTCCCGACTAGATATATGGTGCAGTCACAGTCCACATCTTCTGAGTTTACGTGTTTTTATAACCAATTGAAAAAAAAAAAATTGCTTGTTAAGAAAAATGGAAAAAAACGAGTTCAGAGCGGTAATTAAACATTTTCATTTAAAGGGTTTAACTTCATATGAGATAAAAAATGAATTGGACTCAGTTCATGGTACATCTGCCCCTGCCTTAGCAACGGTTTATAACTGGGTAAATGAATTTAAGCGTGGTCGTACATCAATAAGTGACGAACCACGTTCAGGAAGGCCCGTAGAAGCAACTACTCCCGAAATCATCAATAAAATCCACGATATGGTGTTGAAGGATAGAAGATTAAAAGTGCGTGAGTTAGCTGAGGCCACAAGGATATCTATAGGTGCAGTTGTTTCAATTCTACATGAAAAATTAGGCATGAAACAGCTATCGGCAAGATGGGTGCCGCGTTTGCTCTCAGCTGAGAATAAACGCAATAGAGTGGTCGCCTCTGTGGCTCTTTTGGCGCGCATAAGTCGGAATCCTGAGGAATTTTTTCGTCGATTTGTGACTGTGGATGAAACATGGATACACCACTACACTCCTGAGGCAAAGGAACAATCCAAACAGTGGATTTCCACAGGCGAACCAGCTCCAAAGAAGGCAAAGACCGTAAAGTCAGCTGGTAAGGTTATGGCTACAGTTTTTTGGGATGCACTTGGAATTATACTTATTGACTACTTGGAAAAGGGTAAAACAATTACTGGTGAGTATTATGCATCATTATTAGAGCAGCTGAAAGAAGAAATTAAAAAAAAACGACCATATTTGGCGAGAAAAAAAATTCTCTTTCATCACGACAACGCCCGAGTTCACACATGCTTCGTTTCAATGGCTAAAATTGAAGAACTAAAATTCGAATTGGTCGAACACCCACCGTATTCACCAGATTTAGCCCCCAGTGACTTTTTCTTATTTCCAAACTTGAAAAAATGGCTCGGTGGACAGAGATTTACGGACAACGAAGACGTCATTGCCTCTGTAAGTGCTTATTTTGAGGAACTTCCGAAAACGCACTTTTCTGAAGGATTAAAAAAACTTAAAAAGCGATTGACCAAGTGTATAGAGCTCCAAGGAGATTATGTTGAAAAATAAAAAAAAATTTACCCAAAAAAAATTGTTTATATACTTTATTCTAAAGACTTATTGAACTACCCTCGTATAATCTAAAAATTTATATGAAGATTTTTCTTTTATTATTAAATTGTAATATGATTTTAATTATAGGTCCGAGATGCAGGGTAATGGATGTCCAAATAAAAAAAGAATGTATAGTTTAATGCTAGGTATGCCTTGGTATTAAGTCTTGGCACGTTTATTTTAAAAATAACAAAATATAAATTATATCCACTTCTTCAATCTTTCCCAAGGAGATGGTCGTGCGTGTAAGGTGCAAGGAAAGCGAATACGTCCACTACCGCGTTCCGGTGATACAATACGGTTTTTGCGCAACGCCGAAAATGGAGGTTCGAAGCGAGGCACAACTCGCTGCCCAATATTCACACGCGTTTCAGCCGCTCCCTCGTGGAATGCGTGGCTCGGCATTTATCGCAGCTGGCTTCATTTTTTTGGGGCTCTTTGGCATATATTTTATTATAAAGAATCGGCTGCTAAAACGGCTGAACCCCCCCCCCCCCCCCCGCCCCCTCCGACCACCAGTGATCGAATTTTACAAGAACCACCCATATATATATATAGGTATTCTACCCAAGAAAGGAAGACAGCTGCGATGAATGCCGAGCCACGCATTCCAGGAGGGGAGCGGCTGAAACGCGTGTGAATATTGGGCAGCGAGTTGTGCGATCGACGATTGTAGGAGAAGGGAGAGATTTGCGAGTGTGAGAGAGAAAGAGAAAATAATAGGAAGAGCAACGGAGAAATAGAAGCGTAGTGTAGAGGCGGTAGGAGAAAGGAATGTAAGTGTGTGCGAATGAAAATGTGTCTTGTAGTGCATATGTGCGAATCGTTTAAATAAGCGTGCAGGGTGTACAGGAAGGAATGCGCCTCGCTTCGAACCATTTTCGGCGTTGCGCAAAAACCGTATTGTATCACCGGAACGCGGTAGTGGACGTATTCGCTTTCTTTGCACCTTACACGCACGATCTTATCCTTGGGAAAGATTGAAGAAGTGGATATAATTTATATTTTGTTATTTTTAAAATAAACGTGCCAAGGCTGATTACCAAGACATTCCTAGCATTCAACAATACATTCTTATTTGATTTGGATATCCATTACCCTGCATCTCGGGCCTATAATTAAAATCATATTACAATTTAATAATAAAAGAAAAATCTTTATATAAATTTTTAGATTATAACTTCAAGATTTATAATAAGTGATTTAATATTTGCAAATTGAGTTTTAAATTTATGTTTATTTATTTACACAAAATTTAATGCATGCTAATAGTTATTTCTCTTTGACTGGAGGGAGCCGAGGCTAACCATCTAAATTACCTGCTATGCATACAGCGTGTAGATTAGCCTTGTCGTAAGTCAACTTAAAAATTATATAAATAAATATAAGACCGAATAAGTATAAAAACCCGCGTTCGCGATCAAGAGCGAGTGATATAAAGTTTATGTAACTAATTATAACAAACAAATATTTAAAAGTTAATAAAATAGAAAGTAAAGATAATTAACCACATAGATAAATAACATTGCAAACACGAATTTATTTGACCCCGGAAACTTCAGCGGGCTGTCGAGGACGGTGCAGGGCTTCTAGGTCTCCTCGTATCTCGTTCGACCAGAGGAGCTGACGGTCACCTTCACACTTTCAGTCAACAAATAGCGGATGTAAAGCGATACAAGAGACATTTATAGCCTCCGGTATCGGGTGAGAAGGCGGTGTACGTCAGTCCCTCTCATCCAATGGGAGACAGACGAGTTTCGGTATCGTCTATCTGGTTGTAAAAGCGAGGAGTGCTGAGTCTGCGCCTAGTCGTCGCTAAACCCCCCCCCCCCCCCCCGCACCACTCTCCGACCACCAGTGACCGAATTCTATAAAAACGACCCGAATATATATATATATATATATCTTTCTTTCTATACATTTTATTTCAGCTGTTATTTTATTTCTTATTTTCTAAGGTCTACATAGAGGTGATAATTCATTGTAATAAATTCTCATTTTGGTAGAACGTAAAACTTAATTATTTAACGACCGTCGTATCAGAAATACAAATTTTTATTACATTATCATTTTTCACAACATTTGATATTGATAATAAATATTAGTGTTTAATAACGATAAATAATTTATATTTATTAAGTAAACAGAGAGTATAAATTTAATTACAATAATAATGATCCATTTTATTTACTCGACTATTGAGGGTGTTACAAGAGCTCGACAAATTTTGGTGTCTCTGACCTAGCCGAGAAGGGGGGAGTGCTGAGTCTGCGCCTCGTCCTCGCGCAATATCTTCCACGAGGCATTGGCGAAAATTTCGACATAATTTGGTAGTTTTTTACTTAAGAATGTAAAGTCGTATATACGTATATGTATACAAGTGGCTATAGATGTACGTATATACGTGTTTATTATAATACCTATTTAATTTTATATTATATGATGACATTTCGTCACATTTTCATGCGCCCCTCTCTTCTATCGGTCGATTGCCATCCCCGGCAATTTACGTGGATCGTCGGAAGATTACATACAGATATAGAATAAACAATTATATATATATATATTGAGAGGAGAAAGAAAATGTGATACATTCTATTTAGAAAAATATCTTAAGTATGGCGTCCCCGGCGCTGCTAGTGATGATTGGTTGTTGGTTAGTGAATGGTGGACATGTTTCCTCTTCAAATTTTTGTCGAATATTAATTTCTTTGAAAGTTGGGTTTCTCGCGTATCTTCAGGATACCATTTGCAAGGTATTGCGACGTTGGTAGGTGGAATGTCGGACACTGAAAGTTCGTGATTGGATATTGTCGTAATTTCTTTTTCATCGTCTTGATCTTCTCGTTTGATTATTGTAGTTCGTCTCCAACCGTATGTCCTAATTTTTGATAGGTGGTGTCGCTTTCACCAGGCGACCATCTTTACTTTCTCGCCTTCTAGTTTTTGGTCTTATATCAGCGGCGAAGGATTATTTCGAGTGACGATCCGAGTTTTCATCGACGACTTCTGGCTGGATTGAGGAGTCTTTGTGTATTGTTTGTTGTCGTATTTAATTTGTAGGTTAAATTTTTAATATCTTAATTTTTATACATTCCTTAGGTAGGAACGGCCCGCTGGATGAGACCTCATGTGCTCGACCTTCGATCATCAACTGCGGTGGCGGTCCAGTGAACACGAGCTTTTGCGCTCGGTTGTCGATCATCAGCTGCGGCGGCGGCAGTCCGGTGGACGAGTACCTTTGGTCTTGATCGTCCGTCAGTAACTGCGGCGGCGCGGGCGGTAGTCCGGTGGACCAGAGCCTTGATGCCCTATCGTCCATATGCGTTTACGGTGCTGGTGAGTTGCTCCGCAAGTGCGAGCACTTTCGAACAAGCGGCAGGCTGCTGCGTGAATGCGAGCGCTCTTGGTTGAGGGGCGAGCTGTTCTCGGGTGGGAAAGCTCTCGGCTGATCGATAGACCATTACGCAGATGCGAGCGCTCTCAACTGAATAGTTAGCTTGTCCTCGGATGCGAGCGCTCTTTGCTGAGATGTGTAATGTTTTTCAGATGTGAGCGCTCTCTGTCTCTGTCGAGTGGCGTGGCAGCTTCGGCCCGTATGTGCTGTAAGACAACCTCGGTCTGAGCTCTCATCTGGCTGTTTGTCGTAGCTAGCGTTTGGGCAACTCTCTCTCTCTCTCTCTGCTAGGTGCACCTGCTCGTGTTATGGCTCCTACATTTACGCCCCACTCTGCCGCCTTCTGTGTCTGTGAGCCGATCTGTTGTAGTACCTGCATAGTGGTGCATACAAGCTATCGCTGTGATAATAAATCACAACTTCCACTGGTCAATCTGCACGGCCTTCTACATCTAAGAAGCAACAATACCCGGCCAGCTTTTTTGAGGTTAAGCGAGGTGAAAATGGCAGAGTGGCGGGAGCCAAGCACGAAGCATAATTAACTCAGAGGTGCCACCTCTATCTGGACACACTGCACGCAGCGCCTATACTACCAAGGCGCCACCTGCCGACTTGAACTGCAACTACGCGACTACTGAGGCGACACCTGCTGCATCCTAGCCACAACACCATTACATTCCATGACTCATCTTCGCCACCAACATCATGGTCGACAGCTGCGCCATCTACGGGGAGGTCCCTAGGAGCAGCAACTCTCTACGTAAGTGCTGCATATGTAATTCAGCCTAAAGCTGTAGCGTGCCAGGCATGCATCGAATCGAAGAGGTCGTTGTTCCAGTTGTCAGTCACGCGCGCGACGTACGCGAATGCTGACTACATGAGTAGGAAAGAAAAAGAACTAGCCGCGTCCACTCCGGCCAATAAAAAGCCAGTAATAGCTGCGCGAGCCAATCAGGCGAGTAAGGTCGCGCCCACCAACTTCTCACTCTCTCCGTTGCCGGGGCTACGCCCCGCCCCCACCAGCAACCAACTCCGGTTGGCCGCGCAGTCTCCTGTGACGTCACTGAGCCCGCCTACTTCCAGCATTGGTGCACTCAGTTGGTGCCTTTGAAGAAGAAGCCTGTCCCATCTACGGTGTCAGATTTCCGACCAATTGCCCTACTGAGTTTCCTTTCTAAGGTCCTTGAAAAAATCGTACACGACCAAATAACTGACTTCTTACGAGAAAATAATACTTTGGACCCGATGCAGACTGGTTTTCGACAGAATCACAGTACACAGACAGCACTACTGAAACTGACGGAAGACATAAGATCAGGCATTAACAACAACAAAAAACTATTGACTATTTTGTTAATGTTTGATTTTAGCAAAGCATTCGACACCATCTCACACACTAAACTGCTGCGTAAGCTGATGCGAATGGGATTCTCCAGGAGTGTTCTCCTGTGGCTTAAGTCATATATTATGGGGAGACGACAGAAAGTCGTCACAATCACAAACGGGGATTCAGGTTGGCTAACCACCAATCTTGGCGTTCTACAGGGCTCAGTCCTGGGACCCCTGCTTTTCAGCCTGTACATAAACGACTTACAAGACGCACTCGACTTAGATGGTGTCGAACACATACTTTACGCTGACGACTTACAAACCTACACACAAGTGACCCTGAAGGGTCTTCGTGATGGTATCGGTCGCATGTCGGCTGTAGCACAAGCAGTGTCGAACTGGGCAACGTCAGCTGGCCTGCGCCTCAATGTCGGCAAGACAAAGGCGATTATTTTTGGATCTGATCACAACATCAAACAGGTTCAGAACCTTGACTTGCAAGGCATTGAGATACAGACCGGCGTACACGTTCCCTTTGTCGATACAGTGACCAACCTCGGCGTGGTGATGGACGGAGGGTTGACATGGAAGCCGCAACTGAATGCGGTCAGTAGAAAAGTAAATAGGGCTCTGTATAGCTTAAAACTTTTCCGTTCAAGCACCACAGAGATACTGAGGAAGCAGCTGGCATGTGCACTGGTACTACCTCACTTAGACTATTGCTCAGTGGTTCTTCTTGATGTGTCAGCGGAGCTCCAGACACGACTACAACGTCTACAGAATGCATGTGTGAGATACATATGTGGTGTTAGGCGAGATGAGCATATCACCGCCTACAGGAAAAAACTGGACTGGTTAGATCTGAAGGTGAGGAGGGAGTATTTTATGGGGCTGCTGCTTTACAAAGCGGTTGTCATGCGACAGCCACCGTATCTTACTGCCCTCTTTGAAAAAAAACAGGCCAAGACTTCAAGTAGGGGTGGTATGAAAGAGCTCTCGGTTCCGGGGTCGCGCACCGATAAGGGCCTTTTCTCATTTAGAGTTCAAGGTGCGCACCTCTGGAATTCGCTCCCGAGCAGTGTGAGGTGCCTGCCATCTTTTTGTAAATTTAAAACGGCGTTTAGCAGGCACCTTAAGCAATTACATGGTGAAGAGAATGTACAGAGGTGAGTCGAATATTTATTTAAGCTTTTTATTTATTTTGAATTATTTATTTATTTAATTTATTTATTTATTTAAATTTATTTATTTATTTATTTAATTTAATTATTTATCTGGTTTATTTATTTATTCGACGTATTTATTTATTAATTTATTTATTTATTTATTAAATATGTTTAGTGTTAGTTAGGTATGAATGTATTTATCAGCGTGATTGTTAAAGTGTCATGAATGAGTGTGTTTTAAATTTAGACGTGATAGTATACGCAAAAATTTAGCAAAGTATGTGTATGTATTCTTTTATATTTATATGTTATCTTTATTGTATTTATTTTTTATTCTATATATTATTTTTTGACGAAGCGTTTTCTGTGATATCTGACTGTGACTAGTTCATTACATTTAAATTTTATATACTGACGAACTGATAAAGTGAATTATTATTTTAATAAGAAATGCAATAAGTGAAAGTTAAGATAACAATTATATTAAATCGACTGATATTTTTAATTATAACTACATGTACATGAAATTGTAAGATTTTGTCTTTTGATGAATAAAAAGTATATCTATCTATCTATCTATCTCCCTCTCTCTCTCTTTCTCTCTCTCTCTCTGTGTCTCTCTCTCTCTCTCTCTGTCTCTCTCTCTCTCTCTCTCCGTCTCTCTCTCTCTCTCTCTCAAGCGACGTAGCAACTGCGACATCGCGGACAGCTGAGTGCGCGGTAACGTCGCTCGCGCGGGGCTGTTGGTGCTCGGGCCGCTCGATCTCCTTCCAATAGTGTTAGCGATGAGAAAATCGAGCTCTCATCTGAGTAGTATACTGTTCCGTGGATGCGAGCGCTCTCTGCTGAGCGGTTCTTTGGTCCTCATATATAGCGAAATTTTACTAAATTTTTTGTATATATGACATTATGTTTTTACAGTGTTTATGACATTGGTTATATACTGTTAGCTAAGAAATAATTAATATATTAACAATTTCAGGTAAATATTATTTAATTTTAAAAATTTTTTACTTCTGGACTTTATGGCTAATTCGTAGGAGAGTAAAATGTGCGAATCTGATTAGTAACAAACCATTATATATAGCTTAATAACTCAAAAACTTACAGTCTGAAACATACTACTTTATGGATTGGAGACGTTTTGTTGTGTCTTGTAATTTTACTTTTCGACTGTAAGAACTTTTTGCAGAATTTTGAAAGTTCTTAACAATTAATTACTCAGGACTTTATGTTTTTGGAGTCGCTGAACACGATGCCGGTGTCCATATGACCCCAGCACGTCTGGTTCAAGATCAAATGAAGGTCAAACCCCTGAAATCGATCGATATGATTTTTTCGACCCCGGATTCTGGAAGAACGGGAAATTTTACGTCTAGATACGCTTCGACCTTTTCGCCAAAGTAACCCTTAGAGGTCATTTGAACGACATTTGGAGGTCAAATCGTTGTTTTGAACTTCTAGACTGATATTAAGGCAAGAAATAGGTATCGGAACAGTTGATCTTTATGTTTTTGGGGTCGCTGATCACGATGCTGGTGTCCATATGACTCCAGCACGTCTGGTTCAAGGTCGAATGAAGGTCAAACCCCTTAAATCGATGCATGTGATTCTTCTGACTCCGGATTCTGAAGGAACGGAAAATTCTACTTAGAGATACGCTTTGACCTTTTCGTCAAAGTGACCCTTAGAGGTCATTTGAAGGACATTTGAAGGTCAAATCCTTCTTTTGATCTCTAGCCTGATATTAACCTATAAACTTAAAACCCCTAAATACCATAGGTTTCTGGATTTGGGGTTTGGGGTTTGGAAGTTAAAGTTTGGAAGTTTGTGGGTTGGGTTTATGGATTTTTCTTTTACTGAGAAAGTTTTTATGGGTTGAATATTTGTAGTCAAAAACGTTAATTTTACATTTTTATATTTTGTGTATGCTATTATAATATTTTTTGTTGAAATACAATTAGATGTTCGGACTTTGGTATAAGTTTCATGCGTGTCCTCAAAGGAGCCGATTTCTTGTATTTATGGAGGAAAAGGCAAGCTTACTGGCAAGCTCATAGACGAGTTGGCAATTTATTATGGTTTAGCAATTCGTAGGAATCATGATTCTGAGAAGAAAATGTGCAATGAAATCTACGCAACGCTGTACCACAAATTGTCTACTGATGATCAACCGAGGCACGAAAGATGCCCGCGCGGAGAAACTTCATGGTGCTCTTGGCAAAAGGCTCAAGCTACTGGAGAAGATTTTGTATATAAACCACATCTCTCTGAAGAAGTTTATAAAGCGATTTCGCCAACTTATAAAGAGTTAAGCAGTGACGATCTACTTACGCGTTGCTTAGGCGACTTCACACAAAATAGCAACGAAAGTTTCAATGCGACTGTCTGGTCTATGGCTCCAAAATCTTTCTCTAGTAGAAAACACGTGCTCGAGACCGCAGTATATATTGCTGCAGGTATCTACAATGATGGCCTTTCAAGTGTCATGAAGCCGATGCAACATTTGGGCTTGACAATCGGACTGAACTGCTATAATTTCTGCGTGGAGGCGGACGCGCGTCGCATCAAGTTTTCCGAGAGATCCCTAACAGACGATGCCAGAGAGGCCCGGATGTCCTTAAAATCAGCCAGGAAGGAAGAGGAGGAGTCAGACATTAATAGAGATGGCCAAATGTACGGTGCAAGCATCGCAGATTAGAGATATACAAAAATTTCAAGGATTTAAATGCTCCGAAAACTTTAAACGCGTTTTTCTCGAAACGGGTTTTTTCAAACTGGGCGCACTCATAGCTTCAACACCATTGCATGGATCGACTTGCAATTTTTACAGTAGCTTCACAAATATATTCTCCATCGACGTACGTCGCCACTTTTGATATTTTGAAAATTACTTGTTTTATTAACAATTTACTACTCTTTTTTTAGTCGAAAATTCATACGTTTTGTTCAGAAGTGCACAGTTTCTACAAAAATTGGAATAAAAAAAAACCTATGTACTTCGATAGCTATTAGTATGTAGCTTCAGAAAATTTTTGGTTTTTTGTTCCAGCTCTCACGGTTTTCGAGGAATTGGTGCGCCTGCGGAGCACCTTCAAAAAAATCTTTTTCCGCAGATCTGCTGTAGCGCCGCCATTTTGTACACAAATCATAATAAAAAAATTTTTTTTCATACATCAATATGTGTTAAATGAACCATCTAAATATGAATACTATTCCTTTTTCCATAATCCCAGAATAAATTGTCAAAATTAGGTCTTTTTTTCGGCCTCTAGAGTGGTGTTATCCCTTAAGTTACGTGAATTCAAAATCCATATATAACATGTTCGTTTATTCACAAAAGATCTACGAAGACATGTTTTTATGTTCATTGGATGTGTCTATTTTCAAAGACCATCAATAGTCTGATATGTTCACATACCACACACCTCTATGTCTTTTTTCAGTCCTTTAAGTCTTACTGAAATCTCTCGCTCTGCTCCTAACTCAGATTTTCAGGGAATTAATGTGTCAAAGAAGGAAATAAAGATTTATTTCCTTCATCGAGACATTAATTCTCTGAAAATCTGAGTTAGGAGCAGAGCGAGAGATTTCAGTAAGACTTAAAGGACTGAAAAAAGACATCTTTAAACTTATTAAAAATCCCATCTGTCTCTGTTAATTCACAAATTTTTTAATTAATTTTTTTGTAACAAATCTAAGCTACTCTCTTATTGTCATTATCATATCAAATTCAGCATCCTTCATTAGTTCCCTGGTTTGAAAACCACCAAAAACACCTTACTTGATTTTTGCTTTAAAAATATTGCAAAATTTGTCGAATATATACATGAAAATATCACTCTCCAATACTCTCATTCTTTGAAAAGCTATTTAAATAAGTCGAGTTTGATATATAAAGGTGAAAGAGTTAAAGAGTTAAATCTTGCCTGAGTGGCCAAACTTTTTTTCCCAATGTTGATCTCGTGCATGACTGGTACACTTACAAAAAAACTAAATACTTTGTGCCACTTTCTTGACCCAATAAAATACTGGTTATTTTCAATTTCAATTTAATTGCCACTCTAAATATATATGGTATGGTAATTTTTCAGTTTATTGTAGGAGTTTATGCAGTAGGATATGTGTCTGTGGAATACCTTTGTAGAGTGTTGGATTAGAATCGTTTCGTTTGGATTTACGGTTTCTTGCGGCGTGTAGGAAGGCGTATATTCGGTCGAATCACTTGCACTTCTGTTGCCAAGAGGGTTTTCAGGAGCGGAACACAGATGCGTGGGAATTAAATTCAATATTTTCACACTAAGTGAATACGTTGGTGGAGATCGGGTTATTGGTTTGGATCGAGACGTTCCAAGGGAATTTTTATATACATGTGGGGTCTGTGCTCATATTTTCGAGCAAAATTTAAATAAAGAAAGTTTTTCTTAAAAATAGAAGTTTCAGTTTTTGGTGTTGTGTCGTCTTTTGTTCTGTTATATTTGTTGATTGTTAATGTTATTAATAAGGGGGTTGAGTTAATTTGTAATTTGTTATTAGGTATATTTTATTAAGCGATCGAGATCTGTGTCGTCCGAGTGATTTGTTTTTCCGCGGACGCGAGCGCTCTCGGGTGATCGATGCTCTGTTCCACGGACGCGAACGCTTACGGCCGAGCATTGGCGAGAACTGTTATTAGTTTTGTTAATGGTTACATTAATTATGGTAGTATGTTTAATATTGTTAATTAGTTGATTCTTAGTTTATGACCGACTAATTTATTATTAGTAATATTATCGTTAGTGGTTTTCTTTGTAAGTCAAGTAATATATAAAATAGATATATCATGAGATTATTTAACCATGGACGAATGAGGAAGAAAAAGAAAATTAAATCTCAAGTTATATGTTCAAAAATAAAATATAAAACTGCACCAAGTAATAAGTCAAGGAATAGAGGAAGAAAACAGTTTGATATATTTGTTATGGCTATGTGGAGATCACATGTTTCTCTATTTTTGTATAGGCTGCTGGTTAAAATTATAAACCATACAAAATTGGTCATTCTTAGTTTGAGACTTGGGTTTTCGTTCTTTTTGAGTGTCCTTTGTGCATGTTGGGAGATTATTATTCTCGAAATCGTTGGGTTGGTTTAAAAAGAAATATATAGGTTGGTTAAGGCAGCATTCGAATTCTAGTGAAAAAAAATGTAACTGGTTTTGATATGATTGTGATATGAAAAAGTAATGGTTTTATAGATATATTTACAAATAGTGGAGATTTTAGGATGCTGAGTAATTACTCAATTATTTGAAATTTCAAGATGGAACATAATTACACTTGAATTGTGTGGTTAATTTGAGTTGTGAGAGCGATTTTATGGGAACTATGGCTGAGGTATTATTTGAAGGATAATTATCTCTGTTGAGAGTTAATGTTGGGAGCTGAGATACGTCGACATTGGTTGACAAATTTTGGTGTATGACAGCAGATATGAGCGATGGGAGGCGCTCAGTGTTTCGTGACGGAGAGCGCTTGCGAGTAGAGGTCCCTGGATCGGTTTCTTCTTTGCTGTCCACTTGATGGACAGTGGAGAATTGCTAACAATTCCAATCGCTAATGTCTAGACGGGAGACTGGTTCCATTGCAAGGATGACTGGGCATTAGTCAGCAGGTCTTTTTAAGGATATTATAGGGCCTTTGCCGCCTGTCCAATCGAAATCTATTTCTTCGGAATCTTCGGAACGGGAAGCGGTTTGATCGGGTTTTGAAGACTTATATTCAGCTTTCTTCAGTACATAATTTACGATTTTTTAAAAATTCTATGCTTCTGCGTAAATTGCAGAAATCCAGGTAATATATATGAATTTCATAAATTTATAATGTTTGCTCATTATATTGTTATCGTTCTGCATAATTTTTACAGAATCAAATTTCTTACATTGCTCGTTATTCCACTTTAAATAAGTAAGATTAAACAAATTTTGATCACCAAAATATAATGAACTGCGATTTTAGTGATTTATAGTTTTTTGATTTGATAGATATTTTTATTATTAACGGAAACTTTTGAAAATCAGGTAAACAAAGTTGTGTTTGTTTAGATGGTTTATACGGAGTTTATCTTTCTAGAAATTTCTTATCTTTAAATTGGCCCTTTCCTTTATGTAAGATAAAATCATACCATTTTCAAACTGTAATTGATTAATAGCAGATATATTTCGGTTTGTATGGTCAAAATGTAGTTCACTGATTGGTAAATTTAAAATAGAGTTGGACTTTTCAAACCGTTCCCTTTTAGTATCTTTATTGGATTTTTGGAAACAGTTCATAAAATTTTGTCAAACATATCACATCGAGCTTGTACGAAAATTTCCATCCTATTCGCTACTTCCCTGCAGCGGGTCGCTCCCCTCTTTTCCGTCACGGCGCGGAGAGGGGGGAAGCGCTCCGACGGCGCCGCGAGCGGCGTCGGAGCTCACTGCTGCTTCGATCGCCGACTGAGACGGACGCGCGGACTGTCACGGAAGGGGCCTCTCGACACGGATCGAGTCCCTTAACGGGCTCAACCTGAGTTTTCTTCGTTTTGCCATTGTATTTCCGTAAGTTACTGAAAGAAATAAAAGTTCTATGTTCAATGTACTTGAGAGCGTTCTTTTCTTGACTTCCACACCTTCATCTCTCCCGTTAGAATTTGTGACAGAGCTGATAGTTAGAAAAATAAGTTTTGCTGACACGAGTATGGGCACTTTCCGGATCGTATTGTGCCAGGGGTACTCTTTTTTGAATATCGGTGAAATATTTGTTAGTTAAAGAATTTATAAAGTCAGTTATTCGCAAGTCCGAAGCTTTACTTCGCTTGAATGAAACAAATGTAACATTTTCGGATAAATCTTGGATAAATTTAAAAATGTTAATTTCTTTGCTAATGATAATTTATTTAGGTTGATTTATTTAGAATATTTAGCCCGTTGTGTTTCGAAAGTATTTTTCCTATTGGGTATAAAGATTGAAGGGTTTTAGAAGATTGGTTGTTTTCCTTCTCGAATTTTAGAGATAGATCGGAATTTTATGAGTGAGTTTTGTATCCTTTTTGTACTCAAGGGATGCAGAGAGGGTTCGAGTAAAAATTTTCTTGAAAATATTTTTGAAATTCAAGATATTTCTCTAAGGATTTGGAAAACTAAGGTATTTCGGATAGATTAAGGGGAGAGACCGGTGAAATTTCAACCTAGTGATATTTAAAGGACCAATAAGAAAAAAAAATTTTTTAGACTCAAATTTAGATGAGAAATGTGATAGTGTATACAAAATAAAATCCAAATAATTGTTTCCACTATTTTCAAAATTCTTTTTTGGTTTTCGTTTTTTAATTTCCGACCTATAACACGTTCAGCCTAATCCATTCGCTAAGTTGTTTGAAATCATCCCAGGAAAGAGCAAAAAAATTTTGAGCCCGAAATATCAAAAACTGTAGGAGGAGTAGGAAATTTACTGTGCCGCGAATTCACCGTGTCTTACTGTGTATTTACGTACCGCGCCAGCCGGGTCGGTTTTTGGATTTTTTTTAAATGTGCTATTACGTTTCTCATCTAAATTTGAGTCTAAAAATAATTTTTTTTCTTTCCGATCCTTTAAATATCACTAGGCTGAAATTTCACCGGTCCCTCCCCTTAATGATTGAATTTCTAGGTTTTCGACTAATGTCGAGCTCGGTTTGAAACGATTCAATGGATGGAAATATTGAATTATCGTCTGAGTTAGAATCGAGTGTATACGATTGCTTATATTTGAATGAATCATTATAAATTGTGTTTCCAGGTTTGATATGGTAACTGCATAGATTAGGCTCGATAGTGTGTAGAGGCTCTATTTCCATAGCGGTGTAGTCCTCGAAAGATTGCAATTCGTTATCCGATTTTTTGGCACGACCACGTACACGGAAGTGTCTTATAGTTTTGCCATCGAAAAATGTGTGACATAGCATATCTCACGCAATTTTCGACCAATCCGGCTGAAATTTTGTAGGTGCTCTACTCTCGAGCAATATAAAATTCTATTTTTTTATCCCGATTCTCTACATAGTTTTTAAATGCGGACTCTATTTGCTCGATTTTTTGCATATATTTCTAATAAAAATTTTCCTGTTCACTATTTGGGCCCAAAATTTTTTTATAACCTCCCCTTATCACTAGAAGCTTATGGTCCTATTTTGGGCACGATCCCGAACATATATGCAGAATGCGGCCTATTTTGAAAATCGCTAAAAACAGATTTTTGGCTATAAATTGAAATCTAAGCATTTTTAATAAAAATGTTAGATGTAAAAGTTATAGATCATAAAAAAATACAACTTTTTTGTATTGGAACTATATGCCTAAAATGTTTCAAAATCAAGAGAAACGCCTAAAAACGAATTTTAATACACAAAAAAAGCTTAAAAAATCGGCTTTTTACATTTAATTTGAAAACTCGAAAATTTGACACGTTTATTTTAAAACGAAAGAGATATCAAAAAACAATGTTCTTTACTGATTTCTTCCAAATAAATCGATAATAGTGCAAGCATAAAAAGTAAGCTTGAGGTGATTGCCTAATGCCCGCGCGAAGCGCGAGTGTCAGACAGTCAAGCGAGCGCGACGCGCGTGCATTAGTTAGTCTAGTGAGCGCGGAGCGCGAGCGTCAGTGGTCGTGCCTAATATGCAAAACGCGAAGCGATGCAAGGCGGCAAGCCACTGCGGTCGTAAGGCCGCGAGTGGCGCGCTAGTTCTATTAACTCTAGTTCTATAAATTCTAGATTTTGCACTCCGTAATTTATTTTAAATTCTTTGACAGATCCTTTTTCATACAGAGGTTTATTATGTTGAGTGTGCATATCGAACTCGGAGGCGGGTTCACTTTCATCATTTTGTCTGCAATAATAGTCACTTAAACATTCATCTTGATACTTGCGACTTTTTTTTTTTTTTTTTTTAATTAACACGCCATGTTTGTGCTCCCATGTGGTGCTAATCGACGACGGGGGTCTGCGGTGTGTTTGTAAACAAAGCACATGTAATTTTTACAGAGGTGCTTGTATCAATCGGCAGAGACTAGGATTCGAACCCGGGTCACCGGCGCGAGAATCCGACACTCTACCGACTGAGCCGCCGCAGGCCCCACTTGCGACTTTGTTCTATAACTATAGAAAAAATACCAAAAATATTAGGCAGCCAAAATTTTTCTTTAGAAGAATTGGTTTAAGATTACACGAGAAGTGAATGATTGTAGACTTAATTGGTCCGATAAATTGTTCGGGAGTAATAATTTTATTATTTAGGCTTTTTATGTGCCATAGTGCACAATGATAGTGATGTGACTCTGTTATGGAGAGAATTTCCATAATTATTGAAAGTTGTGGATCGCAAAATAGATGGAAGGTTTTAAAATATTATTGCAGATTGCGTAGTTTCGTTTTCATTTGTTCATAAAAAGGTAAAGTCGAAGTTGATTCAGTTTATTTTAATTTATTTTATTTTATTAGTAAAAAAATTATTTTTACTTTAGATATAATTTATGTTGGTTTGTTCGGACGTAATTTTTAATAAAGAAACAAAACGGTTATATTTCAAATTTAATTTTAATTTGTATAATTTTATTTCGATGCTAATTGTCAGGTTTGGTCAGTTATCCACAAGGGGTGCCAATTTTTTACAGCTAAATTTAGTTCGGTTGTGCGGGTTCTATATTCACGTAACAAATATATTTAATTTACGCGAGAAAATTAATCTTTATTCGGAAACTTTAACTAACTATTATCTTATTGAAGTTAACTAGTGTGTGTGCTTGTTATATTATGAACAAGCGCTGTATGACGAACAGTGGCCTACTTGTGTTAGCGAGCGCTCATTGGTATCTGTCAAATACTTCATAGACTTAGGCGCTCCATCGATTTCCAGGAACCGAGCGCTCGTTGGTGATGGCTTTTGCTTTTTATAAGAGTCAATGCTCTTATAGTAGCGCTTACTTGTAAGCGAGCGCGTGGCTCTTTCTTTCTATAAGAGTTAGTGCTCTTATAGAAATGCTTGCTCGCGAGCGATCGGACAAGTCAAGCAAGCGAACTCGTGACTGTACGAGTGCACGAAGTGAGTAAGCACTCACTTTATTATATGTTAGAGCGCTCTCAAATAAAGTGCAAGACCTTACCTTTTTGAATTATCCGAAAGAGTGCTCCATATTATATATTGTATGTATAACGATTATATATGTCGGTTCTTTATTATCCAAAAATTAATTGATTTAATAGCATTCAAGTTTGCAATGATATTTATTTATGCGATTAATTTATCTTTATGTTTTATTTTATTAACTATTAAATATTTGTTTGTTACAATTAGTTACGAGGGTAGTTCAATAAGTCTTTAGAATAAAGTATAAAAACAATTTTTTTTGGGTAAATTTTTTTTTATTTTTCAACATAATCTCCTTGGAGCTCTATACACTTGGTCAATCGCTTTTTAAGTTTTTTTAATCCTTCAGAAAAGTGCGTTTTCGGAAGTTCCTCAAAATAAGAACTTACAGAGGCAATGACGTCTTCGTTGTCCGTAAATCTCTGTCCACCGAGCCATTTTTTCAAGTTTGGAAATAAGAAAAAGTCACTGGGGGCTAAATCTGGTGAATACGGTGGGTGTTGGACCAATTCGAATTTTAGTTCTTCAATTTTAGCCATTAAAACGAAGCATGTGTGAACTCGGGCGTTGTCGTGATGAAAGAGAATTTTTTTTCTCGCCAAATGTGGTCGTTTTTTTTTAATTTCTTCTTTCAGCTGCTCTAATAATGATGCATAATACTCACCAGTAATTGTTTTACCCTTTTCCAAGTAGTCAATAAGTATAATTCCACGTGCATCCCAAAAAACTGTAGCCATAACCTTACCAGCTGACTTTACGGTCTTTGCCTTCTTTGGAGCTGGTTCGCCTGTGGAAATCCACTGTTTGGATTGTTCCTTTGTCTCAGGAGTGTAGTGGTGTATCCATGTTTCATCCACAGTCACAAATCGACGAAAAAATTCCTCAGGATTCCGACTTATGCGCGCCAAAAGAGCCTCAGAGGCGACCACTCTATTGCGTTTATTCTCAGCTGAGAGCAAACGCGGCACCCATCTTGCCGATAGCTTTTTCATGCCTAATTTTTCATGTAGAATTGAAACAACTGCACCTATAGATATCCTTGTGGCCTCAGCTAACTCACGCACTTTTAATCTTCTATCCTTCAACACCATATCGTGGATTTTATTGATGATTTCGGGAGTAGTTGCTTCTACGGGCCTTCCTGAACGTGGTTCGTCACTTATTGATGTACGACCACGCTTAAATTCATTTACCCAGTTATAAACCGTTGCTAAGGCAGGGGCAGATGTCCCATGAACTGAGTCCAATTCATTTTTTATCTCATATGGAGTTAAACCCTTTAAATGAAAATGTTTAATTACCGCTCTGAACTCGTTTTTTTCCATTTTTCTTAACAAGCAATTTTTTTTTTCAATTGGTTATAAAAACACGTAAACTCAGAAGATGTGGACTGTGACTGCACCATATATCTAGTCGGGAGTGGTGCTGACTGAAAACAGATGATTTGGAGCGATTCGCGCGCCATCTGTTGGTCATTCTAAAGACTTATTGAACTACCCTCGTACATACACTTTATATCACTCGCTCTTGATCGTGAACGCGGGTTATTATACTTATTCGGTATTATATTTACTTGTATAATTTTTAAGTTTACTTAAGACTAGGCTAGTCTACACGCTGTGTGCATGGCAGGTAATTTAAATGGTTAGCCTAGGTTCTCTCCAGTCAAAGAGAGAGTAAGCGTGTTCGAAGCATCTACGATCGAACGCACGTTCCTGAGGTCGGAAGTCGTGCTAAACCCATTTTATCGTCGCTTGGTTAAACCTTTGACTTCAGCGGGCTGTCAAGGACTTTGCAGGGCTTTCAGGTCTCCTCGTGTCTCATTCTACAAGGGGACTAACGGTCATCTTCGCACTTCCAGTCAACAAAAAACCTCTAAGAAGTGGTGCGCGAGGTATTTATAACCTCGCATATTGAGCGTGAAGGTGATGTACATCAGTACCTCTCGTCCAACGAGAGCTCGACAAATGTCGGAGTCTCTGACCTGGTCAAGAAAGGGAGAGTGCTGAACCCGCGCAATGTCTCCCGCGAACCATTGGCCAATATTTCGACATAATTCGGTATTCGTTCGCTTAAGCATGTAAAGTCGTATATACGTATAAGTATACAAGTGGCTATAGATGTACGTATAAGGTAAATGTCCCAATTTCTGCTCACGT
The DNA here is from genome assembly GCA_949152435.1 of Gastracanthus pulcherrimus. Lineage (NCBI taxonomy): Eukaryota > Metazoa > Arthropoda > Insecta > Hymenoptera > Pteromalidae > Gastracanthus > Gastracanthus pulcherrimus. The sequence continues at coordinate 54,628,690 of OX424575.1, read as the reverse complement.
CCCTATTTCTAATCGTTCGAAGTTTTTCTGTTATTATAGATATGAAGGTTGTTTTAATATATATTATATCCAAGCTATCTGTACCTTTATAGTATTTCAACTAAAAACTGTAGTGTTGAATTAAAAATATTGTGAATTCTGATTAAATAACTTGATAGTAGTGATAGTTTGAGGTTAGACGCAGATGCATTCTACATGTCCCTATTTCTAATCACAAAAAAATAACGTTTAAGTTGTATTTATACAATATGTACACTGTTTTCTACTTATTCATCCTGAAGTATTTACGCGAATTAACATACTAATACAATAAAAAGATACAAATTATATGAATGAAGTCTATAAAATCAACGGTGATCAGAAATAGGTACCATCGAAATCGTCGCTTTTTGCTGTGAGCAGAAATAGGTGAATTTTGCGTACGCTTTTTAATTGCCTATTATTAATATTTAAGTATTTAAAATGGGTTTTACGCATTTACATTGTATTGTTCGATTCATAATTAAGATAATAATCATATCTGCTTTATAAATTAATGTTAGAATAACTTTTTAAACCTTTCTGTTTCATGTAAAATGCTTATATGAGCAGAAATCGGGACATTCACCTTATACGTCTTTATTAAGATTCATAATTAATTTTATAATATATGGTGACATAGGATGTCACAATTATTACTTTTAATGTTAAAATTTATTTTATTGTTCTACATAAATTCAATTAATTTTTACCTTATTTACCTCAATCTTAGTAGGTAATTTCCAAATGTTGGAATTGTTATCGAATTTTATTTTTATTTCGTGATTGCGTTAAGAGAAAGAGAATGATAGAGAGAGCGACAGAGATAGATCGATAGATAGATATAATGTTTATTTGTAAATATTACAAAATATGGTTTACATTAAATTCTTCAGATAAAAAAAAATATCACAACGTTAATTTACATGATAATATCACATCGTTAAAATTACATAAATATCACATCGTTAATATACATCGTTAATACACATAAAATATAATTGCAGGTATGCGAAGTCAGGTACACAGTATTGCACTTTATTGTCATAAATGTAAACATAATTCTGAATCTTGTCATTACATCTATCAGTCATACAATTTATATTACATACATACACACATTTAAACTTCTCATTTAAATTCTTCACTTCCATTCATAATAATAAATACTCGCATACTTTTAAAAACAGTTCCTGCCAGTCAGTTAATTTATATTATATAAATAAATAAATAAATTAAATAAAAAAAATAGATAATCAAACAAAAAGAATAAATTACATAAATAAATAAATTAGTTAGAATAAATAATAAATTAAATAAATAAGCCTGACAAAAACATTTAATCTAAGTTTTCAAAGTATTTTTTGACCCCCGCCTTAAAGGCCATTAATGATCGTCTAGTAACGAAGTTCCACAAATGAGCCCCTTGTACTTGGAAAGATCTTCGTCCTGTCTCAGTGCGCATGTGTGCAACAGAGAGTTCTTTAACTTCACCCCTTACAGGGCGCGTAGTCATATTTTTTTTAAAAAAGGACCTGAGGTATGCAAAGTCAGGTACATAAAGTATTGCACTTTGTTGTTAGAAATGTAAACATAAATTCCCAATCATGTCGTTATATCTATCACTCATACAATTTAAATTTCGTACATACATTAAAACAATTACTCATTTCCACTCATATTAATAAATACTCGCATACTTTTAAATACTGTCTCTGTCAGTTAGTAAAACGTAAAAAGTAAAATGAGAAAGAAAAAATAAGTAAAATGAATAAATAAATTAATATAAATAAATAAATTAAATAAATAAGTCTAGTTGACAACAACATTCAATCCAAGGCTGCGAAGTATTTTTTAACCGCCACCTTAAAGGACATTTATGATGGTAGAGTACGAATGGCGAAAGGGCATGAATTCCACAAATGCGCACCTTGTACTTGGAAAGATCTTCGTCCTATCTCAGTGCGCATGTGCGTAATCGAGAGTTCATTTGCTTCATCTTTTAATGGGCGTTCAGATTCATTATTTTTGAATAGCGATCTTAGGTAAATAGGTTCTATAATGTTAATTATTTGATAGGCGGTGATCGCCATGAAAACCGCGTTTCTAGAGTCAATTCGTGTCCACCCTAATTTTTCTCTGTAAGGGGTGATGTGCTCATGCTTCCTAGCACCTAGAACGTATCGCACACATGAATTTTTGAGTCTTTGCAGCCGGCTACGTTATTCTAGTGACGTGTCCAGAACAATAGTCAAGGTGTGGAAAAACTAAAGCCATGGCCACATGTTTGCCCAGAACCTGAGTGGCATACTTTCTAAAGAAGCTCAAATTTTACACTACTCTACTAATTTTTTTTGTAACCATGTCTATGTGAGGCTGGCCCGTAAGTTTAGAAACAAGTATAACACTCGAGCTCATGACAGTCTGCGAGAAAGGTACGAAGACGCCGTCTCCCAAACTTATTTCCGGCATACCTCGCGACTTAAGACTATTCAAATATTTACAAGAGCCAAATATAATAGTTTTAGTCTTGGTCTTATTAAGCTCGAGAGCGACCCGTCCGACCCAATCAACCACCGCCTGCTCAATCCTGGACAGGATCTCAACACCTTCAACAAAGTCTTCTAGACTGATCTGTACGTAATGATAAGCATGTAGGTCGTCAGTATAAGCAGATGCTTGACGCGCCTCGGATACTCCTTTTTTTAAATGTTTGTTCAAGTCGTCGAATAGCTCTTTCATGTCATTTATATAAAGACAAATCAGCAAGAGTCCCAACACTGACCCCTGAGACACTCCAAGATTCGTGGATAGCCACACCAAGGCATGCGTGGAGAACCCCAGGGCTCTCGCAGAGAGAGAGAGATTGATTGATTGATTGATTGATCTTTATTCCGCCTTGGGGTAGAACCCCGTCTGGCGCAAAGAAAATACAAAGTTATAATTTAATTAAATTTACATAGCATAAATGTACAAAGAAATTAACATGTAAGTTTAATTTTAATTGCAAGTGTAAATTCGCTTACTATTCTTTACAATTCAAGAATTAATAGTATCGGATGAATAGATTCCAACTAAAGTCTAAGTGCTAAGTTGTAGAGCTAACGCAACATATGTAATAAAATATAATATAATATAATAACTAACTAAACGGATAAGCCCTCATTTTGAATCCTTGTTTCCCAGTCTATACGATCACGCGTAAAGAGAGCATCTCGCAGGAAGGTTTTGAAAGTCCCAAGGGCCGATGAAGAAAAATCTACAACACATAACGAATTCAGCAACGCGGACGCTCTTATATGAAATGTCTGATTGAGGGATTCCGTACGAGGGGCAGGATACAGAAGAACTTGAGGGGGATTCCTAGCTGACCGACGAATAGTTGCATCAATATTGAGACTTGAAAAACAACTGGCAAGATAAGAAGGACGTCCGTGGGCAATGACAACATAGGCTAGTGCGGCAGTAAAATATTCACGCCTACGTGCTGCTGACAACCAGCCTAATTCCATCCTGATCGGGTGAAGTCAAGATCACTGTATACGACTGAAGCATAATCAAGCTGTGGAAATATAAGACTTTCCACCAAGTTGTTCCTTAGTTTCAACGTTAGGGCATGTCTGTAGAGTTTTAAAACAAATAAGGTGCCATAGACTTTTCGTACTACATGCTTAGTATGTAGCTGCCACTCGAGAGTAGGGGTGAGCCACACACCAAGGTTACGGACCTCGGAAACATATGGAAGCGCATGGCCATCGACTATAACTTCAGGAAGGTTTGCTATGTCGATTTGCGAAATGTAAGCAAGACTTCCAAGAATCATGATTTTTGTTTTAGCTAAGTTTAGATCCAGACCATTTGCACCTGCCCAAGTGGCGACAGCTTGAGCATCTCTCGTGATTTCAGCTATACCTTGAAAGAGATCAGATGGATAGCAGTGATGATAGATCTGGGTGTCATCGGCAAATATCATGAAATTAGCATACTTCAGGACTGATGGAAGATCATTTATATGAATAGCAAAAAGTAAAGGGCCGAGGACACTGCCTTGAGGTACACCTGAGGCAGATCTGAGCCAATCCGATATAGAGCCACCCTCATCTATTACTGCTTGAATGCGGTCTGTAAGATAGCAGAAAAAACATCGTAAGACCCTATCAGAAATATTGATTGCGCGAAGTTTGGCAAGTAGTATCGCATGTGGGATTGAGTCAAATGCCTTTGAAAAGTCAAAGAGAATCAAAATTGTGATCATTTGATTATTAATAGCCAGCCTGATATCACCAAGTACACCTAGTAGAGCGGTCTGAGTGCTATGGCCACGACGAAAACCAGCTTGCCTAGGATTTAGAAGGTTATGAACCCCGAGACACCCTAGCAGTTGATGATGAACTAGCCGCCCAAGTATCTTGGATAACTCGGAGAGTTGGGCTATTGGTCGCGTGTCCGATGGTGTAGATGGAGCTTTAATTTTAGAAAGAGGGACTAACAGAACTTTTTTCCATGCTGAGGGGTAATATGCATTCAAGAGCGAAGAGTTCATTAGATCAGTAAGAGGGCCCAAAATATCAGGCAGAGCAGCTTTGATCATCGTCACTGACAGGCCATCGACGCCAGAGCCTTTCGAATTTGAAGATGTCAGCATTTGAAGGACTTCACTTTGTGAAACTGGGCGGAAATCAAATGACGTAGGAAGTGTAGAGTCGAAGGGCAGATCACGTGCAACTTGAAAGTCGTCTTCAGCGAGCGGCTGTGAGCGATTTACAGTTGCTGCGTAGTGCGCGTTGAGTGTATCAGCGCTGAAATAAAGGAGGGGAGAGGGCAGATTGGAACCCGTGATGTGCATGCCACGAAGTTGACGCCATTTAGACTTCACATCTGGAGCTTCGTTAAGTCGGTTAGCCAAAAACTCATTTTTTGCTGTATCGAGCGAATTGCTGACTAGAGATCTAAGGGATTTAAAGCGAACATAGTCCGACCTGAGATTCGAGGAACGTGCAGTCTTATAAGCAGAATCACGTTGTTTCATTAGAGCACGTAGCGCAGGTGAAATCCACGGTTTTCTTTTAGACGATAGTATAATAGTCCGAAGCGGCGCGGCCGCATCATATGCAGCGATAAGAGCCTTTGTTATTCGATTTTCCGATTCGTCAACTATGGGTAAACAGGGGCCAAGTACCAAGCCCGAATTGGGTGTAGTAGCAATGAACGAGCCTGAAGGAGGGAGATTTGATGGAAGTGAGAGATAAGCAAAGTTGCTCTTGATGCTGTTCGCAAGTAGCTCGGGGTCAATTTTGTTTAAGCTGCGCGTCATAATTGTTTTCTTCCGTGGTGGCAATATTGCGTAGCGAAGTTTAGCTTCAATCAGGTCGTGCCCCGCAATAAAAGGAGCATCAGACTTACTGTATGTAAGGACAGATGCACTATCCTTCACAATAATGAGGTCGAGCCAAGTATGAGAAGGCGGATCACGCCAAAGAGTATGGTGCGTAGGCTCGGAAGGCACCAGATGGAGCGAGTGGGATTCAATAAGTTCACGTAGGCGAGTAGAAGCTGCATTCAAAATACACATGTTAATGTTAAAATCGCCAGTTATAATGACGTTCGAGTAATGAGGAAGATAAGGTACCAAACAGTTAAAAAAATGAGTAGGATATGCTGCAGAGGGTCGGCGATAAACAACAGCAAATAAAGTTTTAATAGATGCATTTATTACTTCAATTATCAAAAATTCCGAAGTATTATCAAATAACGGGTTTGATTGCGCTAAAATTTTTACAGCAAAAACAGCGCGAACATAAATGCCAACACCACCGCTCTCCTTACCCTCTCTATCAACTCTCAAAAACGAGTAGCCCTCAATGGTTAACGGCGCATCGGGCTCATTGGGTGCAAGAAAAGTTTCGGTAACAGCTAAAATGTCAAAGTATTGACCTGTGCAACGTTCCTCGATCGAAGTAAAATGCTGATGCGTTGCAAGTCTATTTACGTTTATGTGGCCAATAATAAGAGAGTCTACGCGCTTCGAGGTGAGATTCCGAGACGATGATAGTCAATCCGCGGTCTGTCTAGGCTGAAGGGCAGTGAGGTCCTCCGCTGAGTGGATAGGAATAAGCGGTGCATCTCGAGTTTCTCGCATGCACACAACGAGGTTTTTTATAACCGGGCGTGCGTAATTAAGACTCTTATAGGCAGCAAGTGCCTTACGCCATAAAAGATATACGGGCTTGGGCCATATGGGATTAATATATACTTTCCTTTTACCCCCTGCACCAAAAATAGTTTGCGCATCTAGCGCGTCTAAGCGGCCTGTCTTTTTAAGAACATTATCTCGAATTGTCGTCGACATGAATTTCATAGTAAATGAGCGTGTCGACACTGAGCTATTTGACGTGTCCATTTCATCACTGGGGGCAAATATTGTAGGGGGAGTATGCTGCATTTCATGCTGTGAGGTAGATGATGCACCATTCGAACCAGTGGTAGGAGCTGACGCGCGTTTAGGTACCCAGGGTCGTATTTCTAATACGTGAGATAGTAGACCAGAAAAACCGATAGCTGCAAGCTCGCGATCAGCTAATTGCGGTAATGTCAAATCGGAGACTGATGGGGCACCGGAGAAAACGACTTCACACTGATCTTCCAGAGTAATGGAATGTGAAAGGGACGTTATCTCTGATCTTAACGCGTCATAATCAGCGCGATGCTCAATTTCAATACGTTCGAGTTTAGTCTCTAGGGCTGTAAGACGGCCCGGCACAGCTAAAAATGATGCTTCATGCTTTTCGTGCGAGTTTGTAATCAGACTCTTTGGTAGATAATAAGGTCGAGCGCAAAGAAGTAGACTGTAATTGAATAGGCGCGTAGCAGATGAAACTAGTCGGAGAAGTGAACCAAGCGGTATCGCAACACTCAATGTGATATAAGCGTTTACACAAAAGACACTGTACAGACGAATCACGGGAACGGCTGATCGGCTGGTTACACGTTACGCACGCGGATCTTTGCATGCTCGAACATTTCACGAATAATGTGCTTGCAAATTTACATGTAGTACTCTATAGGCGAGCGAGTGAACATAAGTACTGACTCGATCAGTCACTATTATTCTAAGAAATGACGCAATCTATTCGTAGAATCGCGAACTAGGTGTTTACGCATCGGCAAGTTTCACGACCTAACAAATACACAATTTGCACTCTCACGATGGTAGCCGCGCATGTGCAAAACGAATACAAAGGCTACACTCTACAAAATATAATGAACTATTTATTTAAACATAGGTACAAATTTAAAGAGAAAAGTTACGCCTAACATAACGCTCACTTATGCTAACAACCATAAAAAAAAAAAAACACTTAGGCTCGCACGCACAAGCAAGGAGACTTTATAATATAATTATGTACTGGCGGTTATACGCGTAACAGACACAGCATCTTACACGTCACTAAATAGTAGATGATGGTGTAGTTGAGAGCGCAGCAATTACGGATCGATGAAGCTTGCCAAGACGATGACAGTCAGTGCTACGGTTAGGCGAAGTTTCGGAGACGATGGCAGAATGGCAGCCGGTGAGAAGAAGCCAAGAAAGTCGGCAAGCACCAGCCAAAAAGTCGACTTCCCGACTCAGGAATCCGAATCACGCAGCGAATGTCCAAAAAACAGGATAGCCAGCAGAAGTCGAACCGTACAAAAAGTCTCTCCTCTCAGAGAGAAGTGGGCAGTGTGAGAAAACAGGCAAATTTGCGGAGCCGTTGATAACGCGTCAGCTGTACTCTAGTACTCTAGAGAGAGAGAGAGAGAGAGAGAGAGAGAGAGAGACAGAGAGAGAGAGAGAGAGAGATAGAGAGAGAGAGGGAGAGAGAGAGAGAGAGAGAGAAGAGTTGAGAATTGACCATCTGTGGGAAGTTTTTAGTTTAATTTTCTCATGAACCTTAAAAAATTCAACAAATTGGTTGTCTTAAAATACTCAGATTTCATTTTGGGAGTAATTATTCCAAGAGGCTAATTTTGAGAATCGTCGTTTCAGTTAAAATGGAAGAATGATACGAGAAACCACCTTTTCTCACACAGTAATATAATAAATTCGCAATTTCTTGCCATAATATTATAGACATAAATATTTTCACAAAGAGAAAAGTGCTTTATTATCTGTCAGCTATTTTCTATACATTTCTAGAGAAAGTAAACATATGCCGAGGTTTTCATTCGCTCTCAACCGGTAATCCGACTTTTGATAAAATGTAATATGAAATTTCTGTCGTTGGCTTCAAAAAGTATTTAATTTGCTTTTTATATGTAAGAAGAAGAAGCAATAAAATGTTCACATTCGCTCTCAAAAGGTAATCCGACTTTTATGATAAAAATGTAATATGAATTTTTTACTTGCAGTTTTAAAGTGTCCAAGTCGCCTTTTGACAAAGTAACGTAAATTTTAGGTGGTATCAATGGTCGTGATTCAGGAAGTTTTATATCGAAAATCAGAAGTTATTAATATAGAATCGTCAGGGGACGATGGTACACTAGAGCACTTAAGTATCTTAGAAGAAGAGGAGGAGGAGGAGGAGGAAGAGGACGTGGAGTTTGACGTTGTAAATACGGATTCGCCGCTATCATCCTTAGCACCACGACCACCCCCGTTATTTTAGGACACAAATATTGCGCGTTTGAATGATTTTGTAAATAATGATAGCCCAAGATTAGGAAGCCCTATGATTACGACTCTTAAATTAAAAGAAAATAATTGCAGCAACAGCAGTAGTAGTAGTGGTAATAGTAGTAGCGGCGTGTGCGTGTGTGTGTAGTAGTAGTAGTAGTCGTGTGTGCGTGCATGCGTTCTTTTCTTACCAATCCTAATTTTACCACATTACACCCCCGCAACCCTCATTCTTACCTCATTGGTCAGCTAAGTACTACGGCGGAGTCAACGCGCACGCATTTTTACATCATAGTTTTATCGTAATGCTTATATAATTATTTTGTTAAGAAATATACCCCCTTCGCGTCCCCAATAACCCAACTATTTTCCTTACCTGTGGTATTTCTATCTCCTTGTACTCCCACGCCCCTCACCCTCGCCTCATCATTCATCTAAGCACTCCGGAGTAATATACTCGCGATTACTTTTACATGATGGTTTTAGCATGACGTTTGTATCAATGTTTTATTAAGAAAAATACCCACACCACTTTTCAGAAACCACGTATAGTAATGTTTTACCCTTAATCATTTCTCTAGATTTATTCATTACAAATAAAAGGAATTCTGTTTTATTTTATCAGATTGAAAAATTGCGGCATCTGTGCTGTCAGCCGCAAAATTAAAGGTGCTTGATTTATCATGCCATAACTATGCCATTTTAAAAAAAATTGCAAAGAAATTTCTTTTACATTCTTTGAAATACGTAGAATCAGAGCCTGTATGCACATTTAATATACATTGTTTCCATTGTGTACAAAAACTGCCGAAAATACTCATTACTTTTCAGTGGTATTCAGTGGTGTTAGCCCTCAAAAAAGAGAACAAATTGTTTGGAATGGTTCGCTTTCGGTGTTTCAATCTACAAAATGTGACAGAAATACCTAATTTAAACATTCTAATACACCGGCTATCCCGACGTGGGTTTTCCTAACAAGAATTTATCCCATTAGTGTTGCTCACCGACTTTGTCCGATCCTCAGGTGTAACCCTCGAGCGAATGCGTGATGTGTCTGGACTTAGAAGGGTTATACACGTATAGTAATAAATAAATATATGAAGGAATCCTCTAAACCTCAGTAGACTGGAAGTAGAATACTCCAAAGTTTCTATAATTAGTTAAGCTTGTAATTGTGTAATTTTTTTTACATTTATTTAGGTAAAGTTTATTTATGTAATCATGCTTACTCCAATTTGACAAAAGTGACATGATGATCTTTTTTTAAATGTTTATTTAAAATCTCTTCAACACTTTTAGTAATATTTTCGGCAAATTTCTGGAATTTTTCTTCTTCTCTCCTTTTAAATTCTTCCTGGTACGGTTCCTTTATTATCATGGATATCCTATAAACATCTGAAAACAAATTATTGTCGTATTTTATAATTAATGTTTTAAATAAGCAGAAGAGTAAAAGGAATAATAAGTTATTTTTAAAAGTGTCAATAATTATAATAGTAATATATCTATAACGTGATCAAAAAAGGTTTTGAATCCAGGGTATAATAGTGCAATATGCAAAAAGGAAATAATCGACTTTATTCCCGTGTTACATATAGAACCTTATTCCCAACTTTACTTTGGCCAATTTATTGACTTACAAAGCGGGACCCACGCACGGAAGTTTGTTATCATTTATTAAAATGTTATGAACTTGTTCAGTACATTAGAAAGTTTAAATTATATTAGTTTAATTTGTCAGTATATAAGTATAAATACTTAGAGTGCATTCATAGTAGCGCGAATGTGAGTGGAACGCTCGCATCCACTCCTGGCCTTGGTTATCACGAGAGCACCCTAGAAGTTAACCTGGAAATTTTACTCGCACTAGCAAGTTGCGCTCACGCGGGAGTGCAGGCGGGCCTGAAGAATAGTTCTCCGGGCGCGAGAAAATTTCTGCAATATACATACTTCGGTGGCAAGGCTGGCGCGCGGTCGGGTTTATTTTCGGGTGCTCTCACGATACCCAAGAATAGGAGTGGATGCGACTAGTTCACTCGCACACTCATGAACACCCTTGAACGTGGGCGAACTCGATTCTGCCAATGCTATGGTCGATCGCGATTCATGTGTTGTCGCGTGCTGCCGAAAGTACACGAGAAGGGAGCTTCGATCAAGACGAGTTTGCTAGCGTTCCCGTGTTTCATGCAGTGCCCGAGACGAGCCGAGGCAAACCGCTGTCGAGAACGCGTGCCACCTCGTCTCGCCCCTCCTTCATACTCACGCAATGACAGTGTTTTGCTCCACGCGACAGCTGGTCTGTTGTACCGACAGAGTGAGTCCAACGACTTCCTGTACATCATGGTCGCCACAGACCGTAGCTAGGCAACTCTCGTGTGCACGCCTCTAGCCCGAGGTTACTCGAGGATTCTCGAGGATCCTCAAGAACCCTCGCATGCGAGGGAAACACCAGCGCGCGGGGAGCGCAAGCACTCTGCGAGAATTCCCGAGAATACTTGCATTCCGCTGACACCCTAGAAAAACCCTAGCCTGTCCCTCGCGCACAAGTGAAACATTCGCATCCTAGAAAAACCTTACCACTTCCCTTGCGCGATAGTGAAACGCTTGCTAGCTGGGGAAACGCTTGCGAGCTGGAGAAACGCTTACATACTGGAAAAGCTTGTTTGCTCTCGAAAGAGATGCGACGTAGGTACGCACGAGAAAACAAATTACGAATTTTAATTTGTTTATTTAAAACTATAAAAAAAATAATAATAATAATATGTTATAAGTTATAGTTTTAAACCTATAATAATTTATTAATATTGCTACACAATTTCTAAGTATTAATATTATTTAATAATTTTTATTAATACGCAAACGCGGAAAAAAAGTGATTCGCGGGCAAAAACTGTAATTTTAGTCTCGCTTTTCAGGGAAAAATGTGGCCATTGTCGTACAGATGGACATAAAATATATTTATGCCCATCTCAACGAAGATGGCGTCTTTTTTCCCTGAAAAGCGAGACCAAAATTAAACTTTTTGCCAGCAAATTACTTTTTTCTCTCAAATCACATTTTTCCCGCAAATGTGGGGAAAAAGTCACTTTACTAGAAATTACTCAAAATTCCTGTATTTCATCAAGTTCTATCAATAACCCTGATTTTCGATTGTCTCTTAACAATATTGTCTTTGAACAGTCCATAAGTCCCGCTTTCTAAGTCAAAAAGTGGCCACAGTTGAGATGAGCATAAAGTACTATATGTAACTCAAGAAGAAAGTCGATTTTTCTCTCAGGTGATACTGCCCTCGCTTCGCTTCGCTCGCTCGGGTAGTAAACGCACTCACGGGAAAAGTATTCGACTTTTTGCCCCTGTTACATAATGTACTATCATGTAATTTTATAACCCAAAAAATATAAAATTTTTTAAAATTTTGACAATTTTGAAAATTTTGAAGAATATTTTGTCACATGTGGCACATCAGGCATATTACATTAGCCTAGCATTAGATCTTTCCGACCGCTTAGCAACAAGTCAACTGCATCGCAATTCCTGATAATCGCAGACTCTACATTCCTTGACTGCACGACGAGCTCGAGCTCACCAAGGACGGCGACTGGGCTTTTTGGTGTTGCTAACATTAGCTCTAACCCCGAAGCTCATCGCGCGCTTCGGGCTGGAAGGGGCTGTGCTACCCGTATAAACGACACTCAGCCGGCGTTCGCTCTCTGACGCCGCACCGACACCTGCCAAACACGACCGCGCTGCGACATTATTCTAATAGTCTCTCTCTCACGGTCATAATTGTTTCTACGAATAAACCAGTCAATCAACTACCTAGCCACGCGTGATTATTTCAAGCCACCTTTACAATAATCTCACTAATCTTCGGATTAGTGACGCGCAAAAACAGGACCCAACTAAAAACGTTACATTGTTACTTAACGCGATTTTTTTTTAAAAACACGTGTTTTTGCGTACAACTTGGGACAATTTGCGACAGGAAGAAGGACAGGAAGGATGACTTGGACCTTCTTCATCTTCATTATCATCCTCGTAAGGTAAATGAAATGTTAAATATATATTATTGTCCTTCGAGGGAAAGTTTACGTGTTCGGGAACGAGTAACTCTATTGTGCGTTAAGGAAAAGAGAAACGGTTGCAGTTTACAGATATATTTCTTATATTCTAACCCTAGTATATATATTTTATTAACGCGTCATTATGAAAATGAATTTTCGTTTTAAACGTGCTCTCGCCAAAAGCACAAGGAGCCGAACGACAAGAAGCGATACACCAGGCATCCTTTCGGACCGTGAGTCGCGGGAGAGTGAGAAAGTACCCATACTCGACGCCGGGTAATGCTCAGGCTTACGCGGGCGCAACGAACGTTACAGCCCTTGCGCCGGAAAGAGCAATGCGCGCTCAAGGGGACCTATCCCTTCGGAGCGACATCATTTTAGGATGCGCGATCCCTACTCTGTGCAGGGAAATAACCAGGCTGGCATGGGTGCAACGTCGGTTGCAGCCACCGCGCCGAGAGGATAGTTGTGCACTCAGGACGATTTGACTCTTCGAGGCGACGCTATTATTCAAGCAAGGCGTGAGCATATATACATAGCCCCGGGAACCATTCCAGCTGGCATATGCGCGGTCCCCGTTGCGGTCGGTGCGCCGGGTGGAACGCCGTGCGCTCAGGGAGATTCAGCCCTTCGTAGCGACGCTATCACACAATTAAGGCGCGAGCATATTTACTCAATGCCGGGAACTGAAGCATTAGCGCCGGAAAGAGCACTAGGCTCCATAGGGAATACCTCACATAGGAATAACGCCGTCAAGCCTAATGACAAGGAAGATGCCACGTTTCAAAGAACAACAAACGGAACCTATAAGAAAAGGAACGCACCCTTTTACTGACATGACGATTGAACCCCGTCGCCACGCATATGTGAACCCCTTCCTAACACCGCTGAATTACGCGAAAGCTATAGAGGGACCTATATATTACTCTGGCAAAGGTAACGCGGCATCTCTTGGTCGGGGTCACGCATATTCCATGCTAATGATGCACCCATCAGCATTCTCTCCCTTTACTTTCGCCTGGGATATGTATAATTGTCAGGTATCATACTATGATCCAAGAGCGGGCGCTATATATTCACATGGTCATTCGATTGGACCCCCAAATATAGTCAGGAGCGAAACCTTTACACGCGACCCAGGATCTAATTACGTCGACACGTTCAGTGAAGGAATTTATTACACACGAGTTCACAAAGATCTACAATATCGGATACACGCAGCCATCCACCAGACCTAATCCTCATCGTATTTCTCAGCAGATAGGAACTGACGGGAGAAGCGGATCTCCTCTTAATAACTCGAACGCACGACAACCCTCTCGCGAACCACTTATAGAACCCCCTTAGCCTAACCCTACATAGGAAGCGCCCGCGGAATCAGGTCTTTCTCATTCCCGGGGACCGTCAAATGACAATATGTGGAAATTTTCTTTGCAACAAGCCATAAATCTTATTCCTACCTATGACGATAACCCCGATACGCTGGCAGCCTTTCGTAAAGCATGCAATGATGTAATCGACGAATTCGGTCTTCGATCGGAACGCTGGATCCTTAATGCCCTTTCCTTAAAACTCCGCTGGCGTGCTGCGGAGGGATACGCGTCACGGATAGCACAGTACGATACTCTAAAACGTTTACTTGACGACCTCGCGATCCAATACAGCGGAGAAGGTAGCACCGATAATCTATTGGATGATCCAGTGCTGGCGATGGATAAGGTGCAACCATTCGCTGTCCCCGTATTCCGAGCCACCGTCGCGGAAACGTGTCAGCAGTGCCACGAGACGGATCACCTTACATCTAAATGTAGGAAGAAAAACTGTGACACCCGATACTGCGAATACAGCAAGATACGAAGCCATACACGCGGGGACCGTAAACTCGCTTACGCAAGCTATTCAAACGGAGAAGTAATGAAATATAAATTAAACTCAGAATTGACACGACCGATCGCCAAAATTAATGGTAATAGGAACAATAATGTAAAATTTCAAAATCTTCGCGGTAACATTTCTAATAGAAACTATAATGATCGTCCTCGAGGATACAATAACACCAATAATAACAACAACCTTTACCAAAATAATCGCTATTACGATTGCAACACCTACCGACGGAAGGATGATCGAAATCATGATGATTATCGATGGAAAGATAGTTGGGACCACGGAACGTACAATCGTAATAGCAACCAAAGAGATAATGATTATCGCAGTAATCATAATGATCGCGGATGCGTCAATTATCATCACGAGAATAACCAGAACCAAACCAGCACTTATTATGACCGTAATTTAAACTCGCAAGACGCTGGACTTCAACAAGCAATGTCGAGCGAACGACTCCCCACTCCGAACCCCACCAACACATACGTACAGTCCAGGTCTTTCTCATCTTCTCAGGAAGGAGACCGCCCATAATCGAGTTAACAAGCAAAAAGTTTAGATTAGGGCTGGCGAGATTTTACGCGGACACAGGCTCGGAAATAACGATAATCAAGAACAAGGCAATCACCCCGGACACCTTGTTAGACAAAGGTCATAAGCTAAGAATACACGGAGTCACCTCCGGTGAATGTTATACCCTAGCTCGCATACATATAATGATCAATGGGTTACTGTGCGAGGCGCACATTGTGGGAAATGATTTCCCCATCGAAGAAGATGCTATTATTGGATGGCAAACCCTTACGGAACATAAGGGCACTGTTAGCCTAGAACGGTAACGAGTCGAATTTCAGGATTTTTCAATCCGTTTCATAAAAAGTGAAGTTTTTGTGATTCCTCCGCGAACGCGGCAGGTTATTTACGCTCCTGTGATAAACGATGACACACGAGTCGGGTTCGTACCATTGCAGGATATGGGATCCGATGTATTATTCGGCAATTTTGTAGCCAAGAACCACAACGGTAAGGCTTATGCGATATGCATTAATACTAGTAATGAGCCCATCGAAATTACTACCCCAGAGGTAGAACTCCAACCTTGTGAAATTATGAACATTAAGGACGAATACTTTGATAGCGAAGCCACCGATACCGATGACAGCTCCGGCGACCCAACTGACATATTTAGGTTATTTAGTGACGGAAATAACGAGAATCAAGCCACCTAAGATAGGGCCACCTGCATATTAGAATTGATTGATTTGAACGGCCTTCAAGAAGAAAAAAGGAATCATGTCCGTGAACTTATTCGTGAAATGCCACATTTATATGGACTGCCCGGGGAAAAGCTTAAAGCAACAACGCGCATTACACACAAGACAGTTACGACGTCCGCAACACCGATTCGCGTAAAACACTATCGCCAATCTCCTGTAATTAAAGAAGAAATGCAAAGGCAAATAGCTGACATGTTAGAAGCAGGGATTATACAGCCCTTTACGTCGCCATATTGTTCTCCAATGTGGGTGGTGCCCAAAAAGCCCGACGCCAACGGTAATGAGAGATGGCGCCTAGTTGCCGACCTCCGACAATTAAACGAGATTACAGAGGCTGACTGTTTTCCACTGCCATTAACTTGAGATATAATTGACAGTGTCGCGTGAACCAACTACATTACGGCCATTGATCTTAAGGCTCGGTTCTAACAGATCCCTATGAATGCTGAATCAGCACCCAAAACTGCATTCTCCGGTCCATTTGGCGCGTACGAATTTAAATGCTTAGCTATGGGTTTAAAAAATGGACCCGCAACGTTCATGAGATTAATGTCGCTTATACTCTCGGGACTTCACGGTTATGAGCTCTATGTATACCTAGACGACATAATTGTGTTCGCTAGAAACTTGGAAGAACATGGGAAAAGATTCAGACGCCTTATGAAACGCCTCGATGAAGCCAACCTAACGAAAGAACCCACGAAATGCCAATTTCTATGAAGGGAAGGCACCATCTTGGGTCACATTACAGGAGGAGGAAATATTACACCGGACCCTAAGAAAATCAAGACCGTTGAGCACTATCCTGTTCCAACAACGGCGGAAAAGGTTAAACAATTTCTAGGCCTTGCATCATACTACAAACGATTTGTAAAAGGGTTTGCGAAGATAGCTAGACCCTTATCCGATTTATTACGGCGACATATCGCATTTAAGTGGGGCAAGGAGCAACAGGAAGCTTTTGAGACTCTTCGCAAGTTATTATGGTCAGAACCGGTGATGCACGCTCCCGATCTATCCTAGCCCTTCGTAGTAACCACGGACGGATCAGATTACGCCCTTGGGGCCATTTTAAGTTAGGGAGAGATAGGGAAGGACCAGCCCTGCGCCTATGCTTCACGGTGTATGAGAGGATCAGAGTTACGCTACCCCACTTACGAACAAGAGCTTCTCGCCATAGTTTTCGCAAAAGACCAATTTAGACCCTTTCTCTATGGTAAAATATTCACACTCGTAACTGATCACGAGCCCTTGAAGCATTTTCACGTAACTAAAAAGGCAGACCTGCGATTTAACCGCCTTAAAGCCCAGTTAAGAGGATATGAATTCGATGTTGTATACCGCTCCGGAAAGAGTAACACTAATGCGGATACCTTATCACGCAACCCTGTATTGGAAGAAGGGGAAGAAAACCTAGAACTACCACAAATCAAATTATATGAACTTGCGGAGCAGCAAGAAAAGGAGCATAATTATGTCGAGAATAATTCACCTGGACGCATATTTATGACGAAAGGGACAATTGCCGAAGAAACAGAGAAGGGAACACCTTCTCACCCGAGAGAACTGTCCGACGACATCGACCAAACTGGAAACCAAGATATTCCCGCAGTAGATGCGATCGTAAGGAATGAGTCCGAACCCGAAGGAAGCGGAAATATCAAAGAGAAGGCTAAGAGAACATATAGAAACCGCTTATCCGAAGCATCTGCATTAATACCCGAACTTCCAGATGATTTAAAAAAGGCAACCCTTCAAAAGAGCCCTTTACCTGACCGACGAAACGCTAACTCCACCAATTATACGGAAGCGGACACTTCCATTGACAGCATAACTACTACTAAGGCAACAGGAAATGTAGGGACACTATACCATCCAGATATATCGAATACATCATCAACTACTCTCGCCTCTAAGGACGAAAGCGAACATACTCTAATAAATATATCCCCCGATAGTGTTCAATCAACCATAGGAGAACCCACCTTGCAGTCCACGTTTTGTTTCTCTCAAGGGCAGGAGAAATTGAAATCCCCCCTTCTAACTAAAGACCTTACCACGGATAAGGCAATAGGAAAAACGCCGTCAGCCCAGAAGAAGGGAATCTCAAAAGGTGAAGGGGATAAGCTAAACACAAGGCTCATAGTGGACGTGAAGGAACTAAATATAGAAGGCAAGTCCAGATTACAAATAAATATTCAAGAGGCTGACACAACCGCCAGCACATCCAAGGAATCGAAAAATTCCTCACAAAACCCAGATGTATCCGCATCTAAAAGCCTTAGCAACTCTTTCGGAACTATTCCATTTTGGTTTTGGGATAACGATGCCGGAACAGAACTAACACCAAGAGAAGTAGAGTTAGAAGAGTCACTACCCATTTCTGAACCTGAAGGATAGGACATTACTAACGAAATCGACCCACTCATCCTCGACGCTTTAGCCGCACCGTTTTTAGTATACGAACAACGAGAAAGCTGTGCCGAGCAACACGCCCGTTTAATACATGATACAGATTTTCCAGATGATCCACCTGGAAACTGCATTTTTCATTCGGTAATGAAAATCTGCGGTGTGGAGAGGCGGCACCTTCTACGGTCACCAGCCTTGAGAAAACAAATATGCAAACGTGGATTGTATATACGTATTTTCAAGAACATACAACATTAACGTTTATGTGCATTATCCGCTTACTAATGGAACAACAATTTACGCTCATTTTCAGGCGACTAGAAACCTTCCATATATACACCTTTCGGATGCATTTACTCATTTTACGCCTTACATGCCCGACAGTCAACGTTCCGTGGACGAAACATTTACCGTTAGAAAAGATCCCACCTTTGCAAACGACCCGAAGTAGGTAATACAGAGCAAGATGAAGCTCTCAACCGCTAGCTAGTAGCCGACGCTCGACCGTCTTATAGAAAACCACCTTGGTTACCATTGGATCAAAATTTGATACCACCCTTCACGCAACTGAAGGTGATGAATACACACCCCTTTTCATATCATGAAAACCTTGTATATTTGCTATCAGTAGACACGTATCTTGAATCAGAAATAATAGATGCACTATTACAACGTGAATACATACACTTAGAAGAGTTAGATAGTAAAAAACGTTCAGTGGGAGAAATACTAGTCACTGATTGCAAGAATCTCAAAATGTTTGGTGTAGTGATAAAACAAAACATTCATAACAGAGCATTACGGCCAGACGTCAACAAGTGCATGAAGACATTACGAAGCATTTTGAAGAAATTTAGCATTAACTCATTTGGCTTTATACGTCACCTAAACATGTTATCACTCACTACCTAGATATATTTTATTAAACAATGCAACCGGCTATTTAAAGGAAGGTCGCTAGTAATAGTATGCTTTCTAAACAATCTTCCAATACCCAAAACAGAAGACAGATTTCGTATAATTAAGGAATATCATGAGTCATCTATTGGAGGGCACAAAGGTATAAACAAAACCTACGATCGCCTGGCACAAAACTATTATTGGAAACACATGCAAGCGGACGTCAAACAGTTTGTAAATGAATTTTTAACCTGTCAATCCAAAAAACTAGTGCGTATAAAAACAAGATTACCGATGCTTATAACGGATACGCCATCGCGGCCCTTCGATAAAATCTCAATGGATTTTTACGGTCCCTTAGACCCCGCCGAATCAGAACGTCGACACATCCTCACGATACAGGATGCCCTTACGAAATATATTATTTTGATTCCGCTCCACCAAGCCACTGCTAAAGAAGTAGCCATCTTACCACCGCTGCCATCTTAACGGATCAAGGTACAAATTATTTCAGTCACACCTTAGAAGAATTCGCTCGTATGTTTAAAGTCAAGAAATATAACCGTACTGCTTACTACCCCCAATCAAACGGAAGCATCGAAAGAATGCACCACACCCTCACGGAATACATAAAGAGCTACTCTAAAGGACTTCGTGATGCCTGGGAAGAATGAATACCTCTAGCCCAACACGCATACAACACAACCATCCATGACAGTTCGGGATATACACCTCACGAGCTTGTATTTGGAACACGTGCTCGTACTCCATCTAGTTTTCCACCTAGGGACCAATTAACTACCTACGACAGCTACCTAGCGGACCTAGTCGAAAAATTGAGTCAATTACAAACATTAGCAGCAATGAATTTAGTGCAATCTAAATACCGAACGAAGCACTATTACGACCGGAAATTAAACGTGAAACACTTTTATGAGGGCGAGATAGTATATCTAATCAAGGAACCCCAGAAGGGCAAATTCGACAACGAATACCTAGGGCGCTACGAAATTATTAAGGTAGACAACAAACATCATAATGTTACAATAAAAATGGGAGATGATATTAAGACAGTACACTTTAATAAAGTAAAAAGGGCGGTAAACCCGCACGATGAAACTATAACGTTATAAATAAGAATCAGAAAATTTTAACAGCAATTTAAGGAATATTTAAGGATAAATGACAGAAATAGTATTAAAGGCATATCAATAAAGCAGGGACAAAAAAAAAACCCGGAAATGTGTCGGAATATAACGAAATAAATTCACAGTGTGTATTAAGGCCAGGTTACTCCAAAAAACGTGACTTTTTTCAGTAAATTTTATTCATAGTACAAAACATGTTGAGTAATCAATTTTTTTTACACGTGAAAGCACATATATTAAATTACTTGAAAATTTTTTTTGTTTTTGTTCAAAATGGCGGTTTTGAAAATGGCTGCTGAAACTCGTCTGATTAGTAGATGGATGACATCATTTCTTGGAAACGAATTATCTGAAAGCAAAAAACAAAACGGTTTCATGTTCTGTATCGAATTGGCTATGGCCTCAAGCAGAATGAAACATTTTGAATGAAAAAAAACAAAATGGCGGACTTTTGAATTTTTTTACCCTTTTTTTCACTTTTAATTGTTTATAACTTTTTTTAAATAATAATGAATATTTCTGGTTCTGCTTGAGGATATAGCCAGACATCTAAAGAGTAAAATGCCGTTTGGTTCATGTCGATAAGTGCAATAGTTTTGAAATGAGGGTGTCATCCATGCGAAAAAACGTGGTTCGAAGAAAAATCTGTTTAAAGTTTTTATTCGTGCTACCGAAGGCGTTCGAGCGGCCGGATTTACCGCTTGGCGCGCATCGCTCCCCACTCTTTTATACCTGCTTCTCGGTCTTGCTGACCTTCGGGACTAATTCTATACTATTTCTACGAGTATACAGTAGCAATTTATGAAAAAAAAAAATTTCGATTTTTTCAAAATTGTTTGGAGTAAGCTGGCCTTAAAGTGAAATAACAGATAACTGATTCCGCATCGGTAATATAGATACCAAAACGTAGATTTCTATATTTTTTTTTGTTTTCTTTTCTATTTTTTTGGCCGCGGCCCTCGGACGCAAGGGCATCCGAAATAAAGAAGCTAATGTACAAAGATTATTATTATATTTTAGTAAGCGTATTATGATGAATACGCATATTTATATATTTGCATATATAATGACATCATGACAATAATTTTAGCTAGACTAGCCAAGATTATTGCGCCGCACATGCAGGCTTTAACATTATTTTTAATCGAGACTTTAAATAAATTATACACAGGAATTTAGGGTAAAATTACGAACACTTGTGGTTTATTCAATTTATATACAAGTTGTTGAACGCCAGTTGCGCGAATTGGCAGCATGATTTTACAAGTGTTCTACCGACACATAGAATTATTTATGCAATTAAAATAATTAAGGTGAGCACGGCGGTACGGTGGCAAACGGTAAATAATCGGGAGGGGAAGAAGCTAATTCTCAGGGACGCGAATTCAACTAATATACGGCGGCGAAATACACGTGAAAAGGCGGCGCAATGCGATCCTCACAGAAGCATCTGTGAACGCGGCTCAGTATGAAGTAAGCGAGTTGTCGCTTCGTTCCCGCGGCGCTACATTCGGATTTCGGTAGTGCAGTGCATGCTTTGGTGAGGAAGAATGAGAAGTGCGAAGGAGGAAAGGGGAGCGTCTGCTCGCGGTGACGTCACGCTATGTGGCACGCAGTCGACGGCATGCAGACGGTGTTGGAGAGGACGAGGAAGGACGAGTGGCCAGGACGAGGAAGTGCGACGAGGGATGCAGCAGGAGTGGTATTTGGGCAACGGTGCCGACGAAGGGGCACGAAGACGAGAGCTGCAAGACCCAGGACTGCGTACTTGCAGCAGTAGCAGTGGGCACGGTTAATCTCGAAGAGGTTATATTTACATGCAGCTTCCTACTGCATTCCTCAACTGCTACTATTATCAGGTGAGATTAGTGTTTTGTTTATCACTGTAATCTCCCCTTGATAATGTTATGTTGTTTCTAGGTGTCTGGTGAGTGCTTCGGAGGCTGCTGCTGCTGCTGTTATGGAGGAGCGGGCTATGAGTTGAGCTACGTTGCTGCACCTGAGAGACCACTGCCTCTGAAAACCCTCCAAACCAGGTAAGAGAGTTCCAGTTTGATGTGCATGTCTGCTGTAGACTAACTCATCTTTATGTTTTCTAGGGTATATACTGCAGGCCTCCTTCATATCTAGAGAAGCAGCCGCTTCGCCCAAGGTGGATCTATTCATGCCTTTCAAGGCATAAAATCAGGTGGGTATAAATCTAATACCATTTTGCTTATATTCTTGTGTTCTAATCTCTATACGTGTTTCCTTAGGTTGTTTCGAAAGGACGGGAGTAAGGAGAGGAGACACCAGGAAATGCTCAGCGCACCCGAGCCGAGATCAGTCAGCTACCACCTATGCGAGGCTCTATGGAATGGTATCTGTGTGTCCTCTTCAGCTGCTTCAGGGCATTGGAGAGCTCGCTTGCTCTGTGTCATCTCAGAAAATAGTGTGTGTGTGTATGTGTATAGTGAGTGAAATGGGTGAGTAGTGTGCTATCGGTGATATAGTCCAGTTCTGTCGAGCATCGGACTTGCACTGAGCAGTTCGTTCGACAGACTGGAAGTTGTGTAATGCACACAAAATGTGGTAGTTACAACATATATTGAAAAAAAAAAAAAAAAAACAGTTTAATAGTGACTTTTTCAGGAAATGAAAGATTCATATTCCACATAAATATTACAGAAAATAAAAATCTAAAAAAAGAAAAATTGATAATAAGACGAATCTTTCATACTAAGCATAGTAGCATTATAAATATAAAAAAAGGGAATCTACATTTTCTTTAAATAAACAAGTAATAGATTTTTCAAATTTAAAAAAAAATATATATATTTTAAATAATATATTATTTAAATATTATTAAACAATATATAAATAATATTTTAAGCATATAACATTTTTTCCTTTTTTTCCCCTTATATTTTTTGTTTTTCCCAAAACTTTGTGTTTTAAATTAAATAACAAAACAAATAATGAATTACAAGGAAATAACATTTCATATTTTAATTGAACATATATTGTCAAAGGAACAAAGATGGAGACATAGGTTACATGATTAATCACTAACCAAATATATCAAGGTCCCCAAAGGGCCACTCTTTAGATCTGCTTTCTTCACTAAAAATAGCAAAATTGGCCGCCACCTCAGCCAATTCCCTCTCTTCCTCGGCATCAGGTATGTCATCCTCTGGATCTACCTCACTCTCAGATCCTCCAGAAACACCGGAAGGGTCGTCATAACGATCAGCAGGACGTTGTCCGTCCTCGGAAGTTAGAGGTGGGTTGAAAGAGCACCCTTCAACGTGAGGATGCCAGTAACTCGCTGGTAGGACTTGTGCGCAGAACACGACCAACGCACCGAAGACAAAGAGCGTGCGCATTCTCACACTGGAGGTACCGGGGATAAATGAAATCCTGGCAGATGGGGCACGTGAATAGCTCTACGATGGCATCTTGTGCTACTTGTACAGACACGATCACATCCCGGGTCCCAATCGGATGGCGTGCTGAGCGATGCTGAGACGGTGGAGTATTAAAATCGCTCTGTAACATAAATGTAGAATCATAAAAATATATACATATATACATGCAGAAGAGAGCATATGGATTAAATGTCACCTAATCTAGATCGGAATCCAAAGCAATGACACTACCTTCGGAATCGTAATAGGATAGAGAATGATAAGGAGCAAAGGAACAGGAATCAGTGTGCACTGTCCAAGCATCAGAAATAAGAGTAGCCGGACACTCAAGGTATTGAAACCTACAGTTATGAAAAAAAAATAATGTAAATAGAGGTACTTACTCGCCGGGAAGAACCGAAACCCCCTACTGGTAACGATCGAGGATGCTCGGAAGCACGTAGCTGTCGACCAGCCGAGTCTCGTCCTCCGGGCATCAAGCGGAGTACCGCTCTCCGAGCATCGATGGGCGGCCGCTGATTCCGGGGTACAAAGACAAACCAGTTACCCGGAGTGGTGAATCGCGGCAACCTCTCCTCAGGGTAGTTAGAACATCCACTAGATTTCGTCCTTCTATCATGGACCATTGGATGACCCCTCGACGGAAGCGGTCGCAGGCGTTCCTCTTCGGGGAAACCCGCCCCTCTCCTCGGAGTAGCACCCGACGTAACATCCTCACGATGTGTTCGACGACCCCTTGGTACTGAGGGCCTCGAAAACTCGCGACTAGTGAATCGGGATGGTACTCCTGGGGCAGCGGAACGTTCACCCAAACAATAAGAGCCAGATGAACGCCCACTAGAAGGTCCAAGGCATCCTCTTACGGAGGATAGCTTAGGACGAGACAAGAGCCCAGGGAGTCGAACACATCCCTCTCTTGCCATGGGAGACTGACGGTCTTCCACTTGATCGGCCGCCGGGGTGCTCCACGAGGACCTGCACCGAAAGCACCTACAGGATCCGGTCGAGGAGTCCATTCTGATGAGCTGGAATAGAAAAACAAGACATAAGATAAATATCTCCACATAAAAAAAAAGAGAAACAAAAGAAAAAGATGAACTTATGTTAAATTACTATCGCAGACAGATGACTCAACAAGCCAATAGAATGGAACAGTAAGTCATGCCCTGCAGCTACTTCTGGTTTATAGGCAGTCGAAAAGATAATAAGAGAGGGGATCCTAGCCGTCAACAGTAATAAATCAACCGTAATAAACTACAAACTAGAATACCTAACGACAATGTATGTTCAAAGTAGAATAAATATTCCAGAATCCTTATTCCAGCTTAAAATTGTTAAATTCACTAAACGATAAAGGACTCAATAATGAGAGTTAAGGATAATGGATAATTACATGTTATTTATGAAATCAAATAGAAAAAAATATATATATATATATACATATATTAATTATAAACAATATTCCGAGGAGAAGTCATTATCCAACCAGGTTTAACAATAAATAAGCGTGTAGAAAATAGGAGCACGAACTAAATTACACACATATATATATATATATATATATATATATATATATATATATATATATATATATATATATATATATATATATATATATATATATATATATATATATATATATATATATATATATATATATATATATATATATATATATATATATATATATATATATATATATATATATATATATATATATATATATATATATATATATATATATATATATATATATACATATTAAGAACATTCCCCAAAACCAAAATATTTAGTGCAATACAGTATAAAGCTTAATGGCACAAAATTCACCGCGATCTCTGAAATAAAATATAGAATCTAGAAAACAAAACACACTTTGGATTAATTATACGTTATTGAGAACACACTAAATGTTGGTGGAAGAAACACGAGATACAGCGGACGCAGACTGCTAGACGCAAACTCAGCAATATATGCCGAACAGACAACGGGCAAGCAAACATCACGAACTACTACATACCCTGACTACTCTAGTCACTAACAGTTGAATTCCTAGATAAATTAAATCAGAAGGGAAATAATAAAACATAAATAAATATCAATATTTATACAACTATTATACTAAGGGACAGAACCGTGACAATTTAGCCGATGCCTAGCCATGTTGGAATCCAAGAAGGTCTGATGGCAAAGGTTACAAACCTTGGTGCGACGTTTTGGTCCATCGGGTGTATGGAAGTCTCGCACATGGTTAGGCATATTGCGAACTAACAGCTGTGTCCCACAAAATATGCAAGCTTCCATGGGGCGAACCGGAGCATCATCAGAATGATAGTTCCGCACATGCCTCTGTAGATTCGAGAGTATTGAGAAACGTTTCTGACAAACTGCGCAGATGTGCGCCGTATCAGCAGTGGCGTGCAATGTAAATATATGTTCGTTAGCGCTAACATATGGGCATTTAGGTACGTCGCATTCGAACAAAACCCAAGTATACTCGACCACAACGCCGTAAATGCCCGGGTTAGGTCAAATATAATCTACCGCATTACCAGCACAACAGCAGCTTACGAAGGTGTGCCCCATCAGGTTCCATGCGGCACTTACGATATTAACAGCTTCTGAGACTGAAATACCGAAATTAATTACCTGATGGTACACCCCCGGACCCACGTATACTGGGTTACCCGGGTACTGTTTGATCACCTCAAAACGAATGCGGAAGTCGGCCAAAAAGCGTGGCGTAACGCATATGTTTTTGTAGTGATGTAGAGCCACACAGCCGCCATTACAAGCTGATACATCTTGGCCCTCCCTCCGTAGCAGCTTTATGCATTTACGGAGTTTTCGGCAAAGCCTGTCAGAATCGAGGGGGTGTACGAATAACCATAACTTGCAGGCATTCATGGTTCCCCAATGAATTACATTGGAACTATCCAAGTAGCCGTTATGGATATCCGTGATCCGTCCGGTGCCCAGCGAAATAATAGGTGAGAATATTTGTAACAGGCATATTTTATATGCAGTTACAAAATTTAATATTATATACATAAAGGATATAACGAGAGTAAAAAGCGATCGGCCAAAGGATTAAGACCCCCAACATACTTAAGAGCAGAGCGCAATTATTACGCACTTTAAGAGCACAAATACTTAGACTTTTTCGTTTTTTTTATTTTTACATATCTATGCAAGCATAACACAGTCTAAGGTCAAGCAGAGGAAAGGCAATGGAAAAGTCATCAAAGGCAGAAGGTTAAGAGAGCGCCAGGAAAGTCATGCGAAATCGAACTATAGCAGGGGTCTGCATAAGTTACTGCCGGGGCGACATATTTACAAGATGCAATCTCAACCCCATAATCAAGGGGGGATCGAGTACCTCTTGAGGCGAGGAGGATTGAACGATACCGCGAGAACGGTGGAAAACATCGCAGCAGCGTCAGCACGTTCGAGAGCAGCAGCTGTGCAAAGCACGCCGAGCCAAGTAGACACAGCGAGCGAGCCCCGACGGAGATCCCAGCCCCTTGCCGAAGCACACGAGCCGAAAGCTCCGCCGAGTTCCGCCAAGCGACAAAGCCCAAACCGAGCAGCGGCAGCAGCACAGCGGTTCAGCGCTACACGAGAGCATATGATGAGCGTGCACGTTCGGCAGGCATTACCTGTCGCCAACATTACCGACGGCCGACGATGACGATAAGGCACAGCCAATGAAGAAGAAGACGAAGATAACTGACCAATCAGCTGTTAGGACAGCGTAGGTGGCGAGAGCATAGGCTAGGGCAACGCAGCACAAGATTAGGCGCGGATTCGGGAGTCTTCTTCCGGTCGTCGATCGCAACAGGTGGGCTCTTGCCTTAGGCTAGATTCTCTCGGGTTTTACATAGAGTTTGATTAACAGCATGGCGATCAGTGTCCAGTGAACTTCGGGAGGCAACCGGCGCATTCAACCTCGAGTGATGGAGGCCGAGATCTGCTCCGAGTAAGAAAAGTCCGCCGTTGCGGTAGGTAACGAAATCGCGGCTACTCGCGAAGTTCCAAGCGCTTGAGCGCACGTCGGGGATAGGAAGATTTCTCGGATAGATTTAGCTTCAATTACATGTAAACATTGATTTAAGTACATTTTCAAGTTAATACTAGCTCTATAGTCATTATTCATGTAGCAGTCAGAATTGTCAAATTTTAATAAAAGAAAAGTATTATATTTTTTCATTGAATCAAGAGTTAAAATTTTATAAGATTACCTATCCTACCAGACACCTTCTCTACCGCTGATTAGTGCGGCGGGAACTCATATAATTGATTATGATCAATAATCATAATTATTATTCGTTAGCATAAAGCAAATCATTTCACATGTAATATTTTTATACGTTATTTTGCCGCTCCCGGGTAGAATATCCGTTATATATTTATTCCGACCGAGGGATCCAGAGAGGAATTCCTCTCAGGACTTAAAGAAGAACTGGACAAATTCATACCGTAAACAGGCTTGAATGTCCCCTCCACAACACCCGACAGTGTTTCGAAGATGAAATCCTCTAAATTACTAGCACTACAAAAGGTACGTGACGGATCGTAATCACCCTGTAAATGAAAGGAAATAAGAAGATTGAAAATCTGATTGAAAATAAAAAAAAATAAAGGTGTATTACCTGCATCGCGCGCAGAAGTCCGGTTGCAGAAGCGACGAAAAGACCGGAATTTTCATCGTTGGCTAGAATGCCAGGTCAAGTTTCATAGCCTAGTAACTGTAGCCGAGTAAACTCCTAGCCTTCGCCTAATAGCGGCTGCAGCATCGTCAGCACGTCCGATGCATTGGGTGACAGAATACTGCGAAACTACTGAAGTAAGAAAATTATTATGGACGTAAATTTGAAAACTTAAATATGTACAAAATACAATGTTCCCAGAATCGGACAAATACAAGGACTAGACTGGAAAATTTATAGGTCATATATACAAAAAATGTTTACAACCGTTATAGAATATAGGAATACATACAACCCTGCATAGAATACAATTATATGTTCCACCCAGACCAACAATAAATTTATAAATAAATAAATAAATAATTAAATAAATAAAATAATAGAAACCAAGAAATAATACAGAAATGTACGCGATTTATATAATTAATATTGAATAACATCATAATATTATCCAATTAATTATATGAAATCAATAAATCTGATAAATAATATGTCAAACACACGCAAATATATCACTCAAAAATATCAACCATAATGATAAATAAGCCATACTCCCCTACTTGAACCTTTCTTCTTTACCGCGGTTCTTCCTT
The DNA here is from genome assembly GCA_949152435.1 of Gastracanthus pulcherrimus. Lineage (NCBI taxonomy): Eukaryota > Metazoa > Arthropoda > Insecta > Hymenoptera > Pteromalidae > Gastracanthus > Gastracanthus pulcherrimus. The sequence continues at coordinate 54,599,619 of OX424575.1, read as the reverse complement.
CTTTCGGTCAATCTTCCTTCACCAGCTATATGCTAGCGTATTGCGCGGTATATGCGCTCGGAAATAACATTAATATATACAAGAATATATTTACAATAAATAATAAATAAATATTAAACAAATAAATAATAAATAAATATTAAACAAATAAATAATAAATAAATATTAAACAAATAAATAATAAATAAATATTAAACAAATAAATAATAAATAAATATTAAACAAATAAATAATAAATAAATATTAAACAAATAAATAATAAATAAATATTAAACAAATAAATAATAAATAAATATTAAACAAATAAATAATAAATAAATATTAAACAAATAAATAATAAATAAATATTAAACAAATAAATAATAAATAAATATTAAACAAATAAATAATAAATAAATATTAAACAAATAAATAATAAATAAATATTAAACAAATAAATAATAAATAAATATTAAACAAATAAATAATAAATAAATATTAAACAAATAAATAATAAATAAATATTAAACAAATAAATAATAAATAAATATTAAACAAATAAATAATAAATAAATATTAAACAAATAAATAATAAATAAATATTAAACAAATAAATAATAAATAAATATTAAACAAATAAATAATAAATAAATATTAAACAAATAAATAATAAATAAATATTAAACAAATAAATAATAAATAAATATTAAACAAATAAATAATAAATAAATATTAAACAAATAAATAATAAATAAATATTAAACAAATAAATAATAAATAAATATTAAACAAATAAATAATAAATAAATATTAAACAAATAAATAATAAATAAATATTAAACAAATAAATAATAAATAAATATTAAACAAATAAATAATAAATAAATATTAAACAAATAAATAATAAATAAATATTAAACAAATAAATAATAAATAAAAATTAAACAAATAAATAATAAATAAATATTAAACAAATAAATAATAAATAAATATTAAACAAATAAATAATAAATAAATATTAAACAAATAAATAATAAATAATAACAGATATAGACAAGCAGCGTTTTATGTTATAAGCAAATGAAAAAAAACAGAAATTATATTAGTCATAAATAAACATTGTTAATAAATTAAAATTAATTACAAAGAAAACCAAATCCAATAAAACATGTTAAGTGAAAACCAATAAAAATATTTTTAAAGGTAAAAATCAATAAACGAAAGACAAAGAAAATTCTAAAATCCACAAATAGCACTAATAAATTAAAATTTATTTACAAAAATTAAAACCAATAAAAAACATGTTAAGCTAAACATAATAAAAAAATTTTCTTCTAGGCCATAAAATTATTTGCAGAAGCCAAAACCATTAAGCAAAAATCCTAAAATTTTTCTTAGACCACAAGCATCACTTATAAATTAAAAATTATTTGCAAACTTCAAAACCAACAAAAAACACTAGAGGCGATAAACAAAGCACAATAAAAATTTTTAATATTAAGTCCAAAATTTTGTTATTATTACACAAGCTATAAATAACAATCACATTGTAAGCATAGAACCCACACGCATTTAACAAGGATATTTAAACGTACAAAAAAATAATAAAAATATCTGTAAAGGGCTTTTGTCCGTGAAATCAATAAATAAATAAATAAATAAATAAATAAATAAATAAATAAATAAATAAATAAATAAATAAATAAATAAGTAAGTAAGTAAGTAAGTAAGTAAGTAAGTAAGTAAGTAAGTAAGTAAGTAAGTAAGTAAGTAAGTAAGTAAGTAAGTAAGTAAGTAAGTAAGTAAGTAAGTAAGCAAGCAAGCAAGCAAGCAAGCAAGCAAGCAAGCAAGCAAGCAAGCAAGCAAGCAAGCAAGCAAGCAAGCAAGCAAGCAAGCAAGCAAGCAAGCAAGCAAGCAAGCAAGCAAGCAAGCAAGCAAGCAAGCAAGCAAGCAAGCAAGCAAGCAAGCAAGCAAGCAAGCAAGCAAGCAAGCAAGCAAGCAAGCAAGCAAGCAAGCAAGCAAGCAAGCAAGCAAGCAAGCAAGCAAGCAAGCAAGCAAGCAAGCAAGCAAGCAAGCAAGCAAGCAAGCAAGCAAGCAAGCAAGCAAGCAAGCAAGCAAGCAAGCAAGCGAGCGAGCGAGCGAGCGAGCGAGCGAGTAAGTAAGTAAGTAAGTAAATAAATAAATAAATAAATAAATAAATAAATAAATAAATAAATAAATAAATAAATAAATAAATAAATAAATAAATAAATAAATAAGTAAGGGACTTACCACGTGAACTTTATAAGCGGCACAAGCCCCTTTTCCCTGGTGCATAAAGGAAATAGTTTGCTCCATCGACCTGCCCTCATGATTCTGAACGAAATCATGATGCAGACCTTCACGAGGGCATGCCATTGCAGTAAAAATAAAAAACAACACTTCAAAACAAAAACGAATCTCAAACACCGCACAACCGCGGCCGAAATAAACAAAACAAATCTTAATAACGCACACAATAAGAAAACAACTAATACTAAAATAAAGAGCAAGATTTTCTACACAATATAGTCTTTTCCTAGATCCAAAAGTAATATAACGCGCGCAGGAGAATTGAAAACAATCCGCGACGAAAATAAAAAACGTGATGCGCGATCTTCCTTCTTTCGGTCGATCTTCCTTCCCAGTTACGTAGTCAGCAAGGAATACCATGTGCGCGATCCAGCCCTCGATTACATAGTACAACCAAGCTAACGCAGCGGCAGCACCTCCTGGGACGCGTACCGACAACACGATCCAACACAAGATCACAAGTACAGATCTAGATCAAGAGATGCGTATGCGTCAAGTAAAAAGAACTTTCATGGACTTAGACGATAGTCACCCATACATATGCGATCACATATGTGACTAGATATACATTAATACATAAATAGGCAATAAATAATAAATAAAGACATAAACAAAGTCAATTAATACATAGATTAACAATTTAAAGTGTCATAAGCCAAAATAAACGAATTCCGACAAACTAAAATTAAACAATCGCATCGTTAACGCAGAACTATTAGTACTTCAAACTATATAGTCTTAAATGACAGGAGTAAATATTTATGCAAATTTTAGATAACTTTTAAATTTCTCAAAAGCTATCCTATATTTTGAAAAACTTTCAACTATCTTACAATATGGGACCAATATAATTAATAAAAATCAATTTTACAACATAGATTATTTGTGCAAAACTTAGATAACTTTTAAATTTCTCAAAAGCTATCATATATATTTTCGAAAAATTTCAATTGTTTTACAATATGGGATCAATACAATTAATAAAAACCAATTTTATAACATAAATTATTTATCCAAATCTTAGATAACTTTTAAATTTCTCAAAAGCTATCGTACATTTTCAAAAACTTTCAACTAACATAAAATACTGGGCCATTAAAGTTTATAAAACTTCACTTTTAACGTAGATTAGGCATACAAAACTTAGATATCATTTGAAGGTCTCAAAAACTAAAAGATATTTTAAAAACAATGTGCTACTCTGCAAGATTATAAAATAACAAATGACTGGCCGAACTAGGAAATAAAAGCGATTCCGAAACCGTCACGGTCAAAATAAGAACTATTAACAAAAGAAATACAAACAAACACACAAATTAAAACCAAGTCGTTATTACCGGATAGACGTGAATGCAGATTATGTCGGCAACACATATATCCAAGAAATAAAGCGAAATCCAGGACTATTGATCGAAGGAATCAGCTCTCTGACAACCTCGAGTACGACTTGGAAGATAATACGACGTATAAATCTGGCACCATTTTTTCTCAGAGGAAACGCATTAATTACGACTTGGCAAACAGTTAGCGAAATATGTTCACATCTCAACAGACCATGAATACATCGGCAGCTACTAAAACAGCTTTACACACAAATACATGATACGATGAGAGATACCGACCGAATTACAGAAATGCTAAGAGGTCACGAAAATGAACATACAAGCCGAACACGTAGGGTTTTAATTTCTGCCATAGGCAAGATAAGCCGATACCTCTTCGGAACACTTGACGAAGAAGCAAGCGAGGAACTAAAGCAGTTAATCGAAATAGCCGCAAATGACACGCGCAAAGTCTCCAATTTACTAGCAAACGAGACAGAACTGGTACAGACAGAATTCGGAAACCTACACACAAAAGCCAGCGAACTAGAAAAGACAGCGAAAAAGCTAGCAGAAGCACAAATAGAGGAGCATCAAGAAACCATTTTCAACGCAGCCATGGACCTTTTAGCAGAAAACGTAATACAATATGAATTGGATACCGAGACACTAACGGACGCAATCCTATTCGCAACACATGGTATAGTGCATCCACGATTTATTCCATCAGAGCAAATAGATAAATCAATCAAGTTAATCAAGAAATCTGTAACAGATTCTATCTTTCCGACGACAGAAGGATCTAATTCAATTACAGAATTATTAAAAATATCTGAACTATCTGTCCTATTCTCAGCATACCAGTTAATCTATAGTATTTCCTTACCGTTAATAGACTTTACAAATTACAAACTATACAAGGGTCTACCACTTCCAAATAAACAAAGCGCATTCAACATAACAAGCGGCAATTGATAGAAATATTTCGGATCTATCCTCCTGCGATATCAAATTAATTAAGTTAAAAAGTACCTACTGGACTCCCCTTCATACACCTAATACTCAGGCATTCTCGGCCACGGACACTGAAAAAATGTTTATTCAATGCAAGCACACAATGGGACGCACACTAGAAATCACTAACATCCTTCGACTGTAGTCAAGATGTACAAGAGTTGATTACGAGGTCAACAATAGAAACCTTTAATCAAACGCACCTTGATCTGACCATCATACTCAATAACACAGATAACGAATCCACTGGGTATATAAAGACTGTACTGTAAGGTACACAGGCAATTGCTGGAACCAAGATGCAAGGGAGCCTACTCGGAACCACACTTAAATTTGGAAAGGAATTCCGCGAAATTATTGAGAAAGCACGAAGTATAGGCGAATATCACATAGTCTCGAGAAAATTCAATACAATGCAAAATACGCTCGCATACTCGGGAGGAACCATTATAACCATAATTATAATCGCGATCATCATTTGGAAGATCTCGTTCCCCAAGGGGGGCCTAAAACTAATAAGTTCTAGAATGCTTTCAGAAACAACGAAAAATCATACAACACTCGAACGGCATGTGCTACCACCATCCAGACCAACCGGGAACACTGCCAGTTTTCCGCCTCAACTGCCATGCCCAGCACCAACAGCAATACTGAACCTCAGCCTACCCGACCTCCACCACCTAGCACTGGGCAATGGACTGGCCGTACCACAGGACATCATAACAATGGTAGCACAGAATGAAATATCGGAAACAGGGCTGGACATCCAAGAGTGACATGGACGCTGCCCAGAGCATAGACCATTACAACTAGATAATTCCAGAATATGACATACGACTTAGGACACAAATATAATGTAGTAAATAAATATTATTGCAGCGAGAGAGAGAAATTAGGGACATAACAATGTTACCTTATAATATAATAACTATGTATTTTATAGATGTAATTAAATAGTTAGAAGTACACGCATGCTATAAATGTAAACTTATAGATAGACAAATGTTGCATAGATGGGATCTACATATGTAAAGGAGAATGCGCCTCATACGCGAAAAATAAACATAATTTTTTATTCTGTCCCGCAACTTTATACATAGTTTAGGTTAAGTCACCGCGGTCGGTGACCCGCAGCCACGGACGTGTCACATGTGGCACATATCAGGCATATTACATTAGCCTAGCACTAGAACTTTCCGACCACCTAGCAACAAGACAACTGCGTCGCAGTTCTTGATAATTGCCGACTCTACATTCCTCGACTTAACGACGAGCTCGAGCTCACCAAGGACGCCGACTCGGCTTTTTGGTGTTGCTAACCGTGGCACCCACACCGAAGCTCATCACGCGCTTCGAACTGGAAGGGTCTGTTCTACCCCACCCTATATATTCGACCACCCTGCCGGGGCTCGCTCTCTGACGCTCCACCGACACCGGCCAAAGACGACCGCGCCGTGACACTATTCTATTAGTTACTCTCTCTCTCTAGGTCACAATTGTTATTACGAATAAACCAGTCAATCAATTACCTAGCCACGTGTGATTATTTCCAAGCCACCTTTACAATAATCTCACTAATCTTCGAATTAATAAAAACGTTACAGTCAATATTTTAAAAATGTAAAAATTTTGAAAATTTTGAAATTTTGTTAAAATTTCAACATTTTGTGAAAATTTGACAATTTTATGAAAATTATGAAATTTTGTAAAAATTTTGCGAAAATTGTGACATTTTGTAAATATTTTGTGCAAATTTTAAAAGATTGTGAAAGATGCTAAATTTTCACAAAACTTAAAAAATTGTACAAATGTCAAAATTATCACAAAATGTCAAAATAATCACTAAATGTTACAATAAATGTTCAAAATTTACACAAAATTGAAATTTTTTAAATGTTCAGAAATATTATAAAACTTTTTGCGATAATTTATAAATTTAAAAATTTCGTGTTAATTGTGAAATTTTGTAGAAAATTTTGGAATTATGTGAAAAGTTTGAAATTTTGTAAAATATTTAATATTTTGTAAAAATCTAGAAATTTTGAGAAAATTTTGAGTTTATGAACAAATTTTTAAGTTTTATGAAATATTGTATTTTTAAGTTTTTTGGTAATTTCGATTTTTTTTTAAAACTTTAACATTAAAAGAACTCAAAATTTGCAAAGAATTCAAATATTTCGGAAAATTTCAAAATTTTCATAACATTCCAATATTTCAAAAAATTTCAAAGAATTCAAATATATCAAAAAATTACAAAATTTTCAGAAAATTACACATCTTGCAAAAAATCTCAAAATTAGCAAATAATTAGGTTTAGATAATTTTTAAAAAATGTTGTACATATTTTCTATATTATGCGTACGTTTGTAGATTTTGTAAAAAATTTCTCTTTGTGAAAAGTTACTAATTCTGAAATTTTATGAAAATATTGAAATTTTGTGTAAAATTTGAAATTTTGTAAAAATTTTTAATTTTGTAAAAAATTTGAAATTTTGTAAAAAATTTGAAATTTTGTAAAAATTTTAAAATTTTGTAAAAAATTTTAAAATTTTGTAAAAATTTTGAAAAATTGTAATAATTCTGAAATTTTGTAAAAATTTTGGAATTTTGTAAAAATTTTGGAATTTTGTGATTAATTTGAAATTTTAATAATTTTGAAATTTTGTGATAATTTTCAATTTTTTACAAAATTTTTAAACAGTTTTAAAACAAATTAAGAATTACCAAAAATTTTCAAAAAACTTAAAAATTTGTTCAAAATTTCAAAATTTCCACAAATGTTCAAAATTTACGCAAAATTGAAGTTTTGTAAACGTTCAGAAATTTTGTAACATTTTGATAATTTGAAATTTTGTGAAAATTTGAAATTATGTAAAAACTTGGAAATTTAAAACTTTGGAAATTTTGTGATAATTTTCAAATGTTGTGAAAATTTAGAAATTTTGAACAAGTTTTAGTTTGGCAAAAATTTTGTATTTGAAACTGAAAATTTTGAATTTTTTTTAAATGTTCAGAAATATTATAAAACTTTTTGCGATAATTTATAAATTTAAAAATTTCGTGTTAAAAATTTGTTCAAAATTTCAAAATTTCCACAAATGTTCAAAATTTACGCAAAATTGAAGTTTTGTAAACGTTCAGAAATTTTGTAACATTTTGATAATTTGAAATTTTGTGAAAATTTGAAATTATGTAAAAACTTGGAAAAAAAAACTTTGGTAATTTTGTGATAATTTTTAAATGTTGTGAAAATTTAGAAATTTTGAACAAGTTTTAGTTTGGCAAAAATTTTGTATTTGAAACTGAAAATTTTGAATTTTTTTTAAATGTTCAGAAATATTATAAAACTTTTTGCGATAATTTATAAATTTAAAAATTTCGTGTTAATTGTGAACTTTTGTAGAAAATTTTGGAATTATGTGAAAAGTTTGAAATTTTGTAAAATATTTAATATTTTGTAAAAATCTAGAAATTTTTAGAAAATTTTGAGTTTATGAACAAATTTTTAAGTTTTATGAAATATTGTATTTTGAAGTTTTTTGGTAATTTAGATTTTTTTTTTTAAACTTTAACATTAAAAGAACTCAAAATTTGCAAAGAATTCAAATATTTCGGAAAATTTCAAAATTTTCAAAACATTCCAATATTTCAAAAAATTTCAAAGAATTCAAATATATCAAAAAATTACAAAATTTTCAGAAAAGTACACATCTTGCAAAAAATCTCAAAATTAGCAAATAATTAGGTTTAGATAATTTTTAAAAAATGTTGTGCATATTTTCTATATTATGCGTACGTTTGTAGATTTTGTAAAAAATTTTCTCTTTGTGAAAAGTTACTAATTCTGAAATTTTATGAAAATATTGAAATTTTGTGTAAAATTTGAAATTTTGTAAAAATTTTGAATTTTGTAACAATTTTGTAATTTTGTAAAAAATTTGAAATTTTGTAAAAATTATAAAATTTCGTAAAAATTTTGAAAAATTGTAATAATTTTGAAATTTTTTAAAAATTATGGAATTTTGTAAAAATTTTGGAATTTTGTGATTAATTTGAAAATTTAATAATTTTGAAATTTTGTGATAATTTTCAATTTTTTACAAAATTTTTAAACAGTTTTAAAACAAATTAAGAATTACCAAAAATTTTCAAAAAACTTAAAAATTTGTTCAAAATTTCAAAATTTCCACAAATGTTCAAAATTTACGCAAAATTGAAGTTTTGTAAACGTTCAGAAATTTTGTAACATTTTGATAATTTGAAATTTTGTGAAAATTTGAAATTATGTAAAAACTTGGAAATTTTGTGATAATTTTTAAACGTTGTGAAAATTTAGAAATTTTGAACAAGTTTTAGTTTGGCAAAAAATTTTGTATTTGAAACTGAAAATTTTGAATTTTTTTTAAATGTTCAGAAATATTATAAAACTTTTTGCGATAATTTATAAATTTTAAAATTTCGTGTTAATTGTGAAATTTTGTAGAAAATTTTGGAATTATGTGAAAAGTTTGAAATTTTGTAAAATATTTAATATTTTGTAAAAATCTAGAAATTTTGAGAAAATTTTGAGTTTATGAACAAATTTTTAAGTTTTATGAAATATTGTATTTTGAAGTTTTTTGGTAATTTAGATTTTTTTTTAAACTTTAACATTAAAAGAACTCAAAATTTGCAAAGAATTCAAATATTTCGGAAAATTTCAAAATTTTCAAAACATTCCAATATTTCAAAAAATTTCAAAGAATTCAAATATATCAAAAAATTACATAATTTTTAGAAAATTACACATCTTGCAAAAAATCTCAAAATTAGCAAATAATTAGGTTTAGATAATTTTTAAAAAATTTTGTGCATATTTTCTATATTATGCGAAACGTTTGTAGATTTTGTAAAAAATTTCTCCATTTTGTGAAAAGTTACTAATTCTGAAATTTTATGAAAATATTGAAATTTTGTGTATAATTTGAAATTTTGTAAAAATGTTGAATTTTGTAACAATTTTGTAATTTTGTAAAGAATTTGAAATTTTGTAAAAATTTTAAAATTTTGTAAAAATTATAAAATTTCGTAAAAATTATAAAATATTGTAAAAAATTATTGGCCAAATTTAAAAATTTGTAATAAGTTTCGGATTTTCCATAAATGTTAAAACTTTCCACAATTTTTAAAATTTTTCACAAATTTTATAATTTTTAAACAAATATTATAATGTTCCATAAATTATATAATTTTCCACAACTTTTAAAATTTTTCACAAATTACTTTTTGTAAAATTTTTTAAATTTTGTAGAATTTTGTAAAATTTTTTAAATTTTGTAAAATTTTTTAAATTTTGTAAAATTTTTTAAATTTTGTAAAATTTTTTAAATTTTGTAAAATTTTTTAAATTTTGTAAAATTTTTTAAATTTTGTAAAATTTTTTAAATTTTGTAAAATTTTTTAAATTTTGTAAAATTTTTTAAATTTTGTAAATTTTGTAAAATTTTGAAATTTTGTAAATTTTGTAAAATTTTGAAATTTTGTTCAAATGTTTTACAAAATTTCTACAAAATTTCTACAAATTTCAAATTTTTACAAAATTTGAAAATTTTCTCAAAATTTGAAAATTTTTACAAAATTTTGTGAAAATTTGATATTTTTTGAATTCTAAAATTTTTTGAAGTTTATAAATTTTTTGAAAATTTTGAATTATTTTAAAATTTTAAAATTTTGAAAAATTTCAAAATTTTAAAAAATTTCAAAATTTTAAAAAATTTCAAAATTTTAAAAAATTTCAGAATATTAAAATTTTGAAATTTTTTAAAATTTTGAAATTTTCTAAAGTTTTAAAATTTCTCAATATTTTGAAATTTTTTAAAATTTTGAAATATTTTAAGTTTGTATAATTTTGAAATTTTTTAAAATTTTGAAATTTTGTAAAATTTTGAAATTTTGTAAAATTTTGTAATTTTGTAAAATTTTGAAATTTTGTAAAATTATTAAATAATGTAAAATTTTTAAATTTTGTAAATTTTGTAAAATTTTGAAATTTTGTAAAATTTTGAAATTTTGTAAAATTTTGAAATTTTGTAAAATTTTGAAATTTTGTAATATTTTGTAATTTTGTAAAAAATTTAAAATTTTGTAAAATTTTTTATATTTTCACAAAATTTCATAATTAACACAAAATTTCATAATTTTTACGAAATTTCAAAATTTTTACAAAATTTCAAAATGTTCAGAAAATTTCAATATTTCTACATGATGTCAAAATTTTCACATAATTTCAAAATTTACATAAAATTTCAGAATTTTTACAAAAATTTCAAAATTTACACAAAATTTCAGAATTTTTAAAAAATTTAAAAATTTTCAATAAATTTTAAAATTTTTAATAAATTCTAAAATTTTAAATATATTTCAAAATTTTCAAAAAATTTAAAAATTATCAAAACATTTCAAAATTTTTTAAAAATTTCTATATTTTTACATAATTTCAATATTTTCACAAAATTTTCGTAATATATTATGCAAAATTTGAAAAGTTTTACAAAATGTAGAACATTTACACAAATTTAAAAACATTTATCACAAAATTAGAAAATTTTCACAATATTTTCACAAAATATCAATATTATAACATATTCTTACGGTTTTCAAAAACTTAATTATTTCCTAATTATTAAAATTTAGAAATTATGTGACGATTTTGAAATACTTTGTTTCAAGATTAATAATTTAACATCTGGTGATAATTTTGACATTTAGTGAAAGTAATAAAATTTTTACTTGATGTAATAATTTTGAGAAAATTTGAAATTATGTGAAAAATTTGAAATTTTGTGATAATTTTTAAATTTTGTAAAA